>CM062295.1:327705017-328148394 GCA_031216915.1 Pictodentalium vernedei
GGCCTCGGTAATTCAGTACAGGCATCCATTCTGTGACATATATTGAATATAACTTCCAAACACAAAACTATTTGTTTTGGAGCAACCTATATTTTCCCACAACTGCACCATACCACGTTGTAACAGTTGTAGGCAAACATAGGTTCCATATTATTGACAGTCAGTAAATTCCCCTTGTCAGCCTGTTTGGCCTCGGTAATCCAGTGCCAAGAAATCACCCTGACATCCAGTTAATTCCCATTGTTTATAGACCTATTTGGCCTCAGTAATCCCTTACCGGATCTACTGTGTTATATCCTGCCGGTCAGAGCCCTATGAGTGTCAAATAGGATACAACAGAATAAGTCATCTGGTGAATATCCGAGAATTGGAGGAGGGAGAGCGGTAAAGTTATGGTGGATATACTTGCTGATGGATCATTACAGGTTATATATATTAGTAAATGGGCATCACTCAATAATATATGTCTATTCAAAATATGTAGGTAAAAAATATGGTAAATAGTCAGGGAATGGATGTTGGGGTGGGGGTGAGTGGAGAAGGTATAATGAGATGGATATACTTTCTTGTGGACATTTGCAAATGTACAGTTGTTTACAAATATGGATTCCATATACAGTGAAGCCCATGTAATTGTATATATCCCAATCAACAACCCAACTAACTGAATATAACTTCCAAACACAGACTATTTGTTTTGGAGCAAACTCCTGTTAATTGCCCAATAACAACAAAAAAATCTTGTAACATGCCAAGAAATCACCTTGACAGTCAGTAAATTCCCTTTGCTAGCCTATTTGGTCTGGGTACTCCATTACAGGCATCCATTCTGTTACACATATTGAATATAACTTCCAACACAAAACTATTTGTTTGTGGAGCAACCTATATTTCCTACAACTGCACCCACTTAATGTAACTGGCAAGGTACAGTTGTAGACAAACGTACTTTCCATATTATTGAATTAATTGAATAAAACTTCCAAACACAAACCATCTACCAGACCTTCTGCTACAAATCTGGCCTGTCAGTTGTATATAGGTTATAGAGCAAATTCCTGTTAATTCAATAATAAAAAGAACGTATTGTAATCTGCCAAGAAATCACCCTGACAGTCAGTTAATTCCCCTTGTTTATAGACCTATTTGGCCTCAGTAATCCATTACCAGCATCTACTGTGTTGTATCCCGTCCGACAGAGCCCAATGAGTGTCAAATAGGATACAACAGAATAAGTCATCTAGTGAATAGCCAAGAATTGGGGGGGGGGGGGGGGGGGGGGGGGGGGGGGGATGATTTGCAACTTATTTCATCTGGTAATTGTTTTTATTACACACCCGTAGCTGTATTTGTCACGATTACATGGATTTTTGGGGCATGCGGTAATTTTTACCAGAAAGCTCTAGTGCAATCCGATAAAAAGTACCCTTTGCGTGCACAAGTTCTCTCGTTAGACCGGTTCTTATAGCTTGCAGTGTTCAGTGGAACATAACCAAAGAGAACCATCGGCTATATTTATCTGTCAGAATTACCGATTCTCATACCAAAATGTTTGAAGCACAACTATGCTAAAAACTATTGAAAGTCATGAAAGACACTTGATCTCTGCCAAGAAATTGAACATTGAAACTCAACCTTTGCGCCGTTATTGAAAACCGAGGAAAACTTGATTAATATTAGATCAAAAACGTCCTATTGGGTTCGATATTTCAGCCAGCCACTTGTACAGTTTCCATAAAATTTTGTTACCATGTTGCCCTCATCACTGCGTGCTGCCAACGAGTCGATACGAGGTCTACTGTGTAATCCAATTCGATTCACACTTCGGCAATGAAGCAAACGCAAACATACTTTGAAAAGCATGTAAAGTTGAAGTAGTTCTCGGGAAGCAAGACTAAATCAATCTGAAAACTGATTACCATGATTGGCATGAAGCGGTAAAACAGACAGCGACATGCCGAAAGCTAATTGAGATGTTTGGCAGCTAGTACATGCAGTTACTGATTAACTGTCACCAATTCCACCCTTACCCCCCCCCCCCCCCCCCCCCCCCCACCCCCCCCCCCCCCGCCCTACACACACACACACACACACACATACTAGCTCAATAAAGAAAATAAATTTGGAAGAATGAAAAGCCTGGTTTTATAAGAAAAACTCAGTAGTTTACAGTTGTGGAACCAATGTTTTTTTTACGTTCTAGTGGGTGTTGCCTGTTGGGGGCAACTGGTTTATTTTATTTTTATTTTTTTTTTGCAGAGGGTGGGGGGGGGAGTGGATAGGGGAAGTAGTATTGCTAAAAGTATGACTTTTTTTGAGTTTGTGCTGGGGAAATTAAAAAAAGTTACCAGCTACCCACCACTGAAATTCTGAAAGGTCTTGAGTAGGGTGGGAATGAGACCACGAAGAGGGGAGAGGTAGTAAATACATGTGGTCTGATGAATGCAATATATTGTCAATTTTATGAGATGACTTCCACGAAATTCAAAAATAATTATTAGAATATTTAAAACACAATATTTCCAGAGACAGATTGATGTGTATTTTTAAATGACTAATTAGAATTATTTGCAAGTATTTCTGTTTATACAAGGGTATTATTTTGCTTTAATTATCAGCAACAAAACTTAAATTGAATGTCACCTATATGAATTAGCTACATGGATGTGTGAGATGGGATAGGGGTTGTGGCACTTTCATCCCCCTTCACAATAAGCAGCTAATTTAGCAGTTTTCATTGAAAGGGACTGGTATTTTCAGAACAGATTGTTCAGAGGGAGAGGTATTTTTATAATTTTGGCAAATATCAGAGTGGTGGGCAGAGCATTTTCATAGGCAAATTCGAGGAAAGGGTCTGCATTTTGATTTGAAACAATAGTTCAGGGCAGTTTGATTGGTCAGCCCCATCCCCAAGAAAATGTCCAAAAGCCTATCATCAGTCACATTCTATCAGTCCTCTTTAAAACTTCTTACTAAATACAAATTCAGAATAACAAATTCCAAATTTAAGATTGACAAGATATTGGAGCAGACACATAAAAAATTATTTTATTTTGAAACCAGATACCAAGAAAAAAATATTGACAGAACCGTTCAGATAACAAACTGGTGAAGTATAGTTTTATTACTAGCACAAAATAATATAAACATTAATCAATCTTTGCAAATATTATCAACGAAAATAAGTTGGAGCTTACTGTGAGAACACCCCCCCCCCCCCAACCCCCACCCCCTTATTTCTCTTTGAGCCTCTGATTAAGACTGTTGGATACTCATTTCGTGAGCTTTTGAGAAAATGCTGTCAGGTTATAGATGGGGGGGGGGGGGGGGGGGTATAAAAAGGTATAGGCCTACAAACTAAATTACTTTTGGAGACAAGACTTGATATTTTCTTGCAGTTGTCGTGCAATATATTTCTCCCTTTGTATACATGTTGTATCTGTAGTAAATGTGGACAACCTAAAGCCTTTATTTTGTAAGTGCAGCCCATTTCAAACAAAAGTTATCAAGGCTTGAGGTAAATAAAAAGAAGGCTAAATTTCAAGTCAGAAACTTTATAATGTTGAAAAATAAAGTGCTAACTTATCAAGACTGCAAAGTTCACTCAGAATGGGATCTCAAACTGCCTCAGTTACTCTAAATGAGCGAATGAATGCCTGGAAGGTTAATTTATTGCACAAAATGTCTTTTCATCGTCCAAAGTGTACTTTTGTTACAGTGCAGAACAGAAATGGCCGATGTCCACATGCGATAGGCGATAGCCTAGTGGCAGAAATTGCATGTAAAGTCAAGCCGAGTTCAAACTTCTATTTTAGTTTCACTTTCAGTTTAAAAAGCACGAAATTTAAACAGAATGGCCAATTCGCACCGCATTTAAATTAAAATCCCTGTACATTTTTCCATCCTCCAGATATAATGATGCCTGCACACACACTTTTGAAAACACATTTCAGACCTCATAATTTGTGACGTCTGATATTATGAACGCAATCTTTCGAGTTTCAAGTGGCCGGGCCACCATTTTTTGGGGAACAAAATGAATCAACAGCGATTCTACAGGTGGCAAGGTCAAGTCATAAGACTGGTTCTCTGACAAAATTGCCCGTTTCTCTATAAAATTCTTTTCAACCGTTCAATCGTCGACTATTTAATTAAATTAGCTATTAATTACAGTGAATTCTTTTTCAGGGTTGGGTGTGTAATAATACAGAACAACATGTATGTTTGAATGGGTTAACGATTACTGAACTCGAGCGTGTGGCGCTGGATAACCACTCGAGCCTATTGGCTCTCGTGATATCCCTGCGCCACTCACTCTCGTTCAGTAATCGTTAACCCATTCAAACATAAGTGTGGTTCTGTATATTTCCCAGTAGCGGTGTACAGCCTCATCAACAAGTTTTTTCCAGGATTCTTTTTTCAATGGATTGGTCATTACATCAAAATTGATGGAAGGTCGGGTACTTCCAAAAAATTCTTCTTGCTTTGATGAACCAGCTACCTGACTCAAGAGGTTTTGTTGAGAGTTGTCTGACTGCAATCTCATTTTCTTTGATGATTCTTGTTTGGCAATTCTTCCCAGGAGATGACCTGAGATGGCATTAACAGCAGCATTGGAATATTTCTATTTGTTCAAGCCCATGAAGTATTATTGGTACAACAAAAGTTCTCCATAAATGGGTGGATAGATGAGGAGAAAGTCTATTTCTTCATACAGTCCTGCTCCTAGGAGCCTATAGAGTGTTTTTCTTCCTCTCTGAATTCTACATTTGACATCTAAGTTTGTTGCTATTGTTCCTATTAATGCCTTCATGGGTTACAGTTTCTGTGGTTGGAACTAATTCATCTTCAAATGTAAATATGTTGTTACTAGAAGATTTACGAGGAGCTTCATAAGAGACGACGGCACTTTTGGATGCATTTATACGATATCTTTTGGTGTTTGAGAAATCTTCTCCTTCATTTAGCATAGTCTGAAGTTCTACAGAGTTGTGGCTCAATAATGCAATATCATCAGCACATGTGGAGTGGGGAATGGAGATGGAACCTATTTTCCTCCGGTGAATTTTTCTTCCAATTTTTTCAATAATTATTATCATATCATTTATAGTGCTGTGCTGACAGGACTCCTCTTTGCTGAACATCTTGTAGGATTGCTAGTTCTGATGACAGTTTATCATTCCATCTGACTTGCAATTTCATTCCATTGTAGAACTGTTCAATCATGAGTCACTCATCTACAGAGATGCCATCGAGGTATAATTTTCTAAGAACAGGATTGTGAGGGACAACATCGAATGCCTTCTGAGAAGCAAGCAAGAGTAGCCAAATGAAGAGTTTTTTTATTCTCACATGCTTCAATAATTTCTTCAGTGATGAGAAGTGCTGCATTCACAGAATATGATCCAGTTGTGAACCCTTTCTGTAGTCTGGATTGTGTTTTGTCAAGTTTCTGATCTGATCTTTGTGTTAATATCTTTTCCATATTTTCATAATTATAGGTGTCACTGTGATGCCATGATAATTTGTGGGTAAATTCTTTGCATTTTTCTTGTGAACAGGAGTTATGATTCCCAATTTTAACATTTTTTTTTGATTCTTCTTTGCTAGAAGCAGATGTTGATAACTTCTTTGATATAATTACTCACTTTTTGTCCACCAAATTTCAAACATTCAGCTTGTAAGCCCATGATGTCTTGAGCTTTGCCATTTTTCGGTTTTCTTATAATGTCATCAATACATTCTGATGATACCTCTTCTAGTGGTTGATTTTCAGACAAACAAATATCTTGCATCAGCTGGATGTCTTTATCCACTTCTTTTCTTTGTCTTTCACTAAATTTTATGTCTTCAAGAGGGTAGACCAGTTGCTGGAAGTAGTGTGCCCAGCCTTCTCTGATGTCATCATGATTTGTTAAGCACTTCCCATCTACTATAAGTTCTTCCACGACAAGACAACTCAATCTATGTTGAGATCTTATTAGATGGTAGAAGAGTTTTTTTATCATCCTTTTTGGCATTCATTATTCTTGAAAGCTGTTTCTGTTTCATTCTAGCTGTGTGTATTCATTCGATCTTTTTCAAAGTTTTTGCTGTCATTTTCTTCATTTTTAATAGATGGTTTGAAGAGTCAGATGGTCTTCCAGCCTTCTTCCATTTGTAAACAGCTATCTTTGCAGAACATGAAGCATCTTGTATTTCAGCTGTCCAGGGAATAGTGGTTTTCTTGGAAGAAAGTTTTCTTGATTTTGGAATACTCTTCCCTGCTGCTGTCAGTAAGTCTTCAGTTACGTGTTTGAGTTTATCTTCAAGATTGTAAGTCTGAACATCATGTAGATGATTGTTAATGTATCGTAGGAAGATTATCATTTTTCCCAATTAGGTCTGGAGGAATGTGGAGGAGATGATTCACATCTCTTGTGGTGCTGACTAATTAGTATCCTGGCAGATACAGGAATATGATCTGATGTATTGATGTGACTTCTTTCTGCAGTCTCTATATGCAATGGTAAATCCTTTTCTTCTTCCATGACCAGTATATAGTCAATTTGTGAACAGTCCCGCTCGCTGCAGTGATAAAATGTTGGTTTGGAAACATCAAGGGTTTTAAGCCTGGCAGAACTCATGAACTCCTCAAGTATGGTATCTCTTTTCAGATGGTTTCTTATTTTTAGAGATGCATTCCAGTCACCACATAGGATGATTTGATTTGATTCTCTGTATTTGACAATGATTTCTTCAATTTACACAAGCATGGCTTTGAATTCAGATTCATTTTCCTTTGAGCCACATGTTGGCATGTAAGTGTTCACAATGCAAACTGGATTTTCATTATAAAACAAATTTTGTAGAACAAATTCCATACCCAAAAATAATCTAGCCCTCCACCAGTTAAGGGTTAATGAAAAACACATCTTTTATTTATCCTTAAATTCAGATGTTTTTTATTCTTCGTGAGAAAGGTAGGTATTGGTTTTCTGAGGACTTTTGACTGCACAGTTCAGAACACCAATTGTTAAATTATTTTTTGTTTGAATGGGATTAGGAAATTTTGGGTTTGAATTGGGGAAAAATCTTGCCCAAATGCCATTGGGAAAGGGTCACATGTTTGGCCCTTTTAGACACCTAAAAGTATCCCTGAGAATGTTTATCCCATCAAATATAGTCAAACAGAAACTTATCTTTTCACAGATAAAAATTCCACAAAATGATTTACCAAAAGGCTCCTATAAGAAAATTTGGCTATATATCATCCTGATTTCCAGTTAAATATACAAAACTAAATTTCCCAGGACTTTGTGATTTGAAGAGTAACCATTAATTCTTCTTTTATTGAAAATTTTTTCGCCTATCAAAACAAAACTGTGAGATGAGATGCAACTTAAGCTAGGGAGAATGGGAGTACAAGGACCCCCTCCCACATTGAAAAAGTTGAATCCATGAAATGTGAATGAAATCATTATGACAATAGTGTTGTACTGGAGGTTCTCCTCGTTTATGTACATAGGCATATGTTGGGTTAATGCATAGTTATAACATATTATCTCCCTTGATATGCTCACTAGCAGACAAATCTCCCTTTGTTGTCATTTGTTGATACAAACTGGTACTGACAAGATGTCTGTTAAGGATTAGCTTAACACTCTGCGTAGTGTCAAAATACCTCAATGAATCCATTGGATTTATGATTTTATCCACCGTACAACAATATCAAATCAAATCTATAATCTCTGCCTGGCCTTTCATTTAATTACATTCTCAACTTGCTCCTTGGGGGGGGGGGGGGGTGGAGTCATGGTAACCAGTTCTCGTCTGATCACCGAAGTTAAGCAACGTCGAGCATGGTTAGTAGTTGGATGGGTGACCATTTCACCGACTGATTCGTGCTCCCGTGCTGTATCCTTGGGCAAGACACTTAACCCTGATTGCCTACATAGGGGCACGATGATGCTGTGTACTAAGGCATACTGCACGTTGATGGTGCGCATGTCTTCAACCAATCTAACCCTGCCTGTGCCGCAGTGCAGAGTTCAGAGTTACGATGTAGGACAGCTGGCAGCTGCTCGTCGTTGCTCGGTGGTTCTCTCTGGGTACTCTGGCTTCCTCCACCCTTAAAACTCACCGACATATGACCCTGGCTGTTAATGTGTTGTTAAACCCTAATAAAAAAAAAAATTAAAAAAAAAACTTGCTCCATGTAGTAATACTGGTTGGCTTTTAAGTATTTCATTCAATACCCCTGTGGAAATCACAGAAAGCAGAGTACTGCTTGCTTACTGTTGTAAACAAGTTCCACTTTACTTGTAAAATAGACTCTGAAACCAGTGACCCGTGTTGTGGTTATGAGAGAACAATAGAGGCTGGTTACCTTAACTCTTAACCTGATGAGTATTTTCAATTTTTTTTTCATCAAATCCAGTCCTGGCTGCTGTGAAGCAGCCACGACTAGATTTGATGAAAAAATTTGTCCATATTTAACTCAAGAAATTACTGGTCAAAACATCTATTTAATTTATGGGGAGAAATTTGATTATTGTGCTCAAATTATACTTATTTCAGTGGCACAAGAAATTCTCTCCTGGGCAGGAATATCGGTCAGCAGCATGTAAGGATTTAAACACTGATGAACAAAGAAACAAATTCATTCAATATCCCTATGGGAAGCATTGGAAATGGAGCAGTGGTTGTTTGCTGTGAAAAACAAGGTCTCTTTTACTGGTAAAAAATAGGTCCCTGTCATCAAAGCCTGGAGTGGACATCCTCAAAATGGGCAGTATAGGTATAAATGATTGGGCTGTATTGCACTTCCTACCTGTGCTGCAGTCACAATAGAACCATAGATGCTGAAAATGACCTTAAATGTTTAATAAACAAACGAGTTCAATATGGTTCTATCTTCATTCTAATAAATATGTGTATTCCTTCACATGGATGCTATGGTAAATGTATCATTTTTTAAACTAAGGTATTCAACAGTTTGAGTGTCCACGCAACCCTTTAAAAATTCTGAAGCATACCATTAGATCAGATTGGGCTGATTTTGGGACATCCAGACGTGAACAAAAAAACTATTTGGGGGCCCATGGAGTTTGGGTAAGTTCTAAAGGTCATCTGAGCATTGTTTTTAATGATACTCCTTCCATTCCCTCTAGTAACATGCAAAATGTATCCTGTATTTGCAGATCTTGCACTGTGGCCCTACTCTGAATGCCCAGTTGAATACTTATGCCAAATATTAACATAAAACATACAACATTTTTTTGTTACATGCAAGCCTTCCAAGGTCTAGAGACAACTTCCATGGTCTAGAGACAAGGATTTGGTGACTTTCATACCTCAAAATCACAATTTTCTCACACTGGTCCCAATCATGGTTGGTCCAGTGGGTCCTAATATGCCCAACTCCAGGCATCCCCCAATACCCATCGACCACCCCTGGTGACATTGCTGATTGCCCAAGACAGTTGTTACTCAGTCCAATTGAAGAAATTTCTGAACGTCTGTCTGAAATAGCATTTTTCGGCTTCTCAGGTTAATAGTGCCTCAGAACATCCGTTAATCCTTTGGGACCTTATTCCAACTTTAATCACTTGTTGCTGCAACAGAACAACATGCAGTCTTTGGGTAAACTCGGAGTTTCGTAATTACCTTTTTATTTGTTTCTAAGCAAGTCTTGGCTGCCTCTATAATCTCTCCATTATGCCCCCCCCCCCCCCCCCCCTGAGATTTAGGGACATTGGTTACTAGTGTGAGTATGGGAGAATTTAAAACACTGCATTGTACATGTGTTATGTGAATAAAATTCTGGTGATGCCCAAAAACAATAAACCTAAAATAAATAATTCTGACTTCTGTCACTTTTCATTACAACAGAACACAGGTGTTCTAACATGCTGTCTATGGAGAAGCTGCAAGTTAGTTAAATAGTCATTTCTAGGCAAATCTTGGATGCCTATATTGGCAGCCAAGACTTTCCAACAAACAACAGCAAAGCTACAGGTGGACTCTAGAAGGATAGAACAAATATACAAAACTCTCCAGGCCCCCAAGGGTTAATCCTTAAGATGACTAGAGGGTCACTTTTGCTAAAATGGTTCTTGAATATCAAAGAATTTTCATTTCATTTTTTTTTTCCAAAAGTTAGTTTATGCCCCCCTCCCCACTTTTATTCCAGTGAGGGGTCTTAAGCTATGTTTCAGAGACCAAAATTGAGAAAATAATGAAATTGTGCTGTCTGGATATGGGTCTTACTTCAGGTAAAAGATAAAAATAAAATATATTTTTTTTCTTTTTACAGGCATTGGATGCTATCATAGATGTAGTACTTGATCACAAAAGCAGTATACTTCATGATCCTAACAGTGTTTTGTCACAAGCATTTGAGCGCTTGATAGGAAATGTAGGGTGAGATTTGTTTCTAACTCAAAATGTTTTCTGAAATTTATCAGGGTAAATATCACAGCCTGACTAGTTTTATTTTGAGTGTCTGACCAAAGTGAAAGAGAAGTGAAATAGATTTTTAAAATCCCATGCAGGCATGTAGCCAAGATATCAAAGTTAAGGGGGCAAAAGGGTGCAACAGTAATATCTTGTTCAGCGATCTGAACGTAGCAACTCCCCCCCCCCCCATGTAGAGGGATAGCCACTGGGTTCAGATCAATGGACTTCTAGGGGGTGCATACAGAATAAGATGCACAGCATCATCTGTGACACATTGAGATGAGACAGGGGCTCCCCGGGAAATATTTTGAAATTCTAGACAAAAAAAATGCACCTTCCTAGACTCTGAGTCTGTTAGTGTCCATCATTTATAAGTTGTGAACGGCGTCAATAATTAGGCCACATCACCTGAGGAGGAGGGGGGGGGGGGGGGCTTGACTGAAATTTTGAAATTTGGGGAGGCATGTGCCCCCTCAGCCACCCCCATGGCTACACCACTGATCCCATGCTATAACTTTGTTAAAACACTATAAATGTGAGAATCTTTTTTTGCACGGAACTTTTTGTCGCAAAAACAATATTTTAGGGCCAGAACTTGTGACTTGTGGGTGGTTGCAGGCGATGGGAACTGCAATCTGAAGAAAACAATCAATTTCTTTGGCATAAAGGTTCTTGGTCACCTCCATCTGGCTGGCGTTTAAAAGTTTTTCAAATCTGACTTGGTGAATTTATTCGTTTAATAATTTAAAAGTTTGTGGTCAGGCAGGAAAATTGTTGGAATCAAAGGACCATAAAAATTGGTTCCGTGAATTTGATATCTGGGAATCCCAAAGAACCTCTAGCATGGTTCAAGCAAGAAATTTCATGGCAACCCATTTTTAGCTCACTGAAGGGAGCTTAACTTATCATGTGCCGTCCGTTGTCGTCCGTTGTCGTCGCCCGTTGTGAACTTTACATTATCGACTTCTCCTCACAAACTACTCAACCAAATTGAACCAAATTTTGTGTGCATGTTCCTTATTATATGTCAATTCAAGTTTGTACAAATAAGCATACCGCGCCCACAGGGGGCACCAGAAGGGGCATAACTCTGATAGCACACATAAATTTTTTCAAAAATAAAAAAAATCTTCTTCAGATCCATCGGTCAGAAGCTTTTCATATTTGTTATACAACATCTCTAGGGGGGTCAGATTCCAGTTTGTTCAAATTGAGTCCCAGGGTTAAGATTTGGGCTCTCTATTGGAGCCCAAAGTTTAACTTGATGCAATTTGAGGAAATTTCTTTAAAAATCTTCTTCTTCAGATCCACTAGTCAGAATCCTTTCATGTTTGGTATACAACATCTGTAGGGGGTCAGATTCAAGTTTGTTCAAAATCCAGTCCCTTGTTTAATAATTGGGCTCCCTGTAGGAGCCCAAATTTTAACTTACTGAAATATTAGGAAATTTCTTTAAAAATCTTCTTCAGATCCACCAGTCAGAATGCTTTCATATATTTGGTATACAACATCTCTAGGGGGGTGGGGGTGGGGGGTGGGGGGGGGGGTGGTCAGATTCAAGTTTGTTCAAATTGGGTCCCTGAGATAGTATTTGGGCTCTGTATTGGAGCCCAAAGTTTAACTTGGTGCAATTTGAGGAATTTTTTTCAAAAATCTTCTTCTTCAGATCGGCCACTCAGAATCTTTTCATGTTTGGTATACAACATCTATAGGTGGGTCAGATTCAAGTTTGTTCAAATTGAGTCGCTGGGTTAATATTTGGGTGCCCTATGGGAGCCTAAATTTTAACTTTGTGCAATGCGTGGAATATTCTTTAAAAATCTTCTTCTTCAGATTCACTAGTCAGAATCCTCTCATATTTGCTATACATCATCCCTAGAGGGGCCAGATTCAAGTGTGTTCAAATCGAGTTTCTCAGTTCATATTTGGGTTCCCTATGGGAGCCTGAATTTTAACTTTGTGCAATATGAGAAAATTTATTTAAAAATCTTCTTCTTCAGATCCACCAGTCAGAATGCTTTCATATTTGGTATACAATATCTCTAGGGGAGGGTCAGATTCAAGGTGGTCAAATCGGGTCCCTGAGTTAGTATTTGGCCTCTCTATTGGAGCCCAAATTTTAAGTTGGTGCAATTTGAGGAAATTTCTTTAAATAATTTTCTTCTTCAGATTGACCACTCAGAATCCTTTCATGTTTGGTATGCAACATCTATAGGGGGTCAGATTCAAGTTTGATCAAATCGAGTCGCTGGGTTTATATTTGGGCTCCCTATGGGAGCCCAAATTTTAACTTTGTGCAATGTGTGGAATGTTCTTTAAAGATCTTCTTCAGATTCACCAGTCAGAATCCTCTCATGTTTGGTATACATCATCTCTTGGGGGGGCCAGATTCAAGTTTGTTCAAATCGAGTTTCTCGGTTAATATTTGAGGTTCCCTATGGGAGCCTGAATTTTAACATGGTGCAATATGAGAAAATTTCTTTAAAAATCTTTTTCTTCAGATCCATCAGTCAGAATCCTTTAACATTTAGTATGCATCATCTCTAGGAGGGGTCGATTCAAGTTTGTTCAAATTGGGTCCCTGGGTTGAAAATTTTGAGTCTGGTTTGGACTTAGAAATTTTTGACCAAAATTTCAGAAAAAAAATTTGTTTTAGATTTTTGATGTGTTTTGTTCAATTTTGAGACGAAAAAACACCCCAAATTTTTAGCCTGAAAATTTAGTGTCGGGTTTGGACTTCGAAATTTTGGACCAAAATTCGGATATTTTGGGGGGATTTTTATGCGTTTTGTTCAATTTTAAGATGGAAAAAAACAATTTATAGCCTGAAAATTTTGTTTTTAAAATCTTCTTCAGACCATGTAGTCAGAATGCTATCATATTTCATATACAACATCTCTAGGAGGGTTAGACTCAAGTTTGTTCAAACCTGGTCCCAGGGTTATTAATTTGGGCTACCTATGGGAGCCTGAATTTTAACTAAGTGCAATAAGAAGGAATTTCTTTTAAAATCTTCTTCTTCAGATCCACCAATCAGAATCCTTTCGTATTTGGTATACAACATCTCTAGGTGGGTCAGATTCAAGTTTGTTCAAACCGGGACCCTGGGTTAATACTCTGGCTCCCTATTTGAGCTCAAAGTTTAACTTAATGCAATGTCAGGTGATTTCTTTAAAAACCTTCTTCATATCCACCAGTCAGAATTCTTTCCTATTTGGTATATGACATCTCAAGGGGGATCAGATTCAAGTTTGTTCAATGTGAGTCCTTAGCTTAATATTTGGGCTCTATGGGCAGGGGTGGGGGGAGGGGCATGTTACATTCAGGTTTGTTCAAATCCATTCGTTGGTGTTTTTCCATAAAATTTGCCTCTCATGACTTCATTCCTTTGTAGTGTTGATGAAACATGTCTAACTGAATGTGACCCCAAATACTTCTCTGAACCACTTTGGTGAGCGATTAAGGCCCCTTGGGGCCTCTTGTTAAATATTTTGATATCAGTCACTTATCCTTTTAACTGAAGATCTGCAGAAGTTCAACGCACCTCTAAGTTTGTTTTGTGGGGTTTAATGACACTTTCAGCAACCAGGGTCACATTGTGTCTAAGTTATGAACATTGATGACAAATATGAGAGGTATTCAAACATATGAGAAAATCAAAAAACAATAATAAAAAAATTAAAAAACAATGTGGGCCTATGAGCTGCTTATTTTTTTCTCTTTAGTTTCAGTTTGAAAAAAGAATGAAACAGTAAATTCTCGAACGAAAATATAATATATTAAATTAAATGGAAATTAAATTAACAATAATAATAATAATAATAGGTAAGATTTATATAGCGCACATTTCAGAATATCAAAAAACGTTCCAAGGCACTGAACAACATGAAAGAAACATAAATACACAGAATATGGGATTAATCAACATCAGGGTAATATTTTTTAAATAGAAAAGACTTTAGCTTTCATTTGAAAACTGGAAGAGATTGGGCCATTTTCACAGATTCAGGTAACATATTGAAAAGTCTTGGAGCATTGTAACTAAACAGAATAATTTTGAAATCTGTTCTGGCTGCAATAGGGAGGCAATGAAGATTCATTAACTAAGGGGTAATGTGTTTGTTCTTCTTGGTGTGGGTCACTATACGGGCAGCACTATTATGAATTATCTGCAATCTATTGATTTGCTTTTTTGGGAGCCCACAAAGAAGGACATTACAGTAGTCTAGCCTAGATGAAATGAATGCTTGCATGAGACGTTCAGTGGCACATTTTGTTAGGATTTTCCTTGCTCGACCGATGTTCTGAATGTGAAAATTTGCAGACTGACAGAGTTTTGATATGTGATAAGACATGGCCAGATGTGTATCAAGATACACGCCAAGTTTCTGACCATCGTAGATGGGCTGACAATTTTGTCACCTATTTTAAGAGGAGGCAAAACATCTGGTGCTAGTTTGTACCTGGAGGAAAATATAATGAGTTGTGTTTTATCATCGTTCAGTTTTGGTTTGTTCACCAGCATAAAGGTTCTGATTTCTGCTATACAATTACTCATAATCTGAAATTTTGATTTTGTGTCTACCAGATCAGAGGGGTTGAATTCGATGTAAATCTGAGAATCATCGGCATAGAAATGGTAGTCGATTCCGTGTGAGCAAATAATCTCCCCAAGGGGTTGCATGTAAAGTGTAAAGAGAATAGGTCCCAAGACGGAACCCAGTGGTACCCCGAATTTAAGTGCTACCTGTTCCGACGGAACACCGTTAATTGTGACACTTTGAATAGAATAGAATAGAATTTATTCAACAATATACCAAATCATGCTATTTACATAATACATATAAAACAGAATTAACAGAACTTATGGTACATCGTTAGGAGAAAGCATAGCCCGTTTAGGCTGTCTTCCTGCAATCTCCTTATAAACAAAATTTCAAGTAACACAATGGAATAGAAAGATCTAACTACTTTTATCACTACCTAGGGTGAAATGGCTACGTGTCAGATCACTAATCCAGTACTACGGAGCTTATAGATATTGTTTAGGATGAGATAACAGCTAAACTTACTTTCGGTTGGCCCTATAAAAAAGTATCGGGTTTTTGATTGCACATGCGGGGGTGTGAGGTGATAGAGAAAACGTGGAATTTTGACACCAGTATTCAAAAAATTAAACGCCGGGTCTGCAGTCAGGACACATGCGATACGAGCATGTTACGCTTGACGAGTAGCTGTCTATATATTTCTCAAATAGTTGTTTTTTAAACGCGCGTCTGGAGGAAATTGAGCGTAAGGCAGTCTCAAGCTCGTTCCAAATTTTTGGAAAATTATGTTTTGGAAGTTTTGCAGAAAATTGAGTCCTGGCTTTATCTATATTAATTAATCCCGCCTGTCTGGTAAGACTCCCGGTTGTTGAGCGAATCGTAAAAAAAGTCCTGAAGGATACAGGCAAGATCATGGTCTTCCAGTCAAACATGAACAGGGAAACGTTTAATTTGTATAAATCATTAAATTTTAATACACGATTGGCCTTGAATAATGGATCAGTGTGGCTATTAAATTTTTTACGGCTAATAACTCGCATCGCACGCTTCTGTAAAGAGTATATTTTACTGGTAAATAACGAATGCCCCCAGGCCTGTATTGCATACATTAGGTGACTATGAACAAGGGCATAGTATAATGTCTTTAGTGCTTTGGCTGGAAGAATATTCTTTACTTTGTTCAGGCAGTAGATTGCGTTAGACATTTTGGAGCATATTTTTGATATGTGGTGTTTGAACGTGAGGTTTTCGTCGAAGTAAACTCCTAAAAATTTAACCACGGTCTCGTTTAAGGAGTTCCCTACAGATGAAAGTTTAGTACTATTGAGGAGTATATTTAAATTATTAGCCTTTAATGGACTGTTTTGCGGGTGCAAAACAATATACTTCCACTTGTTCTCGTTCACCTGGAGTTTATTGCAGCAACACCAATTAAATATATTTGTTAGCTCAGTGTTGACCGTCGTCTCCAGATCTTTCAGATCATACCCAGCTGTATATGGCGTTGTGTCATCAGCATAAGAGAGCAGATTAAGAGAAGTAGAGAATCTCATGTCGTTTACGTACAGAAGAAACAGGATCGGCCCCAACACAGATCCTTGTGGAACACCGCAACTAACGACCCTAGTCGGGGATTTGTGCGAACTATAATCAACGAATTGTTGCCTATCCGATAAATAACTTTGGAACCACTTGTTACCCACACCCCTGATGCCGTAATATTCTAATTTTTTTAGTAATATATCATGGCTGATTGAATCAAATGCCTTAGACAAGTCTAAGAACACAGCCAGAGTAGAGTCCTTCGTTGGTTTGTTGTTATATTCTGCAACATGTTGTAATAGGTGCAGTATGGGATGGGAGGTAGAGTGATTTTTACGGAAGCCATACTGGTGTTCGTAAAGAATTCCAAATTCATCTAAAAAACCGAGGAGTCTTTGACACATTATTTTTTCAAGAATCTTGGAGAAGACCGGTAATATGCTTATAGGTCTGTAGTTTCCTAATTCGTTCGGACTACCTGCTTTAAATATTGGAATTACTCTGGCTATTTTCATTTTTTCTGGCACTCTGCCCTCAGTAAGTGATAGATTAAAAATGTATTCCAATGGTTTAGCAATTTCTGATATGGATTGTTTAACAATCTCAGTGGACAAGTTGTTGCAATCGAGGCTAGTTTTTCCTTTCAGTTTGTTAGTTATTAACATAATTTCCTGTTCTGTTGTTGGGGCAATGAAGAAAGTATTGGGGTAATTATCGTTTAAAAAGTCGCTGAAAACGTTGTTTGAGGTTGGTACCTTGTCATTGATGGACTGCCCAATTTCTACAAAATAATCATTAAATTTTGAAGCTATTTCTTCAGGTGTTGTACGTTGATTGTTTTGACAAAAAGTAAGTGAAGGTTTGACGGCGGACTGCGATTTATTTATAATTGTGCGTAGTATTTGCCAAGTCTGTTTTGTGTCATATTTATTACGTTCTATAATATCGTTATAATATGAAGATTTACTTCTCCTTTTCACTTGGTTGAAAACCAAGAGGAATTTCTTATATTTTTCTTTATTTTCTTCAGAGGGTTTTCTTACTTTAAGTAAATAAAGTCTGTCTTTATTACGTGAAGATTGTATTAGACCAGCGGTCATCCATGGTTTACGTTTAATCAGCTTTTTGGGTAGATTTATGTTTCTTAAGGGGAATGCGGTGTCGAAAGCTTCAGTGTAAATATCCATAAAAGATTCATATGCCTCGTCTGCAGTGGTAGAAATGTACACTGAATCAAATGTATTATGTTGCAATAAGTTTTTGAATAATCTTACATTTTCTGCTTTAAATGACCTTCTGTAACAAGGACCAGAGTCAACAACTCCCCGGTCTCCTTCGTCTATATAGAATGTCGCAAAATGATCTGAGATATCCGTAATTATTATTCCTGCGTGGTAATTTGATAAAGTATTATTTGAGTAGATATGGTCAATTAATGTAGCCGAATGTTCCGAAATTCTTGTTGGTTTTGTTATGAGTGGCATGTAGCCGTTACTGAACATACTGTCTATAAAACTATTTGTTTTTTCATGACCGCTAAAATTTAGTAGGTCAATATTGAAATCCCCTATAAGAAAGGCTTTACCGTTTTCGAGGTTTATTTTAAGGATAATATCTTGTAATGTGGAAGTGAAAGCGTCAATGTCGGCCAAGGTGGAGAATTGGGTCTATAGATGCATCCTACAATGTATGAATTTTTGCGTCCTGGATTGATCTCAACAAAAATGGTCTCTATGACGTGTGGAATAAAAATGGACAAATCAGGTCTAATTTTGAATGTTACATTCTCAGAGATAAACATGCCCACCCCACCCCTACCTTCATCTTTTCCAGGGCGTGTCTTGTAGACAATAGGGTGGTATCCGTCAATCTTGTAACTAAAGTGCGCGTGTATTTTGAATATTTCAGTTAGCCCAATAACTTCAAACTTATTATTACCTTGCTGAAGGTCACATAAAAAGTTTGTTATTGAGTCCCAGTTTGCATTGATACTTCTGCAGTTCAGGCTAAGAAGGCTTGATTTTTTACCTCGCGTAGAAAAACTATGGCTAAAATTGGAAGGCGAATAATAGTTGCAGGAGTGATTATGAATAGAAAATGGGGATTCAAGGACATTTTCCTGGGTCGTGTCCATTACATCGTTGTATTTTGATACAAAATTGAATTGGTCGCTGTGCTGTATCTCATCCAAAGTTAAGCCATTAGTCGCCATCGATAGTCAAAATACAGATAAATGCCATGATAGCCAAAGGTAGTGATAAATAATAGATCTGTGAATTTATGTACATAATTTGACATTTAAAGAAGAAAAACCTAATAAACTTTAGCTTCTGCTGAACAATCATAGGTTAACCTAGGTTAACTGGAAGGAAAGAATGCGCGTAATTATTGCCGCTGTGGAAGCCAAGAAGAAGAATTCTATAGTTTAGGGAGTATTTACTAATCTGAGAATACGGGCAAGAGGGAAGTGGGGAGGGGGGGTCGGAATGGGGGGGGGGGTACAAAAATGACAGAGTAAGTACACAGCAAGACTATGCAAAATCGGACAGCTACGCCTCCACATAAATCGTTGATAATCTCGAATCACAATAGTTGTGCAACGACAAAACGATAGCCACATTCGGAGTGTATAAGATTTACCAAGAAGTAATATACAGTCATCAATCTTGGTAGAAAATTAAGAAACATAAATCTACCCAAAAAGCTGATTAAACGTAAACCATGGATGACCGCTGGTCTAATACAATCTTCACGTAATAAAGACAGACTTTATTTACTTAAAGTAAGAAAACCCTCTGAAGAAAATAAAGAAAAATATAAGAAATTCCTCTTGGTTTTCAACCAAGTGAAAAGGAGAAGTAAATCTTCATATTATAACGATATTATAGAACGTAATAAATATGACACAAAACAGACTTGGCAAATACTACGCACAATTATAAATAAATCGCAGTCCGCCGTCAAACCTTCACTTACTTTTTGTCAAAACAATCAACGTACAACACCTGAAGAAATAGCTTCAAAATTTAATGATTATTTTGTAGAAATTGGGCAGTCCATCAATGACAAGGTACCAACCTCAAACAACGTTTTCAGCGACTTTTTAAACGATAATTACCCCAATACTTTCTTCATTGCCCCAACAACAGAACAGGAAATTATGTTAATAACTAACAAACTGAAAGGAAAAACTAGCCTCGATTGCAACAACTTGTCCACTGAGATTGTTAAACAATCCATATCAGAAATTGCTAAACCATTGGAATACATTTTTAATCTATCACTTACTGAGGGCAGAGTGCCAGAAAAAATGAAAATAGCCAGAGTAATTCCAATATTTAAAGCAGGTAGTCCGAACGAATTAGGAAACTACAGACCTATAAGCATATTACCGGTCTTCTCCAAGATTCTTGAAAAAATAATGTGTCAAAGACTCCTCGGTTTTTTAGATGAATTTGGAATTCTTTACGAACACCAGTATGGCTTCCGTAAAAATCACTCTACCTCCCATCCCATACTGCACCTATTACAACATGTTGCAGAATATAACAACAAACCAACGAAGGACTCTACTCTGGCTGTGTTCTTAGACTTGTCTAAGGCATTTGATTCAATCAGCCATGATATATTACTAAAAAAATTAGAATATTACGGCATCAGGGGTGTGGGTAACAAGTGGTTCCAAAGTTATTTATCGGATAGGCAACAATTCGTTGATTATAGTTCGCACAAATCCCCGACTAGGGTCGTTAGTTGCGGTGTTCCACAAGGATCTGTGTTGGGGCCGATCCTGTTTCTTCTGTACGTAAACGACATGAGATTCTCTACTTCTCTTAATCTGCTCTCTTATGCTGATGACACAACGCCATATACAGCTGGGTATGATCTGAAAGATCTGGAGACGACGGTCAACACTGAGCTAACAAATATATTTAATTGGTGTTGCTGCAATAAACTCCAGGTGAACGAGAACAAGTGGAAGTATATTGTTTTGCACCCGCAAAACAGTCCATTAAAGGCTAATAATTTAAATATACTCCTCAATAGTACTAAACTTTCATCTGTAGGGAACTCCTTAAACGAGACCGTGGTTAAATTTTTAGGAGTTTACTTCGACGAAAACCTCACGTTCAAACACCACACGCAGAATCAAGAATTTCTCTAACCGAGTACAATCACCACCTACGCACTTTGGAAATTGGAAAAAAACTTTGTGTCCTGTCTGTCAGGTAGGGCTGAAACCACCTCAGGGCAACGCCATCTATACATAGGTCAAAAAGTCTATCCAATAGGATCTTATGATCAGTGGTATTGATCATAAATTGGGGTGAAACATCCCAACCCTTGTTAACAAGTTCAATATGACAACACCTCTTCTCCTTGCATCTGCTTGGAGTTCAGTTTAACTTGTCAGAGCAAGAAAATGTTTCCTTTGTCATCTGTTTGTGCCAAAAAGTTGCCTGAAAATGCCCATTTGTTAGAACATTTTCAGTGAAATCCTGTCATGTGTTCGTATTGACACTGTTTACAGATGCTCAAAGGATATAACTGGCTGCAATAAGAACGAAGAACTGTTTGAAATGCTATTACCATATTGACTCGGGTATAAGCCCATAATTAACAATAACCCTCCTACCAACTTTTAAGATTTCAGTTTCAGAGTCCGGATATCGATCCCCTCCTCATAAATAAACTCAGTCCCTAACATTGTAATGACAACATAGATAACAGCCATGCTGGTACAGTGGAACCCTGTTAATTGAATAGCCACTTTGACAATGAAAATTATTCAATTATCAGGAGTATTCAATTAACAGGGCTTGTATCTTTAATTTACAAGAAGATCAATTCCATTCGGCATTGAATTATCATTTCGTTTTAGAAATTCTGCACTTTTATTTAAAACAAATGGCTTCACTAATGAAATGGAGTAGATCCGATTTGAAACAAGTTTTTTTCCGAGAAAACATGTGATAAAAGTGAGGTATCAGCCAGGTTCATTTAAAAATGTTAATTGCTGCAGTTTCGAGGCTACAAAGTCAACAATTTGAATAGTTCCAATCAAGTGGGAAGTGGTGAGGTAAAAAACTGCACTCTACATAACTGTGTGCCTTAATAATCTGGGGTATTAGTTTTGAAAAAAAAAAATTTGTTTGACGATGTATCCATTAACTGTGATTCGATTTGAAGTTCGATTCAAAATTTGATTCGTTTTCACCAATTCAATTCGATATTCAGTTCAATCAAAATCGTCAGTTTGCAGGTCCCAAGAAACAAGTTTAACTCTTTACATGCTGCTGTCAGATATTCCTGTACAGGACAGAATTTCTCTTGCTGTTGAAATATGGATAATTTGGTCACATTTAATCAAATTTTCTCTCTATAAATTAAATGGATTTTGGAGATTTCTCCAATGACCCCTTAAGTTAAATTTAGATGAATTTTTTCATCAAATCAAATCTTGAAAATGTTCAGCCGATTTAGAATCAACATTCCCAATATCCACTCTCATGCCATTGAAATGTTTGCCATGCAAATTCTTTCAGAAAGCTTGGCAATTGGCAAAATATGACTAAAATTGATTTTTGGACCTTCAAAACTTTCCCTGGGGAGGACCCCTGGACTCCCACCCTTGAAAGGAGGACATTCCCACCCATCTCCCCCCCCCTCCCCCACAGCTCTGGCTTTTTGCTCTTGTTATATGACTGCGGCATATCTTGCATAACCTTGCCAATGTAAAATACCTTCCGTCAGCCCTGCTGTGGAAGAGCTATGAAACAACAGATTGCTGAACTCACATGGAACTGGAGTACAAATATCACAAGATTCTGTTTCAACTTCTTAACCCTTTACCTAACACACACGATATCAAAATTTCATTTTTAGCTCACCTGGCCATATGAGCTTTTCACTTCACTTGGCGTCTGTCGTCGTCTGTCATCCATTGTCTGGCATCCGGCGTCTTGTCATCCGGCATCCATAAGCTTTTCACATTTTCATCTTCTTCTCTGTAACCACTGAGCCGGTGTGAACCAAACTTGGCAGGAATGGTCTATGGAAGGTCCTCTACAAAACTTCCTCATTTTGTTCCCGTCAGATGAAAAACGTGGCTTCCAGAGGCATTCTTTGATTCTGGTTGGTGGATTTTCAAAAATCTTCTCCTCTGAAACCGCCAGGCCAAATGTTTTGAAACTTCACATAAATGATGACTGGGACCCCCTCTACCCATGGTCCTCATTTATTGTTGATCGGGTTACAAACATGGCTGCAATTGTGGCTTACATTTACTATAGAAACCCTATGGGAAATCGCTTTTTCATCTTCTTCTCTGGAACTACTGAGCTGATGCAAACCAAACCTGGCAGGGATAGTCTATGGGAGTTCCTCTACAAACAATCCTCATTTTGTTCCCCTGGGTTTGAAAACGTGGGTGCCAGAGACATTTTTTGATTCTGATTGGTGGATTTTGAAAAATCCTCTCCTCTGACACCACTAGGTCAAATGTTTTGAAACTTTGCATGGTTGCTGGCTGGGCCTCCTTCTACCACCTATCCCCATATAATGTTGATCGGATTGTAAACATTGCTTCAATTGTGGCTTGTAGTTATTATGGAAACCCAATAGGAAATTACATTTTCATCTTCTTTGCTGGAACTACTGACCTGACGTGAACCAAACTTGGCAGGAATGGTCTATGGGAGGTCCTCTACAAATGATCCTCTTTTTGTTCCCGTGAGTTTGATTCTGGTTGGTGGATTTTCAAAAATCTTCTCCAAAACTGCCAGGCCAAATGTTTTGATACTTCACATAAATAAATGATGACTGGGACCCCCTCTACCAACAATCTTCATTTAATGTTGATCAGGTTGTAAACATGGCCACAATTGCGGCTTATAGTTACTATAGAAACCGTATTGGAAATCACATTTTCATCTTCTTCTCTGGAACTACTGAGCCAACATGAACCAAACCTGGCAGGGATAGTCTATGGCAGGTCTTCTACAAACACTCCTCATTTTGTTACCATGCATCGAAAAACATGGCTGCCAGAAGCATTTTTTGATTCTGATTGGTGGATTTTGAAAAATCTTCTCTGAAACCACAGCCAAATGTTTTGAAACTTTGCATGGTTGATGACTGGGACACCCTCTACCAATGATCCTCATTTAACGTTGATCATGTTGCAAACATGGCCACAATTGCAGCTTGTAGTTACTATAGAAACCCTATGTGAAATCACATTTTCATCCTCTTCTCTGGAACTACTGAGCCGATGTGAACCAAACTTCGCAGGAATGGTCTATAGGAGGCCCTCTACAAACAATCCTCTTTTTTGTTCCTGTTGGTTGGAAAATATGGCCACCAGAGACATTCTCTGATTCTGATTGATGGATTTTGCAAAAATCTTCCCCTCTGAAACTGCAAAGTCAAATGTTTTGAAACTTCACATGATTGAGGACTGGGACAAGCTTCTACCAGTGATCCTCATATAATGTTGCAAACATGGCCACAGTTGCAGCTCATAGTTATCATGGAAAGCCTATGAGTAATCACATTTTTATATGTAGTTCCAGGTGAGCGATTACAGGCTCTTTAGATCCTCAAGTTCAATTATATTTTTTCAACTTTAAAATTTCAACAAAACCATATCATATGCAAGCCAAGAATGTGGTGTCCATTTTGCATTACTGTGGCTGTGGGCATATTTTTCAATAATGTTTGAAAAATATGCCCCAAATAGCACTCTTCGAAGACATTTTGAGGCTTGGATAAATATCAGTTTTCACCAAGTGTGGTATGTCATCTGTAATTTCATTAGTTGAAGCCACATGCAGTTTGTAGAATTCCACTCCCATCCCCTTCCCCAATCCCCCCACCCCCACCCTGAGACCACTGTTTGATGGATTTGAATTAAATGGCCAAAATTAAAAGTCTGACTGTGAAAATTTCTTTTTCAGGGTGACTGATCTACTTCCTTATTATAAATCGCTGCCAACTCCTGGCAACCTGAGGTTTAAAAAGTATAAAAAGGTATTGGATAGAACAGTGTTGGACATGGTAGAGAAGAAAAGATCATTGGTGAGAGGAGATTCAACAGGTTCTTATGATTTGTCATTTGTAAGCTCAGACTATTACTGTAGTTTTTTGAGTGAAGATAGAGTTGATAGTTGATCTACTTGAAAAGTATTCAGGCCTTGTATTTCATCTAAATTAGGGAGAATCTATTTGGATCTACTTTGTGGGGCCTAATCTTTCTTTTTTAATAAATGGTTATAAACAATAATATTTTTGCTTGCTTTGTTTAGATACCATATGGAAATGAGTTTATGTTACGGGAGTTGTGTTCAACCGATAATTGGAACCAGCCACTACAATCAGCTGATTCTTGGCAATCAGATGACAATGACAATGGCTCCTGGAACATCGGTTCAACCGATTGTTGCCAAGCATTTTGTGATGATTCAATAACCGCATTTTATTATCTTCTGCAACTGTTCAATTGTTAGTGTAAAATGATGTCAATGATACCATTCAATAAAGTTGAGAAACAACCACATTGTGTATTGTTAATCTGTCTAGATGCCCCTTTACAGGATATACAAATTAAACAACATGTAAAGCTTACAATTGAGCATACTTGCGACAATCGCCAGTTCATACCAGAAAAGTGAAGGTTGCACTCCATTGACTCAGGCTGTAGTAACATTACAAGCCACACACACTTGGGTGGTAAATGTGGCTTAAGTGTGCGTGACTGGCTGGTAAACATGGCTCAAGTGTGCACGACTGGTAACTTTACTGCAACCTCAGTGAACAAAGTTTAACACTGTGAAAAATCTTCAGTTTAATGTAGTTCATTCGAGCCTCAACTTGTCTAGTAATGCACTGTATTACAATCTTAATCAACATCAGAATCTGCCGATTGTAAGCTCAAATAACTAGTAATTGGTCAGCGACCACTTTTGGTAATCAGTTGAACACTATATGGGAGATAGACATATGTCAACGGAGAGATCTAACCCTGGAAGGTGATTAACTTATTAACTCTACACAAGCAGAATTATCAACTATAGAAGGCAAGTGCACCATTGAAGTGCAGTACATCTTAGTAGACAACACCAGTATTCACCCACACTGGTTGTTGGGATTAAGTGTCTTGCCCAGGGACACAATACAGTTACTGCTGGCCAGGATCAAACCATCAGCATTGTGGTTTAACAGGTTGAGTGCCGGAAACCATTATCATGGCTCTATTGTATTGAAAACTGCTGAAAGCCACTTTAGTGGCTTTACACTGCATGCATGAGCTTGCTGCTTGCCCAACAGTTGGAAAAAATATTTATTATACACTAAACGATAGATTATCGAAAAATTGCGGAAAGATAGAAATCGTACCCCTCACTGTGAAGATAAAGAAATTTTCACTTTCACAGTATGAATCAAAACAGTGGCTTTCCAAGCATCACTTCAAGGTGAATACAAGTCAAATTATCACTGGAAATGATCAATTTGTTCTAAAAGCGTATAATGAAAAGAAAATCTAGTGTTTTTGAGTGCATACCAGTCATTTCCAGCAATAATTCAACACATATTCACCTTGAATTGATGCATGAAACCTGTCAGCTGAATCAGATCATAAGATGCTACCTGTTCCAAGTATCAATCAAATCACTTCCCCCATCAATGCGCATCAGCTGTTTACTTTCATGCATCAATTCAAGGTTGAAACGAGTGGAATTATCTATAGGAATGATCAGATTCTTTTGAAAAGCATGTAATAAAAGAAAATCCAGTGTTTTTGAGTGGATACCAAAAATTATCTCATTTGTGACTGAGATAAATGGTTATTTTCAGTCATACAAGTGCTCGTGAAAAATAAACATTTGTCTCAGTCACTCATGAGATAATTTTCGGTATCCACTCAAAAACACTAGATATCCTCTATTTATATAAAATTGCTTTATTATAAATTTATTGGAGTACCCAGAGGTACTCTCCAATAAATTGTAACAAAACAAAACAATTGTTCGTGAGCAAACTCTTGTTAAACTAAGGCATCCCTTGCTGGTTACTTGGTGTCTTTGAAAATACACTAGTTTAAAATCGCCTTCTAATAGTAATTTAGCACTCTACCAGTCAAAGTCCAATGCTCTAACTGCCGAATCACCACATTTCCTATACAAGGCATACTTTGTCTTATGAGGTATTCTGCAGAGGTCAATATATTGGTTCTTCAAAATGTTGAAAATTTCCAACCCCTAATCAAATATGTAGTGTGTGCCATGTAACAGGCATTTCCTTACTAGAACACATGGTGTTTGGGTTTTACCGAATAGCTCGTGAATGAATATACCTAACCATTGTTATTTGTACAGAGTTATACACATCCTATTTAACCCTTAAGGGCCTAATTCTGCCTTTGCTAACTTTTTAATGCAAAGGAACAGGTGCCCAAATGTGCATTGTTTGGGTAAACTCAAAACTTGTTATCTAAGTTCCTTGTCAATTGTTAGCTCACCTGAGAGAAGCTCAATGGGAGCTTTACTAATCACTTTCTGTCTGTCGTCCATCCATCTATCTGTCGTCCGATGTTAACTATACATTATCGACTTCTCCTCACAAACTACTTGACCAAATTGAACCAAATTTGGTATCATATGTCAATTCAGGTTTGTTCAAATAAAGTTGCCACACTCACAGGTGGCATAACTCTGATAGCACCCAAGAATTTCTTTCCAAAATTCAAAAAAATATTCCTCTTCAGATCCACCAGTCAGAATCGTTTAATATTTGATATACAACATCTCTTTGGGGGGCAGATTCAGGGGCAGATTCAGGTTTCTTCAAATCGAATTATTTGGGCTCCCTATGGCAGCCTGAATTTTAACTTAGTTCAGTATGTGGAATATTCTTTAAAAATCTTCTTCTTCAGATCCACCAGTTGAAATCTTTTGATATTTGGTATACAAGATCTCTAGGAGGGGGGGGGGGGGGGGGGGGGCCTGGGCAGATTCAGGTTTGTTCAAAATCAAGTCCCTAGGTTAATATTTGGGCTCCCTATGGCAGCCCAAATTTTTACTTAGTTCAGTATGTGGAATATTCTTTAAAAATCTTCTTCAGATCCACCAGTTGAAATCTTGTGATATTTGGTATACAACATCTCTGGGAGGGGAGGGGGGGGGTGGGGGGGGGGGGGTTCAAGTTTGTTCAAATCGGGTCCCTGAGTTAGTATTTTTAGCCTGAAAATTTTTTGTTCGTTTCCAACATGGAAATTTTGGACCAAAATTTGGAATTTTTTTTTTGTTGGTTTTTATGCATTTTGTTCAATTTTGAGACTAAAAAAAAAAATTTTAAATCTTCTTCTTTAGAGCCTGTAGTCAGAATGCTTTCATATTTGGTATACAACATCTCTAGGAAGGTTAGATTCAAGTTTGTTCAATGCATGTTCCTGGGTTGATATTTGGGCTCCGTATGGGAGCCGGAATTTTAACTTAGGGCAATATAAGGAAATTTCTTTAAAAATCTTCTTCAGGTCCACCAGTCAGAATCCTTTCATATTTGGTACGCAACATCTCTTGGGGGGTAAGACTCAAGTTTGTTCAAATGTGGTCCCTGGGTTATTAATTTGGGCTACCTATGGGGGCCTAAATTTTAACTAAGTGCAATATGAGAGAATTTCTTTTAAAATCTTCTTCAGATCCACCAATCAGAATCCCTTCATATTTGGTTTACAACATCTCTAGGTGGCTCAGATTCAAGTTTGTTCAAATCAGGTCCCTGGGTTAATATTTTGTCTCCCTATTTGAGCCCAAAGTTTAACTTAGTGCAATGTGAGGTGATTTCTTTATAAACCTTCTTCAGATGCATGAGTCAGAATTCATTCATTTTTAGCTCAACTTGACAAAGTCAAGCTGAGCTATTGCCATCACTTCTCATCTGTCGTACTACATTGGCACACCTCACAGGTCGCATTTATGATCAGATCGCTTTGAAACTTGGTATGCTTGTTTGGGAGCTATCGATTTTCTTCAATTTCCGTCAAAAAATGTTGCTGCGGCCAACGTTCTTAGAACTTAGTTTAGTCAGACCTCAATATTTCCCTTTGGCACACACTACAGGGCACATTTATGATTGGATTGCTTTGAAATCTGGCATGCTTATTTGGAGTGGCCTCTAGATGGGAGCTATCGATTTTCTTCAATTTCCGTCAAAAAATGTTGCCGCCACCAACATTCTTAGAACTTAATTTAGTCAGACCTCAATATTTCCCTTTGGCACACCCTACAGGGCACATTTATGATCGGATTGCTTTGAAACCTGGCATGCTTATTTGGGGTGACCACTAGATGGGAGCTATCGATTTTCTTCCATTTCCATCAAAAAATGTTGCCACGGCCACTGTTCTTAGAACTTAGTTTAGTCAGACCTCAATATTTCCCTTTGGCACACCCTCCAGGGCACATTTATGATCGGATTGCTTTGAAACCTGGCATGCTTGTTTGGGGTGACCCGTAGATGGGAGCTATCAATTTTTTTTTCATTTCCATCAAAAAATGTTGCCACGGATAATGTTCTTAGAACTTAGTTTAGTCAGACCTCAATATTTCCCTTTGGCATGCCTTGCTTGGCACATCTATGATTGGATTGCTTTGAAATGTGGCATGCTTGTTTGGGATGACCTCTAGATGGGAGCTCTCGATTTTTTTCCATTTCTGTCAAAAAATGTTGCCGCAGCCAACATTCTTAGAACTTAGTTTAGTCAGACCTCAATATTTCCCTTTGGCACATCTTACAGGGCACATTTATGATCAGATTACTTTGAAACCTGGCACGCTTGTTTGGGGAGACCTCTAGATGGGAGCTATCGATTTTATTCCATTTCCATCAAAAAATGTTGCCGCTGCCAACGTTCTAAGAACTTAGTTTAGTCAGACCTCAATATTTTCCTTTGGCACACCCTACAGGGCACATTTATCACCGGGTTGCTTTGAAACCTGGCATGCTTGTTTGGGGTGACCTCTAGATGGGAGCTATCGATTTTCTTCCATTTCCGTCTGTCAAAAAATGTTAACCTCTGGCAACGATCTTTGAACTTAGTTTAGTCAGGCACCAATATATTCCTTTGGCATGCCTTACAGGGCACATTTATGATCAGATCGGTTTGAAACTTTGTATGCTTGTTTGGGGTTACCTCTAGATGGGAGCTGTCGATTTCCTTCAATTTCCATCAAAAAAGCCACTGGCAATGACGTTCGATGAACTTAGTGCAGTTAAGCATCAATATTTCCCTTTGACACACCCTGCAGGGCACATTTATGATTGGATCTCTTGCAAACTTGGTGTGCTTGTGTGGGGTGATATCAATATGGGAGTTGTCGATTTTCTTTCATTTCTGTCAAAAAATGTTGCCGCTGACCTTTGAACTTAGTTTAATCAGACCTCAATATTTCCCTTTGGCACACCCTTCAGGGCACATTTATGATCGGATCACTTTGAAACTTGGTATGTGTGTTCGGGGTAACCTCTCGATGTAAGCTATTGCTTTTTTTTCATTTCCGTAAAAAATTATTGTCGTTATCACCAGCATTTGAACTTACTGCATTTGTGCATCAACTTATCCCTTTTGCACTCTCTGCAGGGTATATTTATGATTTCCATAAAAAAAAAAAAAAAACCATTGCCACAAGCAATGACCTTCTTTCTACTTAGTGCATTTGTGCATTAACATCTTCCTTTGGCATGCCTCAGAGAGCACATTCATTATCAGGTTGTTTTGAAACTTAGTATACTTAAGCAGGGTGACAAAGATAGGAGCTATTGATTTTCTTTTCATTTCCATCAAAAACTGCTGCTGTTAGCAACAATGTTTGAATTTATTGCATTTGTGCACCAACATTCTTTGACATGGCCTACAGGCCACATTTATCATAGGATTGTTTTTGAACTTGGTGTGCTCATTAGGCAAGACCTTTAGATAAGAGCTATTGATTAGCATTCATTTCTGTGAAAAAAGTTGCCATTTACAATAACCTCTGAACATACTGCATTTGTGTATCAACATTCTTCCTTTAGCCAGTCTTACAGTTTTCATTTAAAAATGCATGGGTTACTCTGACGTTGTGTACACACAATGCTGTTATGTTGAACTTTCATCAAATAATATTGGTACCAATGATCTTCAATTTTGCCATTTCATTTATAACTTACCAAGTTGAAGTTTGTAAAGTTGAACTACAGTGTCATTGATACTTTCATTGGTATATGACATCTCAAGGGGGATCAGATTCAAGTTTGTTCAGTTTAAGTCCCTGGCTTAATGTTTGGGCTTTATGGGCAGAAGTAGGGTGGGGGTGGCAGGGGGGCATGTTAGGTTCAGGTTTGTTCAAATCCATTCCTTAGTGTTTTTCCATAAAATTTACCTCTCATGACTTCATTCCTTTGTAGTGTTGATGAACCATGTCTAACTGAATGTGACCCCAAATACTTCTTTGAACCACTTTGGCAGGAGAGCAATTAAGGCCCCTTGGGGCCTCTTGGTTCTAGGCAAGTCTTGGCTACCTCTGTAGGCAGCCAAGACTTGACTATAGAAACAACTACAAAACCACCGGAGGTAGAATTTCAAAGAATAGCAAAAATGCATAAAAATCTGCAGTCCTTTAAGGGTTAATACCATAGTTTAATGGGCTGTAATTAGACGATCTTATCAAACAGACCATTATCTTACTGTTAAAATAATTCCTTCTGAGACAAATTACGGTATAACTGTGATGTCTCGTTGAGAAAAATATGATTTGTCCATATATTTGTGTTCAAATTTTGGGTAAGGATCAAATGTTTAATATTTACATAAAATTGTTGCAAGCTGTAAACTTCAAGATGACATATGAGGAGGATGAAAGAATCCATCTTTTGTGTTTTTATTTCAATCAATGTTTGTGGGTACCAACATTTCATTAAAACATGTTCGTTATGCACTTTATTTTTGAGCTGACCTTGACAAAGTCAAGCTGAGCTAATCTTATCACTCTCCGTTCGCCGTCCATTGTCTGTCTCCTCCAAAACTACTGGGCCAATTCAAATGAAATTTTGTGTGAGTGATGGTTCCAAAGGGGCATTGCATTTTTGGTCAAGTCAGCATGCCCAGCCCCATAGGGAGGGGGTGGAGGAAAATGCTCCAAAAAATTTTTAAAATCTTCTCATGAGCCAGTGGGTAAAATGACTTGATATTTATAACGGAGCTTCCTTTTGAGGTGTAGAATCAAGTTTGTTCAAACAAAGTTCGTGAAGCAATATTCAGTTTTATAATGGGAGGGGTAAGATATTTGGCCCCACCCAAAATTGATATTTTCTGACCCAATTGTCTGATTTGAACCATTTGGTGTGTGGTGTTATTTGGGTCATAAGTACTTGACTCATGTTAAAAAAAAATTCTGCATCCCCATGGGAACCCCAGGAGATAAAAATAGAAATATTTTTGCGAACGCCCATATTTCTCCAACCACACAGAACAGAGAGCTGTTATATGGTATGAAGCATCCTTAAGACCAGTAGAATTGAATGGTAAGATAAAAAGGCCATCAGTTATGTTGGGTTGTTCTGTAGAGGACATCGAAAAAATGCTATTTGCAAAAATATAAAAAAATCTTTTCTCCAGAACCAATGGTCAGAATCTTTTGATATTTGGTATACAGCATTCATAAGGGGGTCAGATGCAAGTTTGTTAAAATAAAGCCCATTGGTTCATTTTTAGGCTCAATGCAGGATTCAAGTTTGTTCAAATCGGGTCCCTAGGTATATATTTGGGCTGGCTATTGTAGCCCAAATTTTAACTTAGTGCAATATGAGGAAATTTTTTAAAACATCTTCTTCTTCAGATCCACCAGTCAGAATGCTTTCATATTTGGTGTTCAACATCTCTAGGGGGAGGGGGGTCAGATTCAAGTTTGTTCAGTTTGAGTGCCTGTGTTAATATTTGGGCTCCATGTGGGAACCTAAAATTTAACTTACTACAACATGAGGGAATTTCTTCAAAAATCTTCTTCTTCAGATTCACCTGTCATCTTTCATATTTGGTTTACAACATCTCTTGGGGAATCAGATTCAAGTTTGTTCAAATTGGTTCCCTGGGTTAATATTTGGGCTCCCTATGGTAGCTCGAATTTTAACCTAGTGCAATATGAGGAAATTTTTAACAAAATCTTCTTCAGATCCACTAGTCAGAATGCATTCATATTTGGTATACAACATCTCTAGGGGGGGGGGGGGGGGGGGGGCAGATTCAAGATTGTTCAAACACTTTGACAGTCTGAATCCTCTGGCTTTGTATTTGTTTTTAGACATGTCTTGGCTGCCTGTATAGGCAGCCAAGACTTGCCTAAAAACAACTTCCAGGGTACTTAGAATGTATTAACCCTAATACTGCATGATGGGGTAGGAAAAGTTATTAAAGTTGAAATTAGGCCCTTAAATGTTAAAAGGTTCTTAAATTTCTCTATCCTTGAACAGTGTATGATTTTTCACCATCACCCTTGAAAAGTACTTAAATTTAGCTTACATGTAACCTTTCATTTCAGATGATGCAGGAGTTGACAGTTTACTGTCAATGCTGTTGTTAGCTAAAGATGAGGAAAGTGGAAAGGGGTTAAGTGATGAACAACTACATCATGAAGTACTGACATTTTTGTTTGCAGGTCATGATGTGAGTTAATGTTTTTATGTTATTAGTAATAACTACAGGCTTTCCCCAAAGGAACCCCAGGAAGTGAAGCTGTGCTTGTTTACTGTAGTAAACAAGCTCTGTTTTATCGGTAAAATAGGACCCAGTCACCAATGCTTGGGGTGGAAAAGTTTAAAATGGTCAGTATGGGTATAAAACAATTGACTAAACTTGGCTTTTTGGGAGCACGGTGGCTCAGTAGGTAGAGTTGCAAGCAGCAAGCCAAGAGGTCTGCAGTTTGAATCACACCTGCGGCAACTGCGTTGTGTTCTTGGGCAAGACACTTAATCCCAGTTGCCCATGTGGGGGCATGGTGGCGTTGTGCACTAAGGTGTACTGCACGTGAATGGTGCACTTGTGTCAAACATGGAAACAAGGTGTTACTCTGTGTGTGTGTGTGACGTTCTTAACCCTTTACCTCTAGAAATAAAATTTTCTTTTAATTATTAAATGTCTAAAATGGGGTAAAATTTTCTGATAATTCAACAATGAAAAATGCGAATCGATTTTGCCATGACTGATCGATTAATCATGACAGTCCTAATTGAAACAATATATTTCCCAAGGCTGTTTATTTTTAGAGACTCCATCATTTCCGAGTGCAACATTTCAAGGTGTGTAACTCTAATTCAAATTTTTAGTTCAGTGATACTGGTAATCATCCCAACCCTACCAAAGATACATTTTATCTCTTTCATGAGATAAAAGAGTCATTTCCGCATTAGAATTCAGCTTTTGGCTTCTACTGATTCAAAAACACGAGAAATTTGCTCTTTTAACTGGTAGAGTGCTAAAAGCCACTATCAGGGCTTTGATATGAAGAGCGGGTACCCCAGCCTAAAGGTATCATATTCTGTGGATATGCTTCAAATTATCTTAGAAGTGAAATTACTTAGTCTATATGGGTTTGCCTTGTTACGATTTATGGGAGAGTGCCTCTTGGCACTCTTCCATAAATTGTAACAAGGCAAAGACACATGAACAAATTTTGATGACCACAAATAACTCAGCACTCTCCCAGTTAAGGAAAAATGTCCAAACTTTGTCAAATGGGCTTAAAAACTGGTATTGCTTCCAAAAAATTTTTCTAGCCTGTTACCGAATAAATTAGAGGAGAAGGATAAGGATTCACAGCTTTCTTTAAAAACTATCTTGATCCCAAAATAAAACTAAAATCTGCATCTGCACACAATATGTTTTGAAAAAAACTGTCTCATTTAACCATGTGGTAAGCGAAACTGTCCCAACCCACACAAAACAATATGAATGTCAATTTTTTTTCAAAAATAGGGGTTGCAGCAATATATTTCACCAATATAAAAGGGTTCTGCCATTTTATCCGAAAATCTAATGTCATATTACTTCTACCAACTAATGTCAAATATAGCCCTAAATAGGGCCTCCCAGTATGCCCCTTTTCATAAAAAACTATGATATATTTCATAAATTAATTGATATTGACACACAGCAAACCTCTTTTGATATTAAATTTCCCATTTGTGATAGTTCACACATTCTGGCTTCTGAAGACATTTCGCATTGTGTTTGATGAATATTTTGCAATTTTTGTAAGAAAAACCTGAGTTTTCTCAGTTAAGGCACCTAAAGTCATTGGTATGGCTCTGACAAAACATAAAACAGTGATTTTTTCAACAGAATGACCAGTACCTGCTACTGTGGTATCTGTTAAAGTGCTCAAAACAATCAGTGGTGCTATGCTTGTGCTTCAAGTACCCATAAATGCACTTTCATAACTTTTGTTTTGTTCCCTATAGACACCCATTCTGACAAAAAGAGTGAAATTGCAGAAAATACGTTTCCAAAGAGGATGCATCAGACATCTGCTTCAAAAATATAGTGATATTTGGTGTTTAATATATTTGTGTGTATGTGTGTGTGTGTGGGGGGGGGGGGGGGGGGGGGGGAGGGGGAGGATGGAGGGTGAAAGATAGCTGCCAGTTATTGAAAATGTAGAGCCAGGCAAATGGAAAGCAAAGAAACACCTTGTCTGATGAAGAGACAGACAGACAGACAGATGGACAGATAAACTTGCAATCACACATTTAAGAAGATTTAAACACATTTAAGAAGTGTACATAAGAATACTGAATGACAGACAATGAAAGATATAGTAGAAGAGCCTGGACAACGTTGTCAAATAGAAAAAAACTCAGTGGACCATGTGTGCTGCAGTCCCAAACAGGCCTGAAAATAAGCAGACTGTCATTTGCAAAATGAGGTCCCCAAAGGGTGAATTTGGTGATGCTACCCTGCACAGCAGGGTAGCATCACAAAATTTACCCTTTGTGAACTTAAGGCTGAATCAAGGTCTCAAGCCAAAACAGAAAGATGTACCTAGAGGATAAATTGGCTCACTGTATGGGGCAGCATCAGCAAATTCACCCTCTGGGGACCCAATTTTGCAAATGACAGGTTGCTTATATTCAGGCTTGGTCCCAAAGTAAATCACAAGAAACCAAAAGTGTATGATATTTACTTCAGCCTCTAAAAACATGCTGTGTAGTCTTTCCAAATGTTTATCATCAGCAGAAGGGTTAAATATAGGTGGGAGGAGGACTTGGTTCAAGGAGAGAGCAATATTTCACAACTGTCACTGTAAATTTGTGCTGTAACATAGGAACCATGACAGCACTAGTACCAGACTATTATATTGGTAGCTATGCAGAAATGCTATTTATTCACATTTGTCACTTTATTATGTTATTTTTTCCACTGTAGCCAAATATACCAAAATACTCTTTCAATGAAGGAATTGTTTTCTAACATTTCAAAGAGCATCTTATAGAAGAGAAAAACTTCTAAATACCCGTGAATAGAAGTACAGTATAGGTCTTCTGGCTGTGTGTTCGAATGTTGATTTTGGAGGGGGTTGGAAGATTGGAACCCCCCTTGTCCCTCGTACTATGAGGGGAAACCATGGTTTAAACAAATGTGTTAACAGGGTAAGAGGTTATAGTGTCCTCCTGGGGACTACACTTGCTCAAGATGTGAATCTGCTTGCATTAACAGCCTTAGTTTGGCCAATATATAGCATTTATTGCTGACTGCAACAGAAATGTAACTTTGCAAAACAGTGAAACAGTTTTGAATGGTGTATGGTCCCCCATTGAACATTTAAATGTGAAATAATCCCCAAATATAATAATTAAATCTCTTTTGGAAGCCAAAAAACATATCTCCTGTAAGTATCACAGAACTAAATATTTTCACATTGGCAAACGTTGGTAACGTTCGGGCAAAAAAAATATGATCGCATCACTTTACTTTTGGCATTCAAATATCTTTGTCGAGTATAGCTCTTCAGACATTTTCTGGCCGGAAAAGAGGAGGGTCATGCAACAAATAAGAGAGAATAACTGACAGAAAGGAAAGTACCGGTCACATGCACATATTTTTCAGGGAATTCCTAACAAAAACACACCAAATGTCAATTGTATTTTTTTAGGTCCAAAAGTCATCAAATCACCCTCTTTATTTATCTGGAATATGTCGATAGAATGTTTATTGAAACAATATATTATCCCAAGGCTGCTTATTTTTAGAGATTGCTTCATTTCTGAGTGCAACATTTCAAGGTGGATAACTCTAATTCAAATATATAGTTCAATGATACCTTATGGGATCCCAAATTTTGCCTTCATCCAGTTTTACCTTCATCCAGTATGTGGATAAATTTTTAAAATCTTCAAGTCCATGGGCTCATATTTGAGTTCCTTATGGGAGCCTGAATTTTAACTCAGTGCAGTCTGAGGAATATGAGGAGAAATCTACTTCAGATCCACCATTCAAAATCTATTGATATTTGGTATACAGCATCCTTATGGAAATCAGATTCACGTTTGTTCAAATCAAGTCCCTGGGTAAATAATTGGGCTCCTTATGGAATCCCAAATTTCACCTTCATCTAATCTGCGGAATAAAATTTTAAAATCTTCTTTTACACACCCATGAAGTCATATCTTTTGATATTTGGTAATAGTACTGGATGGGTGTTTGATGTAGGGTCCATTGGGAGAGTTGTTTTCTTTTTATGGGGGTGGGGTTAAAAAAATTCCCTTAACTAACTTGGACATATCCCTACCACACCCTTCCCTAAGCAGACCAATTGTTAATCTTTTTGTCCTGAATCATTCAAAATGCTTCAAGACTCATTTTAATGCCCAAAATTAACAATTCACCCAATGGACTCTCTTTCTCCCCATCTTCCCCTACCCCCTCGGCTAAAACTACATCTTGGCACATGGGAGTTTGATCCTGGAAACTGAAAAATTATTATTTAGAATTACATGTTCTTGGTTCTTTTTTAGAGTTACTGGGAACCTGCTATTATTCTGGGCATTATTTCTGAGGTAGCTTCTGATTACTAGGAAAATCATCTGACACGGACAACAGGGGTATAAATAATTATATACACCTGGAACTTAATTAAGCACCACCTGAAATGTTTCATGACAGTGCAGTTGCTGTTACTAATTATTACGTTTTAATGATTGCTGTCTTGCAGTACATTTCATCTAGTGAAACATGATGTTTCTGGTTGATAGCGAACCCCAAACACACATCCCCTCATCCGCATGAAGCATGCTTCCCATGAATGTCACAAAAATCTCTATCATCCACATGCAATATCTGGGTATAAAACAGGAAATCTGTCACTTCTTTTATCAATAAACGTTGACAGGGCAGGAGAAGATGGTCAGAGGCACTAAGATGACAAATCGTTGGCATGCATGTAACAGGCATGTCATTCAAAGCTATTGGATTGCAACTTGGCTATAGTCATTCTGTCATCAGCAGACTTGTCCAAAAACATCAACAAACCACGATGTTAAGGACCGACTAAGGCCTAGACAACCCCAAAAGACATCTCCTTGGGGAAGATCGGAGTCTGGCATGCCTTGTTAGGCATGAACCCTTTGCATCAAGTGGGGCTTTGAAATGCCTCTGGCTCCCCAACAGGCATTTGTGCAACAGAACTGACTGAAACCATCTCAAAGCACTGGGTATGAGGTTCAGAAGGGTCATCAACCATCCAGCTCTGTCCATTCAGGATCAAAAGATGATGTTTGGAGAGGTGTATGGCATGACAACATTGGAATCTCAGGACGTGAAGGAGAGTCCATTGGTCAGACAAGAGAAGGTTCCTGCTTCATGTCACCAATGGTTGCATGAGATTGTGGAGACATAGAAATACTGCTTACGTGCCCAGGAACATCAGACCTACTGTTCCTCATGGTGGAAGATCAGTAATGATGTGGGGATGCCTCTCTCATGATTGTAAACTTGATATGGTGACTGTACGTGGGAATCTCAATGGTCATCAGTACATCCATGACATTCTCAATCTGGTTGTTGTGCCTCATTTTAACAACCACCCTTTGGCAACTTGGCCTGTATTCATGGATGACAATGCAAGGCTACTTCGTTCCCATGCTGTGAGAGTATTCCTTCAGAACAATGCTATTACAACACTATCTTGGCCAGCAATGAGCCCCAATTTGAATCCCTTAGAACACATATGGGACTTTCTTGGACGTAATGTACAAGCAAGGGATCTGCCTGTACAGAATTTGACCGATTTGGAAGCTGCATTGCATGAGGAGTGGCAGCAGTTGCCTTTGGACCATATCAAAAGGCTCACTGGTAGCATTAGGAGGAGGGTTCAGGCTGTCATCCAGGCATGTGGTGGATACACTGACGTCAGACACTGCTATTGTGTTCTTGAAATCACAAGTTACATTTTTTGTCAGTAATTACAGGCATTGTTTCATCATGGACAATTCCAGCACCATACTTGTCGAGAGAACATTTTTCCATCGAAAACATTACTAACAGATATGTATAATTTGCGCCCTTAAAATACTGCATATTTTCATCATTGTGTTGTCCTTCATTTGTCAATAGACCATTCTTTTCGCAAATAATTACTTTTGGCCATCTGCAAGATAGCATGAAAGTAATGACAGTTTCTATTAACAGCACTGCGAAAAAAGGGGGGTGCTTAATTAAGTTCCAAGTGTATATATCACTTCATTTCATTCATGCTATAATGACCAATCACATGAATTCTTAGATACTATTCTCCCACATAGAATGGATTCCATGCATCGTGTATCTACAAGAATTCTCAATGTTTGAATTGTATCAGATAACATTGAACACACACAGAGACTTTCAAGTTGATATACCATGATTTGCTGTGTGTATTCATTGTTCTCCGATAAGTTGAGACCAACACCAAAGGAGTTTAAACTTGTTGAAAGCTCAGAATAATGATCAGTATCACTGGAGTTGCCCGTTAAGTGCATTTTCAAATATTCAGCAAACCTCTTTCAGAGTCCCACCCCGAATAGTATATTCCTGAACCTCATTTTTTGCTCACCTGGCTGAAATTCAAGGTGAGCTATTGTGATCAGTCACCATCCATCATCTGTCTGTGAACATGGTATTTTTGACTCCTCCTCCAAAAAACACTGATCCAATTTCAGTTAACCACTTACCTAACACAAAAAGCAGACAACGCTTGCAAATAAAATTCGTCAATAACTAAATATTTTCGTTTTTTTGTCTCAAAAACATAGCTTATGACCCCTCATTGGAATGAGCGCAACAAGCTCATTCCAGTGAGGGGTCATAAGCTACGTTTTTGAGACAAAAAATAAAAAAATAATGAAAATTGAATGGTGATTTTTGTAAATAGCGCTGCCGGTTTCAGCCGTTACGATGGGTAAAGGGTTAAATTTGAGATGATTGTTTGTTTGACATCACATTTTGTTTTTGTTCAAATCAACCTGCCCAGTCCCATAGGGAGGGGGTGGGGGGAAAAGGATCTGTAGTTTTAAAAAAAATATTCTTCTCATAAACCATTGGGTGTAATGACTTTATATTTGGTTCTCAGCAAATTTCTGTTATCTGAACCAATGAGCCAGTTTGAACCAAATTTGGTATGTGGTATTATTGAGTCATAAGTCATGGGTTCTCAATTCATGCAAAAAGAAATTTTCCCACGTCCCTGTGGGAACAGCAGGAGCTAAAAATAGATTTCAAACCTCCATATTTCCCAAACCGAAACCGCACGGAACAGAGATATGTTATCTGGTATGAAGCATCCTTAGGACCAGTAGAATGGAATGGTAAAAAAAAAAATGCCATCAGTTGGGTCTAGTGTAATGTAGAGATAATAGGGAAAATGCTGAGTCAGCATATTTGCAAAACATTCAAAAATAATTCTTCTCGAGAACCACTGATCAGAATCATTTGATATTTGGTATACATCGTCCATCCATAGGGGTTAGGGAGTGGAGGGGGGTCGGATACAAGTTTGTTAAAATTAAGTCCCTCTGTTCATATTTGGGCTCAATACAGGAACTTGGTACCATATGAGAAGTACTCTTTAAAGAATCTTCTTCTCCAGAACCACATGTCAGAATCTTTTAATATTCAGTAAACAACATCGTTACAGAGGTCAGATTCACTTTTGTTCAAATCAAGTTCCCCAGTTAATATTTGGGCTCCCTATGATGGCCCAAATTTTAACTTAATGAATCTATAAAAATCTTCTTCAGATCCACCAGTCAGAATCTTCTGATATTTGGTATACAATGTATTTAGGGAGGTCAGATCTAAGTTTGTGCAAACCAGATCCCTGTTAATCTTTGGGCTCCCTATTGGAGCCTGAATTTTAATGTGATCCAATATGAGCAATAATCTTTAAAACTCTTTTTCTCCAGAACCACTGGTCAGAATCTTTTTAAATATGGCATACAGAATCCTTACAGGGGTCAGTTTCAAGTTTGTCTAAATTAAAAACCAAACATTTAATAACTGGGCCCTTTGTTGGAGCTCAAATTATAACTTTGTGCAGTATGGGAAATAATCTTTAAAAATTTTCTTCTTCAGATCCAACAGTGAGAATATTTGGATGTTTGGTATGCAACATCCTCAAGGAGGTCAGAACCAAGTTTATTCAAACCAAGTTCCTGTGTTAATATTTGGGCTCCCTATTGGAGCTAGAATTTTAACTTCATCCAATATGAAGAATAATCTTTAAAACTTGTTTTCTCCAGAACCACTGGTCAGAATAATTTGATGTTCAGTAGAGAGCATCCTTATGGAGCTCAGAATCAAATTTGTTTGAAGCAAATCTGTCGATTCATATTTGGGCTCCTGATTGGAGCCTGATTAATTTGATGCAAATTGAGGAATATTCTTTAAAAATCTTTTTCTCACGGACCCCCAATCAGAATATTTTGATATATGTTATATACCATCCTTAGTGGAATCAGATTCAAGTGTGTAAAAATCAAGTCCCTGGGTTAATATTTGGACTCCCTACCTGAATTTTAACTTAGTCCATTGTGAGGAAAAATCTTTTAAATTGTTCTTCTCCAGAACCACTAGTCAGAATCTTTATATATGGTATACGGCATCTTTACAGGGTTGGATTCAAATTTGTTCAAATCAAGTTCCTTGGTTAATATTTGGACTTTCTATGGGAGCCTGAATTTTAATTTAGTGCAATATGGGAAATAATCTTGCAAAATTTTCCTCTTCAGATCCACCAGTCAAAATCTTTTGGTACATAAACCTCTTTACGGAGGTCAGATTCAAGTTTGTTCAAATCAAGAACCCTGATTAATATTTAGGCTCCCTATGGATGCTTAACTTTTAACTTAGTGCAATATTTAGAATAATCTTTACAAATCTCCTTCAGATTCACTGGTCAGAATCTATTGATATTTGGTATACAGTATCCTTATCACACTGCCCAATCGGTTCTTAGATTCTGTGAACAATCAGGGGATTCTCTGTTGCTGTTCGTAAGTTTCCGTGTTGAAATCACATCTTTTTCGCCCAGCAGATATGGTCGCAGAGCAGATTTCTAGTCACTGGAGTAAGATAGAGGGGTATGTATCAACCCCTTTGCATTTATCAAGTAGCGGGGCTATCGACTGAAATTCAGTTCATCTGAGAGAGACGTAGGTTATGTTTTAACTGGTAGAGTGCTGAATTAATTTGGGTCATCAAAATTTGCTTACTTGTCTTTGCCTTGTCACAATTTATGGGAAAGTGCCTAGAGGCACTCTCCCATAAATTGTGACAAGGCAAATCCATACAGACTTAATAATTTCACTTCAAAGAGAATATGGAACACATCCACAGAGTAGGAAGCCTTTATATTGCATCTCCTGCTCTTCAAAATAAAGCCCAAATACCAGTTAAGAAGGAAAATAGGCAGAATTTTAGGTGATTGGCTGAAAGCGAAATATATTGGGAATGAAAACAGTATAAGTTGGGCACCAAGAATCATTTAAAAAATGTGCACAATTTAGATGTCAGTCGGTATGGTACACAACAAAAAGTTGTTCAGCAGATTCTATGTGGCCTGTATGGAGGGTTCTTAATGGTTCTGAGCTAAATATTTTGTTGTTTTGGGCATATAGATATATTATTCTTTTGATATCACAATTCAAATCAAATGCTAATAAAAATGTGTACTCATCTCTGTTAACCATTCTATACAATAACAACCTATCTATATACCCGAACAACGCAACATTTAGCATAGAACCATATAGAACCCTCCATAAAGGCCACAGAGAATCTGCTGAACCACTTTTTGTTGCATACCATACTGACCGACATCTAAATTGTGCATATTTTTAAACTATTATCGATGCCCAACTTAAATTGTTTTCATTCCCAATATATTTCACTTCCAGCATATCACCTAAAATTCCCCATATTATGCCAACAAATTGGTTAAAAATCTACCTAAAGTCCACAAGATAGACATTCTACCAGACCCCCTCTAGGTATGTACAGCCTATTTTCCTGCCTATTTTTATGTCTCCCTCAGATGAACTGAGCCTCAGTCAATAACCCTGCTACTTGACAAATGCAAAGGGGTTGATGCACACCTCTCCATCTAACTCTGGTGACAGGAAATCTGCTCTGTGACCATATCTGCTGGGTGAAAAAAGACACGATTTCAACATAGAAACTTACGAACAGCAACAGAGAGTCCTCTGATTGCTCATAGAATTCAAGAACTGATTGGGCAGTGTGCTTATAGAGGTCAGATCTAAGTTTGTTTAACACTTTACCCATTGTAATGGTCAAAACCAGCCAGTGCTATTCTAAAAAATCGCCAATTAATTTTCATTATATTTCATTTTTTGTCGCAAAAACATAGGTTATGACCCCTCGTTGGAACGAGCACATCGTGCTCATTCCAATGAAGGGTCATAACCTATTTTTTGAGACAAAAAATGAAGAAAAGTAGTTTTTCAAGAATTTTGTTTGCAAGTGTCGTCTGCTTTTCATGTAGGTAAAGGGTTAAACCAAGTCCCTGTGTTGATATTTTAATATGAAGAATATTCTTTCAAAAACTTTTTACGAACCTCCAATCACAATCTTTTGATATATGGTATACACTATCCTCAGGGAAGTCAGATTCAAGTCTTTTCAAACCAAGTCCCTGGGTTGATATTTCGGCTCCGGAATGGAGCTCAAATTTTGACTTTGTCCAACACAAGGAATAATCTTTAAAAATCTTCTCCAGATCCACTAGTAGAATCTTTTAATACATGTTATACAGAATCCTTACATGGGTAAGAATCAAGTTTGTTCCAAACAAGTCCATTGGTTAATAATAATTGGACTCTCTGTGATGTTTGATATGCAGTGTTATTATGGGCACCAGATTCAAAGTTGTTCAAATCAAGTCCCTCGATTAATATTTGGGCTGTGTACTGGTGCCCAAATTTTAACTTGGTGTAATATGAGGAATATTCTTTAAAATTTTTTATCTCATGAGCCCACAATCAGAATCTTTTGATATATGGTATACAAGTTTATAAAAATCAAGTCTCTGGCTTAATATTTTAGCTCTTTAATTTAGTGCAATATGAGGAAGAATCTTTGAAAATCTGCTTCTTCAGATCCAATGATCAAAATCCTGATTTGGTGGTGGCAGGAGTCCTGATTTGGTGGTGGAATGGGTGGCGTGTTTGGTCAATTCAATTTTGTTCAAGTTAAGTCCCTAGATTGATATTTGGACTCCCTATTTTCCATCACTGGAAATCTGGGCATTATGTGTGTGGTAGCATCTCAATACCTGAAAAAATCATCTTACTGAACCACAGAGTTATGGATAGGTATATGACTTCATTCCTCTGTAGTGATTACTGGCCGTAGTTGCTGTTAAATCCTTCTTTAAACAACTTTTTCAGGCGGGTGCTTCAGGCCCTGCAGGAATTTTAGATGTCAATGAAGTGGGCAGGATCAAATATTCTGAAAGTGGGGTACACTATGGTATAACATGTCAACTTGTTTTATATGAGTATAGAAAGACACATGTAAACTTTTGGGTAACATCCGATATTCATGGTATTTCTGGATGAGGAATATGCTATGCTTCACGTTCTCTTGTTTAATGTCTAATCATGTAAACTTTTGGGGTGGCACCTACTATTCATGGTATTTATGGATGGGGAGTATGCTATGCTTCACGTTTCTCTTGTTGAATGTCTAGTTTTCTTCTTTTCCATTTTGTTAACAGAATGTAGAAAAATGATGGTTCAGTTCATGAGTAAAAGCAAGATCTCCATCCACCAATCTAATTTTGTTCATAATTCAATGCTGTTGAGGGTTGTTTGTTTACCTATATTTCAAGGTGTTTGCATGCAGATGACCATTTAGACAATATGATGTCCCTTCACTCACAAAGATATACAGATATTCATTCAAGATTCAGTTATAGATATTCCAATCAATAAGTATTTAATTCACCTTCAAAATATCACGATATTAGCACAATTAGTGGAACTATGCAGTGTAATGGTAAAATCGAATGGACTATTTCAGTTGGTTGGAAAAACGAACCATAGGTTCAATTTTTCAACAAACAGAAATATTACCTAAACAAAGGTGATGGACTGTTTCAGGGATAGACTTGTTCCAGGCCATAACAGCATAGAATTCCTTACAGAATTAGCATGGTGGCTTGAGAGCGTGGAGTAAAAGCTGATCAGGTAATGACAGCTAAGCATTGATTCACTAATTGATGACCTTCAACAGTCCCTACATGGGTAGTTCAACAACAAATTTTGTAGCACTATCCATAGATTCCCAGCTAGACCAAAATTTTGTCCACATTACTTTTCAATATAATCTCTCAGGACTTGAGTACACTTATTCCATCTTGCTCGAGCATGGTAATTCTGTGTAGAAGTCTTTGTTTTGACCCTGGAAGTAGGCTTCCATATGACCAATGACCTTAAGCTTATTATCAGAAGCAAACATTCTCTATTGCAGGTGTGTAAAAAATTCTTTGATGATTTAGATTCATGTTTGTTCCACGAAAGTTTCTCTCACTGTGGCAAGAGCCTTTTTGGTGACAGCAATTGCGGTATGCACACATGTACAAGGTGACACTTTCTTTTTGCCGCCATCTTTCTGATCCCTCAACAGTAATACCCTTATTCCTTGTAGACAACTTGATCCAGGTGAGCAGTTTAGGTGCACTTGAGCCTCTGGTTATAGTTAAAGTATTTGTATGAGGAGTAGATAAAACTCAACGATTTGTTAAGCCTTTACCTAATGAATCAGTCGCATCTGCCCACATAATTTTCGAATTGAGCATTTGAAATAAACAAATTTTAAAAAAATTAAAACAAAACCATATGTGACACCCCCATTGGTCAGAGCTCATTCATTTCATTGGGGAGATGAGTTCACAGGATTTGGTTTTGTCAAAGTTGTTTGGAAAAAAATTGAAAAAATTAAAATAGCAAATTTTGATATTGTGTGCGTAAGGTAAAGGGTTAAAGCGGATTGTGACCCCAACTAAACAAATCAACATGAAGCACCCATTCTCCTCACTTAATCCTGATTATTATCTCTTCATTCCCTGCAGACAATATGATCCAGGTGAGCATTTTAGGCTTACTTGAGCCTCTAATTTCAAATTCAAGAAGTTTCCAGGAGGCATGAGAGCCCTGTATTATGAAAATCAGCCACTTGGTGTTTCTTTTCTTTCTGCTTCAATTCTTCTTGTGGCTGATAATACATTTTTAACAGGCATACTTAAAGAACTAGTATACACTTGAGACTTTGGGCTGCTTTTTGTGAGAAGTGCTCTACTACATGTGAGATTCCTTTTTTCAGTCAACTGCCTCAGCCCTTATGTGGTGTTTGTATTCATTAGCTGACAACCAAGATATCCAGCAAAAACTAAGAGATGAGATATTGTCTATTGCACCCTCAGAAGATATGCCTCTCACAGGAGACCATCTTGCATCTATGTCATACCTCAGTTGCGTTATGAAAGAAACATTAAGGTACTTGCAATTTTTCTTTTCTTTGATCACTTAATAATAAATGTATTTTTGTTGGTGACCTCCACATAACCCCTCAATGGTAAAAACCCTTTACCCAATATAATAGCTGAATCAGTCACCACTTTTCACAAAAATTGTCATTCAGATTTTATAATTAAGTTTCATTTTTGTCTCAAAATATAGCTTATGACTCCTCATTGGAACGCAGAGCTTGTTTTCAGTGAGGGGGTCATAAGATATGTTTTTGAGGTAAAAATTTAAAAAATGAAAAATCTGCATTATTTAAGAAATTTTTTTGCAAGTGCTATCAATTTCACATTTATTTATTTTTTCATTCATTCCATTCATTCATTCATTCATTCATTCATTCATTCATTTATTCATTCATTCATTCATTCATTCAATCATTCATTCATTGGCAGACAGAGGCACCTCGTGTTAAGCCTGAGAACCCAGAGAGCAGCAGGTAGCAACTGTCAGACTCCCCAGCATACTGACACTCCACAAGCAGGGTTAGCATTGGTTGAGGCAAGTGCACCACCAATGTGCAGTACACCTTCTTACTCAGGTGTACTGCATGTTGATGCAATGCACAAGGTTAATCACACATGGGCAATCAGGATTAAGTGCCTTGCCCAAGCACACATTGCAGTTACTGCTGGTCAGGATCAAACTGTGTCCCTTTCAGTTTGAAGTCTAATGCTCTAACCAATGAGCCACGACAAACCCACACAAAAATAATTTGTTGGTTTATCAGAGTATGAATGTGCAATGAGTGTGTTAAATTGTATGAAATATGTTAACTCTTCATACAAAACATAACACGCCCATCGCACATCCATACTCCAATAAAGTTGTAGATAATTCATTTCATATGTTATAATTTAACTAAGACTGATTGTATTATTAACAAGCTATTAATTGAAAATAGAATATGTTTTAATTTTTGGAATTCACTAAAAAAACCAAAGGGGGTCATAAGGTGAGTTTGAATGCTTTTTGAGAATAGTACTGGCTGTTTTGGCCATTACTTTGGGTAAAGAGTTGATCTTGATGAAATATACTAAAGCTGTACAGTGCACAGGGTTAGTTACTCAATTAATAATGAACAATTTTCATAACCAGAAAGTATGACTAACCCTGTGCAATGCACAAGGTTAATCACACTTTCTGGTTATAAAAAAATGGTAACTGCCATATCACGCCAATCAATCCCATATACTGTTATAAGAATGCCAGGGGTTAATTCAAGACTGCGGGGTGGTTTGCGAGGTGGGACCAACGTTGTGTACTTTTTAGCTCACCTGACTTCAGTCAGGAGAGCTATAGTGATCACTCACCGTCCGTCGTCCGTGAACATGGTGTTTGTGTCTTCTCCTCCCAAACCGCCAAACCAATTTAATTGATATTTGAGATAATAGTTTGTTATGACATCGCAATTTAATTTTGTTCAAATCAAGTTGCCTCACCCCTTGGTAGGGCCACACCCAAAAAGTGTCCTGAAATCTTAAAAATCTTCTTCTCATGAACCAGCAATAGCAGAGACTTGATATTTGGTGTGCAGCTTCCGTTTGAGGTGTAGACTCAGATTTGTTCAAGAGAAGTTTGATGGGCTATATTTGGCATCATTATGGGAGGGACAAAATTTTTGGCCCCGCCCAAAATTTCTATTTTCCGAACCAAGAGGCTGATTTGAACCAAATTTTATGTGAGGGCTTATTGGGTCATAAGTACCTAATTTATGCTGAATTTTTTTTCCCGTAGCCCTGTGGGAACCGCAGGAGCAAAAATAGAAAAAAATTAAAACTCCCATATCTCCAAAACTGCATGGCACTGAGAATTTTTATTTGGTGTGAAGTTTCCTTAGGGCCAACTGAACGGATTGGTAAAAAAAAATTGCCATCAGTTTTATCATAGGGTACAGTTTCGGGACTTTGAATAAGTGCTGAGTCAGCACTTTTTAACACTTGTAGGCAATGGGAAAAACATTAAAAAATCTTCTCCTCCAGCTCCAGCAGGCAGAATCTTTTGATATTTGGTATGCAACATTGTAGGGTGGATCTGATTCAAGTTTGTTCAAATCAGCCCCCTGGGTTTATACTTGAGCTCAGTATAGGAGCCCGAATTCGAACTTAGTGCATTTCAGGCAAATTTCTTTAAAATTCTTCTTCTCCAGATCCAGCAGGCAGAATCTTTTGATATTTGGTATTCAACATTGTGGGGTGGATCTGATTCAAGTTTGTTCAAATCGGCCCCCTGGATTCATATTTGGGTTCACTACAGAAGCCCGAATTCGAACTTAGTGCATTTCAGGCAAATTTCTTAAAAAATCTTCTTCTCCAGATCCAGCAGGCAGAATCTTTTGATATGTGGTATGCAACATTGTGGGGTAGATCTGACTCAAGTTTGTTCAAATCGGCCCCCTGGGTTCATATTTGGGCCCAGTATAGGAGCCCAAATTTGAATTTAGTGCATTTCAGGCAAATTTCTTAAAAAATCTTCTTCTCAAGATCCAGCAGACAGAATCTTTTGATATTGGGTATGCAGCATGCTTAGGGGGGTGAGATTCATGTTTGTTCAAGCCAAGTCCCTGGGTTCATATTTGGGCTCACTGTGGTAGCCCGAATTATAACTTAGTTCAAAATGAGGAATTTTCTTTAAAATCTTCTTCAGATCCAGCAGTCGAAATGTTTTGATATTTGGTATGCAGCATCCTTAGGGGGGGGGGGGGGGGGGGGGGGGGGGGGAGATTCAAGTTTGTTCAAGCCATGTCCCTAGGTCCATATTTGTGCTCATTGTGGGAGCTTGAATTGTAACTTAGTTCGAAATGAGGAATTTTCTTAAAAATCTTCTTCTTCAAATCCAGCAGTCGGAATGTTTTAATATGTGGTGTGTAGCATCCTTGGGGAGGTGGGGGGGATTCAAGTTTGTTAAAGCCAAGTCAGTCCCTGGGTCCATATTTGGGCTCCCTGTGGGAGCCCGAATTATAACTTGAGGAATTTCTCTTTAAAAATCTTCTTCAGATTCAGCAGTCAGAATGTTTTGATATTTGGCATGCAGCAACCTTAGGGGGTGAGATTCAAGTTTGTTCAAGCCAAGTCCCTTGGTTCATATTTGGTCTCACTATGGGAGCCTGAATGACACCTTAGTTCAAAATGCGGAATTTTCTTTAAAAATCTTCTTCAGATCCAGCAGATGAATGCTTTTGATATTTTTTATGCAGCATCCTTAGGGGGGTAAGATTCAAGTTTGTTCAAGCCATGTCCCTAGGTCCATATTTGGGCTCACTGTGGGAGCTCGAATTGTAACTTAGTTCAAAATGAGGAATTTTCTTTAAAAATCTTCTTATTCAGATCCAGCAGTCCGAATGTTTTGATATTTGGTGTGCAGCATCCTCAGGGGGTTGAGATTTAAGTTTGGTAAAGCCAAGTCCCTGGGTTCCTATATAGGTTCCTTGTGGGAGCCCAAATTATAACTTAGTTCAATATGAGGAATTTTCTTTAAAACTCATTTTTTTTTAGATCCACTGGTCAAAATCTTTGGATATTTGGTATAAGCTTTTCTTAGGTGTAGCAGATGCAGCTTGTTGAAATCAATTCTCTAGGTTGATATTTAGGCTACCATGTCAGGTGAGCGCCCTCAGGCCCCCTGGGGCCTCTTGTTTGTTTTAGGGTCGGCCCTCAATTTAATGGTCTAGTGGTTAATTTTTGTGCATCCCAGGTTCTAAAATTTTGGACTAGGCCGACTTGGGTTAAGGATACTTCTTGGGTGGAATTTCATGCAGAAATAATTTAACAAAACTCAGAATTAATTATGGTGGTATAAATTTTTAATTTAGAAAGTGTCAATGTTAAAACCTTTATTTTAAAACTCATATCATAAAATAATACTAAAAATCATTTAATTTATAAAATGGAATGTAATTTCTTATTGAGGTACGGTCATAGCTCCTACATGGACTGAAGCTCTTAACAAGGACTTATCAAAATTGAGCCAAATCTCTTAAGCCAGCATTACAACCCTAACAGCGAAAAAGGAACTAGCAGCCTAAATAACATGGCTTAAAGCCATTACTCACCTTGTAAATTTTTATGTCTCAAGCTCTTAAAAGGGGTTATAGCACTTAGTTCGGCAGAACTAATAAGAATTTCTTGTTCCGGCAGGAACTATTAGAAGCTAGTTTCAGCAGAAACTGTAAGATGGGAAAAATCCGAATTGACAACTGAGGATGCCTGCTTATTTATATACACACTGGAGACAGCAAAGCACCAATGAGAGGGAGTCTCTCATTGGAATCCTGGCTGTCCCAAACGGTGAGTATTGCATCATCCTTTCTATTTGAAACATTTAATAATTAATAATTAAAAGTTAACTATGTGAAATGCTATCATACCTCCCTCAAATAATCGACTAGAGTGATTGGCAGTTTAAGCGATTTTATGTAAACAATTCTCTAGTTGTACTTTTCTCTAGTTGTACGTAGTGCACACAGTATTATTACTGTAGATGACCTTGTGTGTTTGGAATATCTCATTGTAACAGTAGACACTGTGCTCTGTTAATTTCCTTGTCAGAATTTACTCTGCCAAGTACACTCTACATGTTAGAGCTGAATCCGAGCTCCGCAGAGCTCGTAGAGCCCACTTTGTCACAACTACTTGAAAATATCCACCAATGTAAAATGCACAGGGTTGGTTGGTTTGTTACATGTTACTTATGGGGTGCAGGATTCAAGGAACTAATGGAAATACTTATACTGGATTGTCTGACAATTTTTTAAAGTGAATTCCAAAAATGAAAACATATGGCCACACAAACTAGATCTTCTGTTTCTCAGGCCATTATTTGTGAAATTGCATGTGGGCGAGTGGTTTTTTATTTTTTATTTCAGTAATTACATTTTTGCCATCAAAAGTTCACATTCTTGGTTCAAGTTTTAGGCCTCATAATCTACAGAATAGCATGGGTGGTGGTGTATTTCATCCCTTGAGTGCAAGAAGACTTTGCAATGCTAAAGCATTGCAAAGCCTTCTTGCACTCAAGGGACAAATTCATCAATTTTTTCGACTCGGATAAAATATCAGACATGAACCATTTAATTTTAATTTTTTTTAAGTTTAAATTGGTTATAAAAAGAGAGCATGCAGCAGCCAAAAGGACCATGCGAGAGGGCCTGAGAAACAGATTTTTTATTTTTTTAGGCCTATTCTATTTTCAATTAATAGTTTGTTTATAATATACCCTTAGGAGGCTGAAGCCCCATTTATGTTATTGAAGTTGTATCAGGTTTTGTGCAGACAACAGTTCTATTATTAGTTGAGTTGTGGTGAAGTCAAACTCTTCTTATAGTTTGATGAATGGCGGTTGGGCGGGCGGGGTTGGCGGGCATTCTGGAGGGCGTAAACAGTTGCTTTCCGGATGATAACTAGTAATGGTTCGACCCACATTCATGAAACTTCATAGGTAGGTTGGCCTCGGTGAGAGGAAGAATCCTATGTATCTTGGACTCACTAGGTCAAAGGTCAAGGTCACAGTGACCTTGAGCATACTTAATCATAAATAATTGGTTTCTGGATGATAACTTGACTATGGTTGAACCCCAAATCATGAAACTTCACATGTAGGTTGGCATTCGTGAGAGGAAGAACCCTATTTATTTTGGACTCGCTAGGTCAAAGGTCAAGGTCACAGTGCCCCTGAACATAGTAAATCAAAACAATTGGTTTCCGGATGATACCTTGATAATGGTTCGACCCACGTTCATGAAACTTCATATGTAGGTTGGCATCAGTGAGAGGAAAAAGCCTCTTTATTTTGGACTTGCTACATGAAAGGTCAAGGTCACAGTGGCCTTCAACATAGTAAATCCATAAACAATTGGTTTCCAGACGATAACTTGATAATGGTTTGACTCACTTTCACGAAGCTTCATAGGTAGGTTGGCATCAGTGAGCGGAAGAACCCTATTTATTTTGTACTCACTAGGTGAAAGGTCAAGGTCACAGTGACCTTTCAACATAGTAAATCTAAAACAATTGGTTTCCGGATGATAACTTGATAATGGTTTGACCCACATTCATGAAACTTCATAGGTAGATTGGCCTAGGTGCATGGAAGACCACTATTTATTTTGGTCTCACTAGGTCAAAGGTCAAGGTCACAGTGACCTTTCAACATAGTAAATCTAAAACAATTGGTTTCCGGATGATAACTTGATAATGGTTTGACCCACATTCATGAAACTTCACAGGTAGATTGGCCTAGGTGCGTGGAAGACCACTATTTATTTTGGACTCACTAGGTCAAAGGTCAAGGTCACAGTGACCTTGAACATAATAAATCATGAACAATTGGTCTTCAAATGATAATTTGACAATGGTTCCACCCACGTTCCTGAAACTTCATAGGTAGGTTGCCATTGGTGCAAGAAAGAGCCCTATTTATTTTGGAATCACTAGGTCCAAGTTCAAGGTCACAGTAACCCTTCACATAGTAAATTGTAAAGAACGGGTTTCCAGACGAAAGTTGATAATGATTAAACCCACTTTTGTGCTGTCACAGCTCGACATTGTATCGGTGATCCTATCGGCATTTTTTTCAACTTAGGCTGATATACACAGTCTCAGATACTAGGAAAACTAGTGTGAACAATCCATGTGAATACAGTGGAGCACACTTAATTGGATATCTCTAAAATGAATAACCCTGTTAATTGAATATAATTTCCAAATACAAAACAATGTGCCATACCTTCGGTACAAATTTGACCTGTTAGTTGAATATACGTTATAGAGCAAACTCCTATTTATTCAATAAAAAAATATAATATTGTAACATGTTGAGAAGTTACCCTTATTCTCCCCTGTTGATCCAATACAGGTATTTAATCTACTGTATCTTGTTTGACAGATCTCATAGAACTCTGTCATACAAGATACAATAGAATAAATGCTTATCTGTAGAATACAGTAAAGTGACAGAATTCTTGTTAATTGAATACTCCTGTTAATTAAATAATTGTCATTGGCAAAATGGTTATTCTATTAGTGTGAATGATCCCTGTGAATAGTAACTAACAGCCTATCTTCAGCAATTACAGTTTACTAGTGCCCTTGAAGGGCATGTCCACAAATTTGGGGGGACAAATGGATGGGACAGATCAAAATGAGCATTTGATAGGAAAATTATTCAGTGAGAAACTCATCTCAACCAATCAAATACAAGTAAATCTGATATCATTGAAGAAATAGACAGAATGCTAAATGATTAGTACAGCTACAAGCAAAACAAATGGACTCTTCACCTTTAGGTTTAAACAATGAATTAAAATTTGTTTATTTAAGTGAATTTTAATGCATGGGATGTGTAATAAACACAGGATGTGATGTGTGTTTGAATCGGTGGGTGTTTTACATAACGAGTTGGAATGGCGTAGTCATATTTCATGAGAGCCATAGGATGTCTACTAAAATTAAATTATGCAGTATTGTACATAAAAATCACCATCAAAAGTTTCTTATTTTCAATTTTGACCTCCAAAAGCATAGCTTACGTCCCCACTCCTTTCCCTCATTGGAATGAGACTGTTCCATTATTATAACTGGTCATAAAGTATGCTCTGAAAGCAAAAAAAGAAAATTGTAATTTTTAGCTCAACTTTGACGTAAGTCAAATTTGAGCTTATGCCATGGCCAGTCGTCCATCAAAAATTCAATACGGCTTGGGCTAGAGGCCGTATTTATGAACCGATCTTTACAAAACTTCTTGGGTACCTTTGTTATGACCGTGGAATGAGAACGAGTGTTTTTAGGTCCAGTCCGAAATTCAAGATGACCGATGGCAGCCATTTTGTACAAAATTAGGTGCAATTAGATTTTTGCGCAGAACTTCCATATGAAAGTGCCGATTTTGAATAATTTTTTGTGTGAATGTTTAGTACCATGGGATACATCACATATAATACCGGTTTTTTTCTCGTGCATAAATTGTGCAAATTAGACTAACTTTGATGTATTTAGTGTTACTTTCAGCACTGTCAGTGCAAATGCCAATACGACTTGGGCTAGGGGCCGTATTTATGAACCGATCTTTACAAAACTTCTTGGGTACCTTTGGTATCACCATGGGATGAGAACAAGTGTTTTGGAGTCCGGTCCGAAATTCAGGATGACCGATGGCAGCCATTTTGTACAAAATTAGATTCAATCAGATTTTTGCGCAGAACTTCCATATGAAAGTGCTGATTTGAATAATTTTTTGTGTGAATGTTTAGTACCATGGGATACATCACATATAATACAGGTTTTTTTCTTATGCAGAAATTATGCAAATTAGATGAACTTTTTTCAGTGCTACTCAAACACAGTAAGTACTTTGATTTATTCAGTGTTACTTGTACACAGTAAGTGCACATGTCAATACGGCTTGGGCTAGAGGCTGTATTTATGAACCGATCTTCACGAAACTTCTTGGGTGCCTTTGTTATCACCTTGGGACAAGAACGAGTGTTTCTGGGTGCGGTTCAAAATTCAAGATGGCTGCCAGTGGCCATTTTGTACCGAAATTTGGTCCAATCAGTTTTTTGTCACAACTTCTATTCGGCTCGTATTTATGAACTGATCTTCACAAAACTTTGTGGGTACCTTTGTTATCATCTTGGGACAGGAATGAGTATGTTTTGGGGGTGCCTTTGTTATCACTGTGCTCTAAGAATAAATATTTTGGGGTTCAGTCAGACTCACTCTGGGATTCTTTTCTAGTTTAGCATCTGACTGTCACCTACCTTTACAATACCTTACCTATACATTTGTTACAGGCTGTGGTCAGTATTTATGTACAGACCGTTACAATACTTTATATGTGCCTTTGGCATCAGGTGATTACCTAGATGTTTGTCATTGCTGTGTCACACACTATACACGTACATGTCTTAACAAGTTGAGTTACAGTGTCATTGACACTTTCATTTCTTTTAGATTAAATGTATTTAATTTTTAAACAGCCAAAAAAGATTAAGAAAAAGTGCTGAACACTTACAAATACTCCCTCTCCTCCTCAGTTCATAAATGCACAAACTGTAACAATTAACACAATGGAAGATGTGACACATTATCTTGGAGAAGAGACTAGCATGATGTCACTTAATGTGGTTTGACAGCCATAAAAAAGGCTGCCCTGAGCTCAAACTCAAACTTCCAAATGATTATGAGAATTTTGGGTTTGTAAAACAACTAGCACACAATATACATAACATAGTATACATGTTTTTATCACAAGCATAAATTATGCAAATTAGCCAGCCATTTTAGTTTTTTGGAGAACAGTTTGTTTGCATTTGTGTTTGGATGGTCTGACCATCACCAAACTTGACACATGGGTCATGTGGACCTTGAAATTGCAACTGAGGGTTGGATTTTATGTCCCTGCAGATAAAACAAAGAAAATACATGGAAATTCCCTCCCAAAATGTGGCTTTGTGTGTTTTTTTCTATTTCTTTTCCCACTTGGATGGACAAATTGTTATCAGACTTCTGTCACACTTCAGTCACAGATATTTCATAATTGCCAATGGAGGCGGGGTGGATTAGTTTCCTTGCTGTAAAACGAAGATGATAGTTCCCATCTCCCATGTGGATGGTTTGATCATCATTAAGCCTTCATTAGCAAGTGTGTGCACAATTCCTACTGGGTGTTGGATTTCCTCTCCCTGCTGTAAAACAAAGACATATACTCCCTCATGTGTCATTGCGTAGTATTAAAAACTTTTCCTTTTTAAACACAATTGCTTCTGGGTGTTGGATTTCCTCTTCCTTCTGTAAAACAAAGATGATAACATTGGGCATGAGTTCTGGTGACAATTGCTCAGTGGTTAGAGCATCTTCAAACTGAAAAAGTCCATGGTTCGATCCTAACATGCGTTACTAGTAACCACATCGTGTCCTTGAGCAAGGCACTTAATCCTGATTGAAAGTGCACGGTGGTGCTGTGTACTAAGGCGTACTACTCGTCAATGGTGCACTTAATGCCTTCAGGTAACACTAACTCTGCTGGAGTGGAGTTAGTATGTTGGGGAGTCTGACAGTTGGTCACCACTGCTCGGTGGTTCTCTCCCAATATACCGACTTCCTCCACTCGTAAAACAGGTGAGATTCATTCAAGTTTGTTCAAATCAAGTGCCTCGGTTAATGTTTGGGCTCCCTGTAGGAGCCCAAATTTGAACTTAGTGCAACATGAGGGATTTCCTTAAAAATATTTTTCACCAGAACCATATATTAGAATCTTTTGATATTTGGTATCCAACATCTCTAGGAGGGTCAGATTCAAGTTTGTTCAAATCTGGTTCCTTGGTTAATATTTGGGCTCTGTGTGGTAGCCCGAATTTTAACTTAGCCCTTTACCTAACCTGAAAAGCAGACGACACTTGCAAAAATAATTCTTGAATAACTAATTTTTTGTCGCAAAAACATAGGTTATGACCCCTCATTGGAACGAGCTCGACGAGCTCGTTCCAATGAGGGGTCATAACCTATGTTTTTGAGACAAAAATGAAAAAAATAATGAAAATTAAATGGCGATTTTTGAGAATAGCGCTGGCCGGTTTTGGCCGTTACGTTAGGTAAAGGGTTAATGCAATATGAGGAAGTTTGTTTAGAAATTGTCTTCTTCAGATTCACAAGTAAGGTAAGAATACTTTCATATGGTATACAACATCTCGGGTGGGGGGGGGGGGGAATGGGGGAAGCCCAAATGTTGACTTAATAATCTGTAAAATTCTTCTTCTTCAGATCCACCAGTCAGAATCTTTTGATATTGGTATACAGCATCCTTTGGGAGGTCAGCTCTAAGTTTGTTCAAACAAGTCCCTGGGTTACTTTTGGGCTCCCTATTGTATTCCCTAGGAGGGGGAGAGGGAGGGGTGCAAATTTTAACATAGTACAAAATTGGTAATACTCAATCTTTTTCTCCAGAACCACACACTACGTTTTTTATGCTTTGGCCCATCAATAATACAATGGTTTCACACCTTTTATAACAACATATATAGCTGTGTTGTGATCAATGGCCATTGCACAGAAAGTTTTGATCTACAGAGAGGTGTTAGGTAGGGTGATCCTCTGTCCCCCTATCTCTTCATTCTCTGTGCTCTGTGTAGAGATCATTAGGGCAGCTGTAAAAAACAACCGAAATATCAATGGAATAAAGATAAATGACTCAGAATACTTAATAAGTCAATATGCAGATGACTCGCTGCTTTTCCAAAGTGACGATGGCTATTCATTAGGAACCGCTCTTGAAGCGATGAAATTATTTTCTACTCTTTCTGGACTAAAGACAAACTTTGAGAAAATGCAAGTGATTTGGATTGGATCGAAGATGGGTTGTGAGGAGGAAATACAAACTGGTGAACAAGTTCACTGGAATCACGGAAATGCGTTTACAATTCTGGGAATGGAGTACAATCTGTTCAGGGAAAATTTTATACTAAATAATTACACAAACAAATTAAAAAAATCAAAAAGTTACTCAATGATTGGTCATTCAGAAATTTAACTCTAATCGGAAAGACTGCTGTAGTAAAAACACTTGTTTTACCAATGTTGATACACTGTCTTTCAGTTCTACCCAATCCCCCTGAAGATATGTATTCCAAAATACAAACTAAATTCTTTAGTTTTCTATGGTCAGGAAAGAATGATAAGATAAAAAGATCTACAATAATTAACACTATAGAAAATGAAGGAATTAAGTTCCCCCACTTGAAAGCTTATAGTTGCTCACTAAAGCTACCCTGGATTAAAAAACTGTTAGACCCAAATATCTAGTCAGAATCTTTTGATATTTGGTATACAACATCCTCCAAGTTTGTTCAAGTCAAGTCCCTAGGTTGATATTTGGATACCTTGTTTTCCATCACTGAAAATCAGGGCATTATTTCTTTAGTAGCATCCCAATACTAGAAAAAAATCATGTGGCATGGTCAGCAAAGTTATAAATAAATAATTAAATAACTAGCCATAGATGGTAATTAAACCCTTCCTCAAACAACTTTGATCAGGTGAGTGCTTCAGGTCCCATGCAGCCTCTTGTTCAGGGGTAAAATTTAATTAATATACTTAAATAATACTTATTTCAGTGGCAAGAGAAATCCTGTGCTGTATATCTGCCAGCAGCATGCAAGGAGTTAAACCATAGGATGGTAAATGTAAGTTGTCTAAAAGTATGTTTTGAAAAAAATCCCTGTGGTGAAGAAGTTCTGCTTTACTAGTGAAATAGGACCTGCAACCAACGCCTGGGTTTGAACTCCTCTAAAGTGGGCAGTATAGGTATAAATGATTGGCTGAACCTTCATCCTCATGTTGCAGTCATGGCATTGCCAAAGATGGTAAAATTGACCTTAAACACTGATAAATAAATGTTGTGAAGAGAGCTAAAAATCCAGATCCATTATCTTTTTCAGGTATCACAATGTTATAGCAGGACATTTGCGGAAGAGTTTGAAAGATGATCACATTGGTGGCCATTTCATACCTAAAGGAACTCCATTGTATCTATCTACATCTACTATTCACATGTAAGTTTACTCTTTAGGTTTTACAGATAATCACTACAATATAATCTTAACTTTTTACTTACTGAATTGGATTGCATCCGCCCTGTAATTGACAAATTGAGCAGTTGATAAAAAATTGTTCTCCAAGCATAATTTACAAATTGAGTAGTTGAAAAAAATTGTTTTTCGAAAAATTTCAACAAAACCAAATCGTGTTAATACTCGTCCTCATGTTTAGAACAAGCTTGTTGAGCTTGTTCCAATGAAGATCACATGATATGCTCCAGTTGAAATGTTTGGGTAAAAAAATAATTTAAATAACAAATTTTGATATTGTTCGTATTGAGTAAAAGGTTAAGACTTTACCTAACCTGACTACAATTCGAACCCTGCAAAAACATCTCTTTTTCGAAACCTAAAAATTTAAATTTTTTCCTTCAAAACATAGCTTATGAACCCTCTTGGAACAAGCTCGTTCAAATGAGGTAGTCATAAGTTATGTTTTGGAGGCAAAAAATGAAAATTTGTAGTTATTAGTCCCCCACGGTTTCACCATGAAGGGTGACTATTGGATTGCACTCCATCAGTCCATCTGTCTGTCCGTCCATCCATCTGTCCATCCTTCTGTCCTGTTACCACCTGTATCTCAGAGATGCTTTGGCACTTTTGTTTCAAATTTTCAGATTTGATGGGGCATTAGGAAAAATTGATGCCCTTAAATATTTTTCCGACAAAAATTCAAGATGGCCGACTGGCAGCCATTTTTGTTGGAAATTTCTTGTAATTCGTTATAGGTTCAGAACTTCTGAACGACATTTCCGGATTTCAATAATTTTTGGTATGGAGGTCTAGCAGCATAAGATAAATTACATATCATACAGGTTTTTTTCTCGTGCATAAATTATACAAATTAGCCTTGCTTAACCTTTTTCTCGGGTAGTATTTTTGTGTGTATTATGTTGTGTACTGTTACCACCTCTATCTCAGAGATGCTTTCATGCTTTTGTTTCAAATTTTCAGATTTGAAGGGAAGAGACATAAGATAAATAACATATTATACAGCTGGTTTTTTTTCTTGTGCACATAAATCATCCAAGTTAGCCTTACTTAACTTTTTTACAGGTATTTGGATGCTTCCAGTAAAACCACAGAAATATGGGTAATATTGGGACCAGTTTGTTCAGTTGTTCCTTTGATATCCATATTTGTTTGGGTTTTATTGAGGAAATATCAATATATACTACTCAAAGTTTGCTAAGCATCAAGTACATCCAACTACCTGTTTTACATTTTAGTTGAAATATTGTAATGAAAAGTGTATATATATTTTATTTAATTGTATCTTTAATGATTTAAGTACAGAAATTAAGATTTTATTTGTGTTTGACATTATTGTTTATCTTTTGAATATGATAACCATGGAAAATGGGTATTATTGTTAAAAGAGGAAATTTTTCAATTTGCCAAAAACTTGACGGAGCGAACTGGTATGGGTTCAGTATCGAGTGTAAAACCCATTACCATTAATTACAGCTTGACAACGCCTTCTCATGCTCCCATTCAGGTTCCTGGTGATCCTTTGTGGGATGTTACTCCATTCTTGGACCAGCATGGCACCAAGCTCCTGGACACTTCTTGGCTGGACTGAAATTGCAAGCTGCAACTCATTCCAGACATGTTCGATTGGATTGAAGTCAGGGGATCTTGCTGGCCAGTCCTTTCACTCAATCCCTCCCTCTGTCAGCACTCCATGACAGCATGGGCTACATGAGGACGGGCATTATTGTCCATCAGAATGAATCTATCACCCTCTGCACCTGCATACAATCTGAAGTGGATATCCAGGATCTCATCAATATATCGTTGTGCAGTCAATGTACCACGTTCAAGGACATAGAGCGCTGTATGTCCATCCCTGCTGATGCTGCCCCAGACCATGATTGACCCTCCAACATAGGGGTCATGCTCAGCAATGTTGGCTGCATGTACTCGCTCTCCTAGTCTTCTCCATACCCTAGAATGCCTATCTGTGTGGTCTAGGCAGTACCTTGACTCATCTGTAAAAAGGACAGATCGCCAATCTTCTCTGGTCCATCCAACGCAATCCATGACCCATTCATATCATGCCTGGCGGTGGTTCTGCAACAGCGGAATGCGAATACATGGTCTTTTTGATCGGAGACCACATTCATGCAACCTTTCCCTGTTAGTCTGCGTCGAAACATTTACCCCGGATGCATTCTGAAGGTCACTGCGAAGCTGGGTTGCTGTGGCAAAGCAGTTCCTACGGGCCTGAATGATCAAAAACTGGTCTTCAGCTGCAGATGTTGACCTGTCTCTGCCACCACCATGCCGTCTTACTGGTGTGCCATACTGCTGAAATCTTGCCCAGCCTCTGGTAATCACCGTATGGTGCACACCAAGAGCTTCACCAACCTTACGATGGGTAGCCCCTTGCTCCACCATCCCTACAGCCCGCCACATTTCTGCTTCAGACAAATTTCTTGTTACATTTGCATTTGCCATATTCAATCATTAAATCACAAAGGTTTGTTTTGAAATGAAGATTGAATACCCTGCACATGTCATGTACATGTAGACAGTACACAAAAACATCATGAAAATCAAGGGGTACATGCTTTCCATGACTGTCACGAAAAGTCTGCCTGTCAAGAGAGCTAATGTAAACACTGGGGACCATCTCAATACATTCCTCAATCATATCCACCAAAAATATCGCAGATATGTCACAAACAAATTTCACAATGATGTGTCAAATATTTGGTGCTTATCAAACTTTGAGTAGTATATTTCACAGTAATCCACCTACCGGGGGACACTTAAGGTGTCACTTTGCAGCCAAAGTGAGAAAAAGGTTAAAGAAGACTTGCCATGTTGAAATTAGTTTGTATTTTGAAACCAAATACAGTGGAGCCTACTTAAATGAACATCTTTTATTTGAATAAACCTTCTAATTGTATATAACTCACAAACACCAAACCATTTACCATATACCTTCAATACAAATTTAACCTGTTAATCGCATACTGCTGAAAGAGTAAACTGTTAATTGAATATAAAATCTTCTAATATGTTCTAACATTTATAGCTATTTTTGGCCTCTATAATTCAATATAGGCATATAATCTATTATATCGTCTTTGACAGAGCTCAATGAGCTCTATCAAACAAGATATAATAGAATAAATGTTCAGTATGTAACAAGAAGAGAGGAAAATGGCACAATTCCTGTTGAATATTTTTTTCTGGCAAAATGGCTATTCAATTAACCGGTTGAGTGCTGGAAGCCACTATCATGGCTTTCAAGAAACATGAGGGTACCATACTAAAGTCTTCATATTCTTTACACAAATTTCCTATTCAGTCATAAGCAAATACAATTGTGTTCATATAGATTTGCATTATTAAAAATTATTGGAGAGTGCCTTAAGGCACTCTCCAATAATTTTTAATAATGGAAATCTATATGAACAAATTCCAACTTCCAAAAATAATCTAGCACTCAACCAGTTAATGGGATTCCACAGTATTTTGAAAAATAAACAACTTGTCATTTAGCACTTCTGGCTGGTGGCTTTTGCCAGACACTCTATCCTCCATCACCTATAAATATGTCCGACATGAAATAACCTTGGTAAAACATTATCTTATTAATAAAAGCACTAATTCTGAATGAATAAATTTAGCTCAGATGCCAGGATGGACCTTCATCTGCAATAATTATGTACAATTTGATACATAATTTCTGAACCGAGATCATTAAAATCAATCTGAGTGAGATCTCAGATCTATTTTAGTGAATGAGGTCTAGAAATTTCATATCAAATTGTGATGAATTTGAGATTCTTTTTATCACATAATGTGTAATTCAACCCTTTACCCCATACAACAGCCGAAAAGGGGACGCAGTGGCATTGCAGTATCCAGTTCTCGTCAGATCACCAAAGTTAAGCAACGTCGAGCGTGGTTAGTGGTTGGATGGGTGACCATTTCAGCAACTGATTTGTACACCCGCTCTATCCTTCTGCAAGGCACTTAACCCCGATGGCCTATATGGGGTACGATAACGCTGTGTACTAAGGCATACTGCACGTCGATGGTGTGCATGTCTTCAACCAATCTAACCCTGCCAGTGCTGCGGTGAAGAGTTCAGAGTTACAGTGTTGGAAAGCTGACAGCTGCTCATCATTGCTCTGTGGTTCTCTCCTGGTACTCCTGCTTCCTCCACCTGTAAAACTGTCACTGACATGATATGACCCTGACTGTTAATGTGTCGTTAAACCCTAATAAATAAATAACAGCCAAAAAGACCAGTATTACATAAAAAATCGCAAGTCAAATTTATTATTTTTCAACATTTAGTCTCAAAAACATAGCTTATGATCCCTCATTGGAATGAGCCAATGCTATGTTATCAAGGCTAACAAGCAAAAGTTAGTTATTTATGAAATATTTGTGAAAATGTCATCTGCTAATCATGTTGGGTAAATAGTTGATGAAATCAGTGATTTAAAAAATGGAATATTAATTCAATTCTACTTTCGAAACCACCTTATGATAACTCACAATATCATGAAATCATGTTGACTTCTGACATCACATGTTTATCAGACATGTAACAAATGATATTTATACTGCTCATAAGGGAGTATATAGGAATCCCCCTGTCGTGCATGTCGCATTACATAGGGTCAAGTCATGTCACACTACTGGACCAAATGTAACCGAAGTTGGGACATATGTTCCTTATAGCCCAACAATTGAATTTTACTACAATTGAATCTGCCCTATCCCTTACTACTGAAACGATTAGTCGACTAGTTGATGTCGACTCTGGGCAAACCAGTAGTTGACTCTCAATTGTGCAGTTGAGTAGTTGGAGGAGTTCAAGCTTTTAGGTAAATTGTATCCCTTCTGTGCCACTGTCAGACAGTTTGAACAGCAATATTGGGCAATCAATGTATACATCAATTGCCATCTAATAGTATTGACAGTAGTTTGTAACTGGTACTAGAAGAGTGCTGAATTATTTTGGGCTATCAGGATATGTTATTAATTTGCCTTGTTGCAATTTATGGGAGAGTGCCTATAGGCACTCTCCCATAAATCGCAACAAAGCAAATTAAATAAGACTATGTAATTTCATTCTTAGCATAATTTGAATCACATTAACAGAATAATGTTCCAATAAGTTGCTGTATATGAATGCCCAAGTGAAGCCAAATTTGGACCTCCAGCACTCTACCAGAACACCAACACTGTTATAAGGAGACAGGTTATCACCAATGACTAGTCAAAGTCGACTTGACTTTTGGGTATTGACTAGTTGACTTTGGAATTCACTAGTCGTTTGAGCACTACTATCCCTTTAGGTACCCCAATAAGCGTGATAACTAAAAAAAAGTCTTCTCCAGAATCTCTTTTCAGAAAGTAAATATTGATTTTGACAAGCAGCATATTTCACTAATATACATTCAAGTTTGTTCAAGCCATGTTTCTGCATCCATATTTGGGCTCATCTGGGAATGCAAAAGTTGCATTTGGGCTCCAAAATGCAAAAGTTGCAATTTTCTTTTTAGAACCATTGCACAAAAAGTGTTAATTTTCAGCAACATGCCTCTTTCTCTAACATACATTCAAGTTTGTACAAGTCATGTTTCTGCATTCATATTATGGCCAATTTGAGAGGACAAAAGTTACCTTTGGGCTCAACAAAATTCAAAAGTAATTTTTGGCAATTATTGTTTTTTATTTGATATATAAAGATATAACAGAATATGAAGATGTGCATGTCCTGTGTTTTGTATCATATTCGAGGTGGTGTCCAGAATGGGATCTCAATGAGCCGGATTTGCCGGCGAGTTGTGATCCCATTCTGGACACCACCGAGAATCTGATGCAAATCACAGGACATCTTTGGTATTTTGACATCAGACTACAGACAGTTAAGTGCTACATGTATAAGCTAATATTGTGGCCCCATTGGGAAATGCTGAAAACCAATATAAATATTGATAATCTCCACAGTGTATACAGTGGCTTGTTGTTGCTCAGCAGGATAAAAAAACTTATATAATTGTTTTGTTTATTGGAAAGTACCAACAGATACTTTCCAACAATTTGTAGCAAAAGATTTACGACGAGGATATGGGAGAGTTAACAATGAAAGCTAGGTTATTATTTTTGGCCCGGTAAATATTCATTAATTTTCGCTTCTGTTGCTTAATCAATCATGAGTCATTTAACATGCTGTATTCCCAGTCATCTTTTCAGGGAACTTTTTATACACCCAACGGGGGTATATATGAATTGCCTTGTCCATCCACCATCCGTCCGTCTCAAAATTCAATCATGAATAACTTTTAGAGTACTTGGTTGAGTGACTTGATATTTGGTATGCAAGTGTATCCTATTGCTGTATACTCATAGTGAAATGCAGGTGTCATTCGAGATTTTATTGCCAGAGTTCTAGACCTTTATGGACTTAGAATTTGTCCACCTTGAAATTAATTTATGAATAACTTGCAGAGCACTCAATGGAATAACTTCATATTGTCTGGCCATCCATTCATCTGTCCCGAAATTCAATCATGAATAACTTGTACAGTACTTGGTTGAGTGATTTGATATTTGGTATGCAATTGTATCCTATTGCTGTATACCCATAGTGAAAAGAAGGTGTCGTTCGAGATTTTATTGCCAGAGTTATTGCCCTTTATGGACTTAGAATTTGTATATACCCAAAAACTGTATCACCTATAGTCAGGCTTGCATTGTTAAATAAGCGGAGGTATCTTTTTGTGTCACCGTAGGACACCAATTTTCCTTTCCTTTTCTGAGAATCAAAATGAAGCACTTATACAATGTGCTAACATTTTTTAAAAATCGACTTGATAGCAATATTTATTTTGGGTTGGTCATCACATTGCAGGGGTATTTAGCTAGCTGTGCTTACGATGAGGTCTAGTTATAATGCCAGTGTTAGCTGTATGTGCACATTTTCAAGCCACCACATCTTGACAAGAGTGATTCAAGCAATGATGGCATATTGGCAGGTGGGGAGAGGGTTGTCTTACCCCTATCCCACACATACACCCAATTTTGGGGCTCAAATCCTTAGAAGGAACCAGGGGCAGTGGAAGCTCGATACAAAGGGAGGGGCACCGATTTACACTGCTACCATGGTTCTATCCAGTGTGGGAAAGTTACAATCATATAAATGTACCATGACTCACTATAGTCTCTCGTTTAGATGAAAATGCCACTGTGTGGTCACTGTTTTGTTTGTTACTTCCACTTTAACCATATTCAAACCTGAAGGCCAGTGGGATTCTTTGGCTAAATAGTGTTTGGATTTGCAAATAATGTTACAGGAATGCCTGTATATTGACACATACATGCACCCATTCTAACTCATTGTGTAACTGCAAAAAATATCTGTGGAAAAAAGTAGAGGTGCACCTGCCTCTGTGCCCCCTGACTCCACCGACTGGAAGGAACTACTTCTAATGTGGAGAGGTTGCAAATGGACTCCCCATAGTTGGAAATTCAATGGACAAGTGGTAGCCAGGAAAGGGGAACTGAAGTTGGAAGTCTGGAGGTTATGACCTCCTATTAACAAAAATTTCCTGTTCAACCCCCACAACTAACCTGGGAACTGAGGAATCCAATAAGCCTAAAAAATAACAAGTGATTATAATGAGACCAAATACAAGCCTAAGTTTTCCTAAATCCTAACACTAACATCAGTCAATCACAATGGCATCAACAGGTCAAAAACTAAGAACTGTTAATCAAAGTATATGATGCTCATTATTATGTAAATGTTTGTGTAACAGGATGGGGGCCAATGAGTCCCTCAAGGACACCCTGAGTGTACAATTTCCTGTTAATTACAACCAGAATCAAAGGATTTGGAGCTTTCCAATGGACAGGAAGAAATAAAAAAACAGAAATGAATTTTAACGAGGTTTAATGAAATGAAAAACTACAAAAATGAACACAGAAAAAAAAAATGTGGAATTTCACAGCATGATTATAAAACCATGGACCCCCTAATTTTTGTTAGCATTGCCAAAAGTGCAACATACACTAAAACTGCCTGAATTGCTTGGGGCAGTTTGTACTGGGCCTGTTTTAACGGGGGTGAGAAAATACCCATTCTCCAGGAGCTTAACATAGCTTCAAAAAAAAAAAGTAAATAATTAAATAAAAAGAAGAAATTTAAAAATTAATTTGTGCCCTGTAGTGAGCGCCTCCATAGGGGAGAATCCCACCAGTAATGTTTTTCTCACCAGTGGATGCACTGCATGCAAAGGAACGATTCCCATAGGAAACTCACGGAGAAAGAGTATTCTCTCAATTAGGGTAAAGTCGGGTACCTTCGGATAGATCGAAACAACACAGTAATCAGAATCAATAGACAATGCATGATCAACGAAACCAACATCTGTTATTAAAATATATAATTGCCACCCATTGGTCAAAATTGTCTGTAAACACTGTTAAAAACAACAGTAGATATGATTGGTCAAATCCACAGTATGACGTCAATGTGGAATTTCGTCGGCAGTTGTTTTGAATTTTGACAACAATTTTAGCTGACCCAAATATCGAGTGCGACGTTATTTTGGGCTTACTTCAAACAAAATTTTATCATTATCATATCGGTTGGCTTTATCTGTCATTTTCGTGTTTTTTTTATTTGACTAAAATAATATTTAGTTAAATTTTGAAGAAATCTAGTGCTGGGAGTGTGAATCTGGGTTACAATTTGTTTCCAACTGTACATAATTATCTGTTGAACGGTCATCATACAAACACTGTATCAGTGTTTTTACCTCATCTGGGTGTACCATGTGATAGATGGATGGAAATAGTTGAAATGAGTCTTCTCCCCCCCCCCCCCTCCCCCCTCCCCCACCTAGATCCAATACTGCTTACAGTAAGGTTTATATTGATACACACTGGGGGAGGGGGGGGGGAAATTAAACAGATTTATATGGAATCAACACACACCATATACACCATATTAGGACACCAACAGACTGTATAACGAATATATCTTACCGACTACTTTATCAAAACAGAATTAACAACTGTGCTTAATAATAAATTAGAATTCTCCCAATTTATATGCTATCCCATAAAATATCAAAACATTTGATGAAATATGAATAAGAGTCGTAACCCACTAGTGAGATATAATATATAATGATTTGTCTTCTCTATAGAACGGTCATGGTTTTGGGGTTTTTTTTGCATAAAATCACACTAAATCCTTCAAAACGCACTTTTAAAGGAAAAAAATCCACCTAAATCCCCCCACCCTGCTGGGGTGGGTGGGGTGAGGGGGAGTGCATAGGCCCCAATCGAGAATAGGCCTCATTGACCATATGCCGATTCTCAAGATTATGTTTACGGCTAAAAACGAGAAAACCTTTGATACCTTAGAAAAAAAATTCCGGGATCTCCACCAACAAGATGGGCCACCCTCACCCTCCCCGTCCCCCTCTCTTGTACTTGCACGACTCATATGATCCCAACAAACACACCACGTAACTATAATGGCTTACAGCATTGTTCTTACACTACATGTGTGTGCAAGGATGTGTTACGGATCAAAGGGCGCTGTTTTAAAAGCTGACACTGGGACCTGATATTTTCTTGATAGGGCGCAGTTAAAAGCCCCCCCCCCCCCCCACCCCCACTCGAGCACCCATGGGTATGTATTAATACTATTGCAGTTAAAGGGACACATGGTTAACATTTATGCCTAGTTTACCCGATTGTCAGCGCTTTATTGGCCCAGATTGGAACGTCTGAATGTACCCCACCCCCTGTCCGCATGTACCCGTCTTCGTCAGAAGGTGCCAGGTTTTCATCCGCTTCACTTCTGATGGCGGTGTGATCCTTTTCCCTGACCAAAACATCAAACTATTGATAAGAGCGTGCTCTGGAAACATTGTTCGAGTATGTCATACGCACACTTGACAACGAGGCACCAGTCGGCCGTTATTTCCAGTCCAGTACTAATCTGCCCGAACATACCCGACTTTACCCCAACAGGAGTGACACCCAGTACCAACCTTTTATGGTCATCTTTCACTACAGCACAGCAAGATCAATGCTTGGATTTTATACAGCCAGTGATCACTGAAAACAAGATATGTAAATTGTGAAACATATATAAATTCAAGAATAAAGATGTCATTCACTGCTGTCAGGACAACAAAAGTGCAAGAAACACATATACAAGTTTACTCCAGATAATTCATTTGGAGTGATAAAATATTTGATTGCTTATGGAACCATCAAATCGCGATTGTTCAAGTGTTTAGTAGAATGTTTGCAATGAATCAGTGCCACCTGACCTAGAGGAGCACAAGTGAAAAATATCAGCTAAAAAACTAGAGGTCTGGGGAGTGGGGGCTTGCCCCCATCCTCTAATATTTTAGCTGGCCTCCCAAGCAAGTTTCACTCAACATAATGGCTCAAAATGGTCGCCAATATGAGGGCTATAGCACTACAATTATGCTTCAGTTTCACTCTTAGAGCACTATAGTTTGCAAAATTTTCATGGAGGTGTGGACTAGTTCTAACTAGGACCCTCCGTTGTCGCCCCTTCCTCCCACTTCCCTGAATGGACTAGTCCTAACTAGAACATTGCCCCCTTTGGGGATGTGGGAGTAAGGACTAACAACTGCAGGGTCCTAGTTAGGACTAGGGGAAGCCCCTGAAACCTAACACAACTTCCTTTCAGATATCGTCCTTGCCACCCCCCCCCCCCCCAAAAAAAAGAAGAAAACTGGCTAGGGTCCCCTATTATAGAATCCTGGCTATGCACCTGGGGCCAAGCCTGATTTTTGTCACTTCAAGAAGGTGTCATGATCATGTGGACAAAACTGTCATCAAATTTCAACCTGATACAATGAAAATTTATTTTAAAGTTTTTCAGCACTCGGTCGGTTTAACTGGTAGCATTGAATATGTTATCTCAATGTGAATACGACAAAAATGATGTTTAATAAATTCAGGAATTCCTTCAAGTGTATGTAAGATATGAAACCTGAATCTTTTGGAGTTTCTGTGGGGAACAGGTCAATTAGCACCTGAGTCAACTCGCCCCCAGATCAACTCGCCCCCCCAAAAGACTGGTCAATGATAGGATAGGCAACCCAAAGAGAGAGAGATAATGACAAGACGAATGTTGGAAACGAAGCATTGGGGATTAAAGATAACAGGAGACTGGTAGAAGTAAAGGAATTTTCCTTTATTTTATCTATGAAACTAAACATTATTATTTCTAGATTTTTTTTTTAAATTTCAACAACAGAAGCATCCATGTTTTACAGTTATTTACAATAGAAAAACAAAACTATTAATTTTTAACATTTAGCAGTTTTTATACAGTATACAAGACTGAGACATCAAAATTCATTGTGCATATATTTAACATTTTCTCAAAAAGCAGGTTGTTGTTATTTCCTTCTGCCGATACATTTCCCAAACCTGTTGTAATTTTTTGGACTACTTTGTATATCTCGATCTTCCCTCATTCACCTTCCTCTTCACAACTTGTGTCCAATAGAAGATGCATCCTTTTATTTCAGCATTCAGCAAAAACTTCTCTTATGGTCTGCCATGCGCCTGCAGTAATAATAATTATGTATTATGGAAGGGTACAGTACAGTCATTGTGGACTGATCATTATCCACACGTGGGTATTGTATCGATGTCCAAGCTTGCGTTTACAAGTACCAGGTAATAAAAATCAACAAAATTATAATTAACGAATAAATGGTTGTACCCGGGTGCTTCATTAATTAAATTTTTGATGATTATTCCTATAATTAGTATTTGGAATTTAATATTATTGCGGCCTTGGAAATAATGCCCACCAACGGAAAGTGACCAGTCTGTGGCAGCTGCATTGTATGCAAGGTAATTTAAGATGTGAAAACATGAAATAATGTAAAAACGTTAAAATGATATTAAATAGAAAAATACAAAACAGGTATTCTTTTAGTGAAAATGTAACATATTTAAATTTTTCAGACATTGACCTCCTGTGATGTCATGGGTCAGTTCGGCCTCAGCCATTGAGAATTTCTGAGGATGGCAACACATTTTCATATATGATTTTTATTGAAGATTTTATTCCAAAAATTTCATTAGGACAAGCTGAAAAATTGGGCAAAAAAAGATTAAGAAAAAATGTAAAACTCATATTGGATTGAAAGTGAAAGAAGTAAAGGCAATCTTGATAATTTTAAATAACCCCAAAATGGTGTGTGTGAAGTCGCTAAGCTGTGTCACATATAACTACAGAGGTGTCTGTATTGTCTCAGTAATAAAGTTAGATTTTTCATAGAAAACTGTTTAAAATGCCCAAACACTTGAAGTCATATCTGACAGTATTTCTATTATATATCTCTGATATTTTGAGTTTCAATTTTCAAAAGTTTTTGAGCATTGTGTTTGGAAAAATACATACTAAACTGTCACTTGAACTAAAATGATGAAATTGTCATATGGTATCAACTTCATCCAATGAAATTTATTTTTGAGTCTGTTTTCTGTGTTTTTGACATTTTTATGGCTGTAACTTCAGAAGTTATGAGGGTAGCTAGATGAAACAGCCAAATTGGCACCTTGTGGTTATCGTTTCATCCATATGTGAAAATAAGTGCCTCTATGTTCGAAAGTTATGGCTGTAGGCTGCTCACAAACTTGTAGACATCGAATAAACGAAATTGATGTAAAAATGTTGAAAATGGCTGTACTTCAAAAAACAAAAGAAAATATAGGTCCTCTTATTGTTTGAGGCCTACAGCATACTAGAATTTCACTAAAATCGAACAAGCTTTAATATTTTAGACAAAATCCAGTCTGTCCTTTAATTAATTGTACATGTGAAAATGTATGGGGAGCAACTCTATCTTGCAATCGTGTCGTGCTGAAGTGAATACGATAGGTATTTTTTTTTCAGACCATGAAGCATACTTCTGCATTATGGTCCCAATATAAGCTAAGTTAACTAACTGTATAAACAAAATTATAATTTACATATTAAAATTAATATTAATTTCAGGAATCCCGAGAATTGGGAAGAACCGAATAGATTTAACCCAGAGAGATTTGAAGATGAGAGTAAAATCAAACCATCAACATTTGTTCCATTTTCTTCTGGACCAAGGATGTGCATAGGATACAAGTTTGCATACTTAGAGATGCAGGTTTTCCTCGCATACCTACTGAGAAAATTTAAATTCTACCTCACACCAGGAATGGAGAATATGAAGAAAGAGTATTTCCTCACAGCCAGATCAGCACAGCCAATAATTCTGAAAATGACCAGGATGAAATGATATTAATACTGTTCCATGTCATAAGGCATGAAGAGCAGTTGACACTTACAATAATAGATATTTGACGGAAATCTTTGAATCAGTGAAATATTTTGATGAGCGAGCTTAAAAATAACGCTGAGGTTGTCAAAGCGCTTATGAGACACAGCATTTCCAGGATTCAAAGATTACCTGTCTAAGATTGTATATTTTAGCTCACCTTTGGCGAAGCCAAATTTGAGGTATTGTTATGGCCTGTCGTCCGTACACACGGCTCGGGCTAGAGGCCGTATTTATGAACCAATCTTTACAAAACTTCTTGGGTACCTTTCGTGAGATGAGAACGAGTGTTTTGGGGTCCAGTCCGAAATTTAAGACGGCCGCTGGCTACCATTTTGTACCAAAATTAGGTGCAATTAGATTTTTGCGCAGAACTTCCATATGAAAGCTTTGATTTGAATAATTTTTTTGTATAAATGTTTAGTACCATGGGATACATCACATATAATACGGGTTTTTTTCTTGTGCATAAATTATGCAAATTAGACTAACTTTGAGGAGTGTTTTTGGGTGCAGTCCGAAATTCAAGATGACTGCCAGCGGCCATTTTGTACCAAAATTAGTGCAATCAGTTTTTTTGTACAAAACTTCTGTATGAAAGTTCTGATTTGAATAAATTTCTGTATGAATGTTTAGTAACATGGAATACATCACATATAATACAGGTTTTTGTCTCATGCAGAAATTATGTAAATTAGATGAACTTTGATTTATTCATTGCTACTTATACACAGTAAGTGCTCATGTCAATACGGCTCAGGCTAGAGTCTGTATTTATGAACCGATCTTCACGAAACTTCTTGGGTACCTTTGTTATCACTCTGGGATGAGAACGAGTGTTTCTAGGTGTGGTCCAGAATTCATGATGGCTGCCAGTGGCCATTTTGTACCGAAATTAGGTCCAATCAGTTTTTTGCTCACCAAAGGGAGCTAAACTTATCACTTGCCATCCATCATCGTCTCCATCTGGCGTCGTGAACATTTTTCAAACGACTTCTCCTCTGAAACCGCTAGGTCGATTTGCTCGAAACTTGGTGTGGATGTTCATTACCATATGTCAATTCAAGTTTGTTCAAATGAAATGGACATGCCTACTTGGGGCTCCATAGGGGGCATAATTCCAATAGCACCCTATGTATATTAGAGAAATTACAAAAAAATCGTCTTCTCCTGCACAAGTGGGCAGAATCATTTGATATTTGGTATACAGCATTATGGGGTGGATCTGATTCAAGGTTGTTCAAATCGGCCCTCTGGATTCATATTTGGGCTCACTATAGAAGCCCAAATTCGAACTTAGTGCATTTCAGCCAAATTTCTTAAAAAATCTTCTTCTCCAGATCCAGCAGGCAGAATCTTTTGATATTTGGTATGCAACATTGTGGGGTGGATCTGATTCAAGTTGTTCAAATCGTCCCCCTGGATTCACATTTGGGCTCAGTATAGAAGCCCAAATTCGAACTTAGTGCATTCCAGGAAAATTTCTTAAAAAATCTTCTTCTCCAGATCCAGAAGGCAGAATCTTTTGATATTTGGTATGCAACATTGTGTGGTGGATCTGATTCAAGTTTGTTCAAATCGGCCCCCTGGGTTCATATTTGGGCTCAGTATAGGAATTTTCTTAAAAAATCTTCTTCTTTAGATCCAGCAGGCAGAATCTTTTGATATTGGATATGCAGCATGCTTAGTGGGCTGTGGTATCCTGATTTATAACTTAGTTCAAAATGAGGAATTTTCTTTAAAAATCTTCTTCTTCAGATCCAGCAGTCGGAATGTTTTGATATTTGGTATGCAGCATGAGTGCCTGAATGATAACTTAGTTCAAAATGAGGAATTTTCTTTAAAAATCTTCTTCTTCAGATCCAGCAGTCGGAATGTTTTGATATTTGGTATGCAGCATCCTTGGGGGGGGGGGGGGGGGGGGGGGGGGGGGGGGGAGATTCAAAGCTTGAATTGTAACTTAGATCGAAATGAGGAATTTTCTTAAAAAATCTTCTTCTTTAGATCCAGCAGTCGGAATGTTTTGATATGAGGTGTGTAGCATCCTTAGGGGGTGAGATTCAAGTTTGTTAAAGCCAAGTCCCTGGGTCCTTATTTGGGCTCCCTGTGGAAGCCCGATTTTATAACTTAGTCAATAGACTCAGTTGGAAAGTTTGTTCAAGCCAAGTCCCTGGGTTAATATTTGGGCTCACTGTGGGAGCCCGAATGATAATTTAGTTCAAAATGAGGCATTTTCTTTAAAAATCGTCTTCTTCAGATCCAGCAGATGAATGCTTTGATATTTGGTATGCAGCATCCTTAGGGGGGTAAGATTCAAGTTTGTTCAAGGCATGTCCCTAGTTCCATAAAATTTGTCTCTCATGACTTCATTCCTTTGTAGTGTTGATGAACCATGTCTAACTGAATGTGACCCCAAATGCTTCTTTGAACCACTTTGGCTGGTGAGCGATTAAGGCTCCTTGGGGCCTCTTGTTTGTACACAACTTCTATACGGCTCAGACTAGTGGCCGTATTTATGAACCGATCTTTACAAAACTTCTTGGGTACCTTTGTTATCACCGTGAGACGAGAACGAGTGTTTTTGGTTGTGGTCCAAAATTCAAGCAGCCAAGTTGTACCAAAATTAGTGCAATCAGTTTTTTGTACAGAACTTCCGTATTAGGGATCTGCGAATCACAAATTTCTTTTCGAATCGAATCTCGAATCGAATCATTTCTCTGATATCGACATCGAATTGAATCCCAAATCAAATCTTAAAAGATAAGTTATTTCATATTGCATCAAACAGAAGTTACGGAAGACTGTGATGACCCTTACGTGACGGAGTGAACACCTTAAACACCAATAACTAAATATTCTCTGTAGCACCGTCGCTGAAACAGTTAGGCCTATTGTCCATAGTTTTAGTTTTTGAAGGCCTAACTTGTTACTATTCACGTTCTTAAGAACGTGAATAGTAACAAGTTAGGCCTTCAAAAACCAAAACTATGGATAATGTTCTGGACCAAATTCACACCTTACCTAACAATTAAACATTGTCAATTACTCAAATAAATAGGAATTGAGCCTACATGAATGAATTTTCTAATGACATTTTTATCCTATTTTTGTTGGAAATGTAACAAATTGAAGTTAGTACAAGAGATTCAAAAAAATCGAATCCTGAGACTGATTCGGGATCGATCTCGAAGCATATGCATGGTATCGATATCGAATCGAATCTCGAATATTCGCAGGACCCTATTTTGTATGAAACTTTTGAATTGAATAAATTTTTGTAGGAATGTTTTGTAACATGGAATACGTCACATATAATACAGGTTTTTATCTCGTGCAGAAATTATGCAAATTAGATGAACTTTGATTTGTTCAGTGCTACTTCTACACAGTAAGTGCAGATGTTAATATGGCTCGGGGTAGAGTCTGTATTTATGAACTGATCTTCACGAAACTTCTTGGGGTACCTTTGTTATCACCTTGTGACAGGAACGAGTGTTTTTAGGTGCCTTTGTTATCACTGTGCTATGAGAACAAATATTTTTGGGTACAGTCAGACCCACTCTGGGACTCAAAGATTTCTTTTCTAGTTTAGCATCTAACTGTCACCCCACTTTTACAAAACTTTACCTATATATTTGTTACAGACTACGGTCAGCATTTATGTACAGACTATTACAATACTTTACATGTACCTTTGTTATCAGGTCATTACCTAGATGTTTGTCATTGCTGTGTCTCATACTATACATGTACATGTCTTAAACAAGTTGAGCTACAGTGTCATTGACACTTTCATTTATGTCTACCTCTCCAATATTGTATTTACTAAAGGAATTCTTTTTTATATTTCAATACTTTGAAGTGTAGTATTATATTTTTAGCTTAACTTGACTTTGCGTGTAGAAGTCTTTGAGTCTGTTCATATTTCTTTTAGCTCAGTCTACACCCCATAGTTCTTGTCAGATCATCACAAAATTTCATATGCAGGTTTGCAGTCATGTCTAGATGAGAACGTCCCCTTTTCGTCATGATTGGTCAATCGTGAAAGCTACGTGAATCCAAAACCCCAAAATCTTCAGCACAGTCTACAGGTCACATTTATGAAGAGATTTCATTGTAACTTGGTAGGGTGACTCTGTATAATGTCTAGATGAGAATGCCCCCTTTTGGTCGTAATGGGTTCACTGTGACGGCCGAAGCGGCATATTACCTAAATTCCTTTAGCACAGTCTACAGCTCGCATTTATAAAGGGATTTCATTGTAACGTGTTAGGATGACTCGGTATAATGTCTAGATTAGAACGCCGTATATTGGTCATGATCGGTCAACCATCACAGCTACACAGGCACGTGACCTAGATTTGTCTATCACAGTCTACAGTTCATATTTATGAAGCGATTTCATTGTAACTTGGAAGGATAACTCGGTGCGATATCTAAATGAGACAGTCCTATTTTTGGTCATGATCAATCAGCCATTACCACCACCTGGTCACATGACCTAGATTCCTTTAGCACTGTCCACGGGTTGTTTTTATGAAGGGATTTCATTGTAACTTGGTAGGATAACTTGATATGATATCTAGATGAGACTATCTTATTTTGGTCATGATCGGTCAGTCGTGACCGACAGACCATCATCTGACCTTCATTCCTTTTGCAAAGGCTATGCATTATATTTATGAAGGGCTTTCATTGTAACTTGGTAGGATGACTCGTTTTGGAATGATTTTACTGTAGCTTGGTAACTTTGGTTGACAAACATTAACTGTGATGGGTAATTAACCCTAACCTCAATTCTCAGTACAGTCTGCCCCTCAAATTATTCTTATTGAAAACATAGCATGTAGGGAACAGAAATTAATATATTCTCCATTATCACAATTCTTGTCTTATTTCATAATCCTTTCATAAACATTGAACATTATCCTTTTCATCAAACACTACACAGTCAAGTTAAGCTATAATGTCATTGACACTTTCATTTATATATTCTGCAATAAAGTATTATTATTGTTACCCTTGCAATCAATGAGTGTCTATCATCTTCTGTTATGTACAGACTAAACACTATCCTTCAACACAAGGTAACCCTAGCTGTTGAATGTGTTAACACTTAACCTGGTGAGTAAATTTAAAATATTTTTCATCAAATCTAGTCATGGCTGCTTAACAGCAGCCATGACTACATTTGATGGAAAATGTGACTTAAGATGTCATTGGTCAAAAAGTCTACAGAATTTACAGAGGATTAAAGTTTGACCAAATCAGGTCACTGGGTTAATATTTGGGCTCCCATGGCCCAAATTTTAACTCAGTGCAATATGGGGAAATTTCTTTAAACATCTTCTTCTTCAGATCCACCAGTCAGTATGCTTTCATATTTGGTATACAACATCTCAAGCGGGGTGGGCAGATTCAAGAGTATTCAAATCAAGTCTCTGAGTTAATATTTAGGATCCCTATGGGACCCTTAATTTTAACTTGGTGTAGTATGAGGGAATTTAAAAAAAAAAAAAAATTTCCAGAACCTTCTAATAGAATCTTTTGATATTTGGTACACAACATCTCTGGGGTGAGGGGTCAGATTCAAGTAGGTTCAAATGTGATCCTGAATTTTAACTTGGTGCAATATAAGGAAAAAACTTCTTCATATCCACCAGTCAGAATGCTTTCAGATTCAAATTTGTTCAAATCAGGTCCCTGGATTAATATTTGGGCTCCCATAGCCCAAATTTTAACTCAGTGCAATATAGGGAAATTTCTTTAAAAATCTTCTTCATCTGATCCACCAGTCAGAATGCTTTCATATTTGGTATACAACATCTCAAGCGGGGTGGGCAGATTCAAGAGTATTCAAATCGAGTCTCTGAGTTAATATTTAGGATCCCTATGGGACCCTGAATTTTAACTTAGTGTAGTATGAGGGAATTTAAAAAAAAAAAAAAAAATTCTCCAGAACCATCTATTAGAATCTTTTGATATTTGGTACACAACATCTCTAGGGTGAGGGGTCAGATTCAAGTTAGTTCAAATGTAATCCCGAATTTTAACTTGGTGCAATATAAGGAAAAAACTTCTTCATATCCACCAGTCAGAATGCTTTCAGATTCAAGTTTGTTCAAATCAGGTTCCTGGGTTAATATTTGGGATCTCTGTTGAAAGGGTGGAGGGGGGCAATGACAAAACAATCCTTGGAAGTTTGGCAGTGCTTGTCTATGGCAGATAGAATTGGAAGCAGATGGGAAGACCTATGATAATAATAATCTGACATGAACACTAGAGTTATGAATAATTTCATGACTTCATTCCCCTGTAGTATTGATGAACCATGACTAACTGAATGTGGCCCAAAATACTTTGGGCCTCTTTTTCAATTACTGATTCAAATTTTAGTTTGTAAATTTAAAATAACTTGAAAGAAAAATGAAAACCAGAGAAACAGAGATTCAATAATTCCTTTGCCATCTATTGAATATTACCAAAAGAGAGAATGAGAAAAACTGAAGATTATCAAATGTTTAGTAAAGTTGAACAGGTTGAGAGAACCATTCACCAGAAAAACCAAGAAGTTTCAAACTTTGATCAGGAGTATTTGATTAAACAATGAGGGTTTGGGGCTTCATATAAGTTAATAGACATTACCACAAATATGTGGAAGCTTGGCCAACTACTGGATATCCATGGACTATTTAAAAATACACAATGAATAAACATGGGTTCTCTTGTATTCTCTAACATTTTGACTATGTGAAACTGGTCTTCTGTTTGAAACGTTCAGGCAGAGCTTATATGCATCTCACCACATAAATATTCTCTATATTATACTCCCCTGTAATATCATTTCCAGATCTCATCGGTACTACCAATTATAGTCTGGCAAAGTCCTGCATACTTTAAAAAGAAACTAATGAATAAATCTAATGAATAGACAGAATGCGATGAGTGTTTGAATCTGTGGGTGTTTTACATAACGAGTTGGAATGGTGTAGTCATATTTCACGAGAGCCGTACCGATTCAAACACACGTCGTGCTCTGTATTTATTACACAACCCATGCATTAAAATTCATTTAAATAAACAAATTTTAATTCCGATGTTTAAACCCAAAGGTGAAGAGTCTGTTTGTTGGACTGAAGCTCTACTGATCAAAACTGGATTGATAAAAAATCGATACAATCTCTTCGGAACCAGTGTTTGTTGAAATTCGTATCGCTGTTTCTCTTCGGCTGGTGCCCATTCACGCCTAACCATTTGGTGGCTATTACTGTTTGTAAAAATATAAGTACAAATTTGTGCAGATTGGCAAAACTGCGGGGAGAAACATTTTTAAAAGAAGTTCCAAGCATGTCAAGATGTACAAAGATTTACCAAAATAAAGTTGACCAATTTAGATATAATGGGGATCCACAAAACGAGACAGCCACAGACTGGGTTAATGTTCTTGTTGAAAATGATTGAGTTTTTTAAAAAAATTATCTCATTTTGGGTTAACTAATTTTTTGTGAACTGACTTTATTTTACATTGGACATTTTCATTTTCACACTATGCTACAGATGGTCTATAACTGTATAACAAAATTTGGAAACTTTTCGAAGCGTAACTAATGACTCAATGGGAAAGGAAATAGTATGAACGGTGCTGGGAAAAAAGTTCCGACTTGTACATCATCCACTGAATACAGAATCATTTATGTCATAGCAGCCATCCCGTTAAATACAAAGGTTTAAAGTTCAGTGGATGTGTAATAAAAAATAGTACTGTATGTTTATTTGTATAATAATAGACCTTGCGTGCAAGTGTGGTCTGGATTTTTCTTTTTGGTTAGATTGTGAACTCACTGGTCTTTTCCAAGTTAATTTATTTAATCGCTGTCACAGAGAATAAAATCTCGAATTTTGAGATAACCTATTTACCGTTCATCTGGTTATAATAAAGAGGACCGATTACAGTGCTGCCATCATGGATGGGTCAGGCATTTTTCGTATGACACTTAGCGAAATCTCCACCAATGAAGCACCGGGGTAATCCCGGTGCTTCATTGGTGGAAATTTTGCTAAGTGTCATAGCAGATCATCTCTGAATTATATGCGAGGAAAAAATGACAACCCATGAATTTTGACCTGTCCATGATGGCTCTCTACTGTATGACAGTTCACAGATTTCGAAAGCATCTGCGGCAAGCACAGGGGTATCAGCTGTATTAGGAAGTTTGAGCATTGAAGAGAGGGGTTCTTCCCACAGGAACATTTTAAAACAGTGCTATCAAATAAGGTGATAAGACACAACTTTTTGATGAACCGTTTGTAGTTCCAGATGAACAACTTTTCAGTTATCTGTTTTTTCATTTAGATAACCACCAGAGGAAAGATAAAATCGTTCCTCTCAACTTTTAGTCAGACTTTCTCACTATTCCCCACTGGACCGCCTTGATGTGGGACAGTGCTTGTTTACTGTGGTAAACAGTTCTGCTTTATTGGTAAAATTGGACCCGGAACCACCATCTGGGGTGGAAGTCCACTCAAGTGGGAAACATGGGTATAAATAATTTACTGGACTTGACTTTATAGCCATCTTACAATCATGATTAGCCATTGTGGAGAAATATGTGACCTTAAACACCAATAAATAAATAACCTTCTCACTATGCATGAGAGGATTACAGTAGAACCTGTCTTGAGAGGCCACCCCATTTGCCGAGCAAAAGTGGTCTCTCAAGACAGGTTGTCTCTCATTACAGGTTTGACATTTTTGCTAGTCAGTGAATGACCAACCAGAGATTATTTGTTCCAGAAATGGAGAACTGATTTTTCAAATTTTTTTTTTATTATTTTATTTTAATTCAGTTTTAATGAAAGTACAAAAGCATTGTTTAATAAATTATAGATAAAAGTACATAAAATGAAAAACTTCACTGTTGGGCCGATGTTCTGGTTACATTTTTGAACTATTGATTTCTGTGTACACTGCATTGATCTTAACTGGCTAAGTTACGAGGGTACCAAAACAAAAGTCATCTTTTTCCTTTCTCATGTTTCCTCTTCAGTCAAACACATATATTTTGTTTGTATAAATTTGTTTTATTACAAATTATTGGAGAGTGCCAACAGGTCCATTATAGGGTGAAACCAATTGGTACATGGTCAAAGTGGTCTCTCAAGACAGGTGGTCTCTTCATGACAGTGGTCTCTCAAGACAGGTTTTACTGTATCAATAGTGTTGATATCATTACCTCGATAAGTATTAATTAGAGTTAAAACCATGCTTGCCTATGTTACTACTCAAAAGCCTGTATGATAAATATTAGCTTTTAACCCTACTACTGGTGTAAAGCTGCTACTGCGGTTAAAAAATTACACCTATAGTTGGAAGTTCATCCAACTTGACCTTTGGCATGATGCAGTTTGCCAACTTCAGTACATTCACATTTCGCAATGTTTCATTCAACCATATGACATTTTGCGCTACTATATACTACATGTAATGACTTATTAAGTTTAAAATACCTACAATTAAATATTTAAAATAAAATTTAAGAATTCTTAATAATAATTTGACTGAAAAAGCAAGGTAAATTCAATCAACTTTGTCGATGTGTCTAGCTGTCAATCAAGCATTCATGTTCAACCGGTAGTACTGCCCACCGGCGCAAATGTAAACAAAACAAACCTGTATGTTTGTGATAGAAAGTGTAGTTTTTTTCTCCATTTTAAGTGACAAAGTTGATTATTTATTAAGAGCATTGTATAAATAAAACAAATAGGTACTAGGGCCAGTAATCCGATTTAAACCATGTTTAGAATAAAGGTTATAACCACTCAGTTTTAACCACTGTGGTAAACAAGTTAAGCTTTGCTGGTAAAATGGGACCCTGAACCAATGCCTGGGGTGGAAGTCCTCTAAAATGTGCAGCAAACAGTACAAGTCAAAGTTAGTTGTAGCATAACTGCAATAAACTAAGTATACTGCTGCTTCTGCACAGTTAAGATCAGAATCTGACATCATTTTCTGGAAAACTTATTTTGACTTGTACAGTAGGTATAAATGATTGTCTAAAATTGACTTCATCCCTGTGTTGCCATTATGATATAGCCAAAGATGCTGAATGTGACCGTAAACATCTACAAATATGTAAATTGGGGTCTCCATCTTGCCACAGAGGGGGAAGGGGGCAGGGGAACTGAGAAATGCAGTGCCATGTCATTCCTAAACCATTCATTGGATTGGATGTTGTGTATTGTGGGTTATTGAGTTTTTCATTTGGAATTACAGATACCCCCCTCCCCTCTAAATGCAATATTGTTTTCTGGATGAGTACAATGGGCCTCACCCACATAAATATCCAATACCACCCACTGCCATTTCCAGATGTTTTTAGAATTGCACATGAGAATTTAGTACACAAGATTACCCAACATCCCAAAGAGCTTATCAAAGAAACTGATATTCTGTTCCAATTTATATTATAAATGGTGCAACCTAAACAAATGTTGTTCCAAATGTAATTTACCAAATAATGCTCACTCGGTTATGTCTTATATATACGATAATACCATAGTGTGTTTTGATATGTTTGATATCTCAACGAGTTGAAAGTGAGTTTTTTTCGCGAGGCTTGCCGAGTGAAAAAAACTCACTTTCAACGAGTTGAGATATCAAACATATCAAAACACACTATGGTATTGTTGTATTTATCTTATACCGACCATTTTTGTTCTTTTCTGCATTTTTAAAAGGGTTTTGGGGATGATTTCGTGTCAAAATGTCGACTCATCTGGAGTGGAGTCGACTGCTTTCTCTTGTTGGGCATGAATACATGTGATGTGCCTGGAAAAGCTGTTGGTGCGTAACAAGGCTACAAATTCAAGTGAATGATAGAGTATAGTTCCCCGTAGAAAGTGGCCCTGTAACTGGGAAAACAATTACAGAAAATATACTTACGCCTCAATTCTTATGATTTATGACAAAAATATGTTTGATAATCAATTTCACCAGATTTGACACGATTTATAGACAATTTTGTGAATGTCATCATTATATTATAATATAAAAAAAGACTATAGTCCGTTCTCCAATCTATATGACATAGGGGTATGTGTTATAGATAATCTATAACACATGGGCTATATCTTCAACAGGTATAATATAAAACCTTTTTTCTAATCTGTCCAATCATAATGATAAATTAAAATGGACCACAATAGCACTGATAACCCCTGAAAGGTAAGTTGGAAAATTCTGGCTGAAAGAACTCGATTACTAGGGTGAAAACAAAAAATAAAGCAAAAAAAGGAAGAAGAATTTTTTGTTCTTATCTGCTAAAAATTTTGATAAAATATAATAGATTATTTTTATTTATTTTTATGCCCATATGAATGCATAGCGCATTAAATTTTACCCTTGTCTGACCATGCATATGAGCTTTGGTTTCTGGTGTAACAGTTTATCTCCTACCCTCCCCCCTTCCCAGTATCTCCCCCACCCACCCACCCTGATTATCTTCCACCCCACCTAACATTTTGTTTTGCCTTTCTATGTAATGTGAAAAGCTCTCTGTGATAGCAGAAAAGAAAATAAGTTTTCATCACTCAGGGCTGACAAAACGTTGAAAATCTTCAGAGTAAAACTGTTTTGGTCTTTGAATGCATCTTTAAAAAAAGTTTGAACTCATGAATTTTTTCTGCTGGAATCAGTATTTCTGAAATAGTTTTTAAAAAAGGGATAAATGATAATAGATGATTTATTTCAATTCCTCTTAAATGAATGAAAGTGACAGACAGCTTTTTTAAGGTGAAGAGATGGTGAAGAGATGTAAAAAAAAAAACATTTCAACATTTTAACAAAAGATTTGATTTTCTGTGGTGTTGCAGTTGACCCAAAGATTACCCTCTGGATATGAATGTGTAACTACCTCCCACCCCATTCCCTTTCACCTTCACCTGGCACATCAATGCGAAGTGGATATGTTCATAAGTAGAAATGTGTTTCTGGTAATATAGATGCAAGTGAAGCCATTGGAAATGGCACAAGATTGGTAATGGTAGGAGAGATGCTTTCTTGCTTGCTTTTTATCTAACAATCACATAGATTTTGTCCTGAAAACCACGAGAAATGGTACGTATCACATAATGTGTTCCGATTCCATATCATATAGACGACTCATTCTGATTCCGTTTTCGATGGCGCTATGGTCTATCATAACAGGCGCATGGATACATTCTATGTGTGTTTCAGTTATCGACCGAACATTATGTCCCAAAATATTTAAAAATAATTTAACCCTTTACCTAACATGAAAAGCAGACGACAAAAAAATTCTTGAATAACTCATTTTTTTTTCATTTTTTGTCTCAAGAACATAGGTTATGACCACTCATTGGCACGAGCTCAATGAGCTTGTTCCAACAAGGGGTCATAACCTATGTTTTTGAGACAAAAAAATAATGAAAATTAACTGGCGATTTTTGAGAACAGCGTTGGCCAGTTTTCTCTGTTACGTTGGGTAAAGGGTTAAGATTTAATCTATTTATGTGACAGAATTGTTAGATAAATGAATTATTATGATAATGTGCATGTCCTGTGATTTGCATCAGATTTTCGGGGGTGTCCAAAAATGGGATCACAACTCGCCGGCAAAGTCGGCTCGTTGAGATCCCATTCTGGGCATCGCCTCGATTCTGATACAAATCACAGGACATGCACATAATCTTGATAAACTGTATGTATTGAGTAAGAACTGGCATACAAAATATTTGCTGTGGCATAAACTCCACTATCACTTGTATTTGTTTGCCTGACAGTCTCTGGGAAGATGACTTCAATTGCATCAAGCCCTGTCATCAAATCTTTGAGAAACTTTCTGAGGTCACTACTTATGTGTCGGTAGTTCTTGCATTTCCTTTGGAAATTTTTTTCTGTTTACGTAATATGTAACTTGGGTATTTTCGTTCTGTTACATAGTTGAAAATATCATCTATGTTTTCAAAATTTTTTTTGAGTTGTAGAGACGTTTCTATTTCTTCAACCATTGTGAGAATGATATAGTACACTGAGAAATGAATGACTGCAAGAAGAATGAATTTCCATTCTGTGTCTATGGTATGGCTGTAAATAAAGAGGTAATAGGTATATGCATGATTAGTGACCAAACACCCCCCCCCCCCCCCCACCCTCCCATCTACCCAGGGGCCTTTCCTGGGTGACAGCTCAGGTTGGAGGCCATGGTTCTGATTGGAATGGGGAGCAGTTTGCAGTTGGTATAATTTCTGCTTCTGCATCAAGCTGTCTTTCATTTGCTTGTTTGATAGAGGAGGTAATGCTTGGTGAGCAGCCTACAATCTTTATATGCCACACTCGAGGATGTTTGTTACTTCCACGCATTTGTGTTGCATGAGATGTTTTTTATTGATTTATTAGAGGATCGGTTTCATGAGTGGGGATGTCTTCCATTTGCTTTTTGATAGTTTGCTGAGAAGATTCAGGGTGAGCAGCCTACAATCATATGACACACCTGAGGGTGTTTGCTGCTTCCTTGCCTCCACGTTGGGATGTTTTTCCTTTATTTATAAGAGGATTGGTTTTAAGAGAGGATATGTCTTTCATTTACTTCTTTAATAGATGCTTGGTTAGCAGCCTACAATCCTTATATGCCACACCCAATACAAGGGTTTTTGCTGCTTCCACACATTCACGCTGAGATGTTTTTTTTCAAGTAATCACTTTCTGTCCATCCCTCCGTCCATCGTGAACTTTACATTTCAACTTCTTCTCCTAAACCCCAGGGCCAAATTTGATATGCATGGTCCTTATCATATGTCAATTCAAGTTGTTAAAATAAAGTTGCCACGCTCCCTAGGGAGGGTTTGGGGAAATTGCTCCTGAACTCTCGAAAAATCATCTTCTCAAGAACCAGTGGGTGCAATGACTTGATATTTGGTATGGAGCATCCTTCTGAGGTGTAGAATCAAGTTTGTTCAAACAAAGTTCGCTGAGCAATATTTGCCTTCGTAATGGGAGGGGCAAGATTTTTGCCCCACCCAAAATTTCTATTTTCTGAACGGATGGTCTGATTTGAACGTAATTCGGTTTGTGGTATTATTGGGTCATAAGTATTTGATTCATGCTAAAAACATTTCCCATGTTCCCTGTGGGAACCCCAAGAGCTAAAATAGACAATATTTTCTAATACCAATATTTCCCAAACCATATGGAACAGAGAACTGTTGTTTAGTAGGAAGCATCCTTAGGACAAGTAGAATTAAATGATAAAAAAATTGCCATTGGTTGTGTTAGGGTGTTCTGTAGGGGATGGGGGGGGGGGGGGGGGGGGCTTTGAAAAATTGCTGAGTGAGCATATTTGCAAATATTAAAAAAAATTTCTTCTTCAGATCCAACGGTCAGAATCCTTTCATATTTGGTATACAACATTTCTAGGAGGGTCAGATTCAGGTTTGTTCATATCGAGGCCCCTGGATTAATATTTGAGCTCTCTATTGGAGCCCAAAGTTTAACTTAGTGCAATACAAGGGAATTTCTTTAAAAATCTTCTTCTCCAGAAGCATCAATTAGAATCTTTTGATATCTGGTATAGAACATCTCAAGGGGGGAGGGGGGGGGGGGAGGAGTTCAAGTTTGTTCAAATCGAGACCCTCGGTTAATATTTGGGTTCGCTATGGGAGCCAGAATTTTACCTTATTGCAATATGAGGAAATTTCTTTAGAAATCTTTTTCTTCAGCTCCACCAGTCAGAATGCTTTCATATTTGGTATGCGACATATCTCTGGGGGACTCAGATTAAAATTTGTTCAAACTGGGTTCCTGGGTTAAATTTGGGCTCTCTATTGGTGCCCAAAGTTTAACTTAGTGCAATATGAGAACATTTCTTTAAAAATCTTCTTCAGATCCACAGATCAGAATCCTTTCATATTTGGTATACAGCATCTCTATGGGGTTGAGATTCTAGTTTATTCAGTTTGAGTACCTAGGTTCGTATTTGGGCTCCCTACGGGAGCATAAATTTTAACTTAGTGCAATATGAGGAGATTTCTTTTAAAAATCTTCTTCTCCAGATTAACAAATCCGAATGATTTCATTTTTGGTATACAACTTCTCTAGGGAGATCAGATTCAAGTTTATGCAAATCGAGAGCCAGGGTTAATTTTTGGACTCCTATGGGAGCCCAAATTTTAACTTGGTGCAATATGAGGGAATTTTTTAAAATATCTTCTTCAGATCCACAATTCAGAATGCTTTCATATTTGGTATACAACAGCTTGGAGGGAGGGGGGTTAGGGTGGGGAGGGGTCAGATTCAAATTTGTTCAAATTGCGTCGCTAAGTATATATTTGTGCTCTCTATTGTAGCCCAAAGTTTAACATAGTGCAATATAAGGAAATTTCTTTAAAGATCTTCTTCTTCAGATCCACCAGTCAGAATCCTTTCATAGTTGGTATACAACATCTCTAATTCACTACTCAGAACTCATAGTCCGATTTTAACAAAATTTGATATGCAGCATAGCCTAAGTGAGAAAGAGATATTTGATTTATATGAAAAAAGTAACCCTAGTTATCATGGGACTCAATGTGTGCTAAAAATAGAAACATAATTCCAAGTTAAATTTATAAGGAGCCTTGAATCTGAAGAATTAGAAACTTTTTAGCTCACCGAAGGGAGCTAAACTTATCACTTATCGTCTGTCGTCGTGAACTTTTTTCAAACGACTTCTCTGAAACCGCAAGGTCGATTTGCTCGAAACTTGATATGGATGTTCATTAGCATATGCCAATTCAAGTTTGTTCAAATGAAATGGACATGCCCATTTGGGGCTCCATACGGGGCATAACTCCGATAGCACCCTATGTATATTAGAGAAATTACTAAAAAACTTCTTCTCTAGCACAAGTAGGCAGAATCATCTGATATTTGGTATACAGCATTATGGGGTGGATCTGATTCAAGTTTGTTCAAATCAGCCCCCTGGATTCATATTTGGGCTCACTATAGAAGCCCGAATTTGAACTTAGTGCATTTCAGGCAAATTTCTTAAAAAAAATCTTCTTCTGCAGATCCAGCAGGCAAAATCTTTTGATATTTGGTATGCAACATTGCGGGGTGGAAATGATTCAAGTTTGTTCAAATCGGCCCCCTGGGTTCATATTTGTGCTCAGTATAGGAGCCTGAATTTGAACTTAGTGCATTTCAGGCAAATTTCTTTAAAAATCTTCTTGTCAAGATCCAGCAGGCAGAATCTTTTGATATTGGGTATGCGGCATGATTAATGGGGTGAGATTCAAGTTTGTTCAAGCCATGTCCCTAGGTCCATATTTGGGCTCACTGTGGGAGCTCGAATTGTAACTTAGTTCAAAAATGAGGAATTTTCTTAAAAAATCTTCTTCTTCAGATCCAGCAGTCAGAATGTTTTATATTTGGTGTGCAGCATCCTTAGGGGGTGAGATTCAAGTTTGTTAAAGCCAAGTCCCTGGGTTCATATTTGGGCTCCCTGTGGGAGCCCGAATTATAACTTAGTTCAATATGAGGAATTTTTCTTTAAAATCTTCTTCTCCCAATTCAGCAGTCGGAATGTTTTGATATTTGGCATGCAGCATCCTTAAGGAGGTGAGATTCAAGTTTGTTCAAGCTAAGTCCCTGGGATCATATTTGGGCTCATTGTGGGAGCCCAAATGATAACTTAGTTCAAAATAAGAAATTTTCTTTAAAAATCTTCTTCAGATCCAGCAGTCAGAATGCTTCTGATATTTGGTATGCAGCATCCTTAGGGTGGGGGGGGGGGGGGGGGGGGGTAAGATTCAAGTTTGTTCAAGCCATATCCCTAGGAAAATATTTGGGCTCACTGTGGGAGCTCGAATTATAACTTAGTTCAAAATGAGGAATTTTCCTAAAAAAGTCCCCCCCCCCCCCCCCCTCAAGTCTACCAAGACTTTTATGATCGGATTGCTTTGAAACCTGGCATGCTTGTTTGGGGTGACCTCTAGGTGGGAGCTATCGATTTTCTTCCATTTCCGTCAAAAAATGTTTCTGCTGGTAACGACTTTTGATGAACTTAGTGCAGATATGAACCAATATTTCCCTTTGGCACACCCTGCAGTGCACATTTTTTGACGAGATCACTTTGAAACTTGGTATGCTTGTTTGGGGTGAGTTCTAGATGGGAGCTATCGACCTTTGAACTTAGTTTAGTCAGGCATCAATATATTCCTTTGACATGCCGTACAGGGCACATTTTTTAGCAGATCGGTTTGACACTTGGTATGCTTGTTTGGGGTTACCTCTAGATGAGAGCTATCGATTTTCTTTGCTATCTGTATGCTTGTTTGGGGTGACCTCTAGATGGGAGCTACCGATTTTCTTCCAGTTCCGTCAAAAAATGTTACCACTGGCAACGTCCTTAGAACTTAGTTTCATCAGACCTCAATATTTCCTTTTGGCACACCCTACAGGGCACATTTAGGATCGAATTGTTTTGAAATCTGGCATGCTTGTTTGGAGTGACCTTTAGATGGGAGCTATTGATTTTCTTTCATTTCCATCAAAAAATGTTGTCGCTGGCAACGACGTTTGAACTTTGTTTAGTCAGGTATCAATATATTCGTTTGGCATGCCCTACAGGACACATTTATGACCAGATCGGTATGAAACTTTGTATGCTTGTTCGGTGTTACCTGTAGTTCTAGATTGGAGCTATCGATTTTCTTCAATTTTCGTCAATAACTTGCCGCTGGCAACATTCTTAGAACTTAGTTAAGACAGACCTCAATATTTCCCTTTGGCACACCCTACAGGGCACATTTATGATCAAATTGTTTTGAAACCTGGCATGCTTGTTTGAGGTGACCTCTAGTTGCGAGCTATCGATTTTCGTGCCGCTGGCAACGACCCTCAATGAACTTCATGCAGTTATGCATCAATATTTCCCTTTGACTCAGCCTGCAGTGCACATTTTTGACGGGATCGCTTTGAAACTTGGTGTGCTTGTTTGGGATGACCTCTAGATGGGAGCTATCGATTTTCTTCCATTTCCGTCAAAAATAGTTACCATTGGCAACGACCTCTGATGAGCTTAATAAAAACTTAGTGCAGTGATGAATCAATATTTCCCTTTGACACACACTGCAGGGCACATTTATGATTGGATCGCTTGCAAACTTGGTGTGCTTGTGTGGGGTGATATCTATATGGGAGTTATCGATTTTCTTCCATTTCTGTCAAAAATTGTTGCCGCTGGCAATGACCTTTGAACTTAGTTTAGTCAGGCTTTAATATTTCCCTTTGGCACACCCTTCGGGGCACATTTACCATCGGATCACTTTGAAACTTGGTATGTGTGCTCAGGGTGACCTTTTGATGAGAGCTATTGATTTTTTTTCATTTCTATAAACAATTATCGTCGTTATCACCAGCCTTTGAACTTACTGCATTTCTGCAGCAACTTATCCCTTTTGCACTCTCTGCGGGGTATATTTATGAATTTCCATAAAAAATAGAGATAAAAAAACATTGCCACAAGCAATGATCTTCCAACTTAGTGCATTTGTGCATTAACATCTTCCTTTGGCATGCCTCAGAGGGCGCATTCATTATCAGGTTGTTTTGAAACTTTGTATGCTTATGTAGGGTGACAAGGATGGGAGCTATCGAGTTTCTTTTCATTTCCATCAAAAACTGTTGCTGTTAGCAACAATCTTTGAATTTATTGCATTTGTGCATCAACATTCTTCTTTGACATGACCTACAGGCCACATGTATCATAGGATTGGTTTTGAACTTGGTGTGCTCATTAGGCGAGACCTTTAGATAAGAGCTATTGATTCATTAGCATTCATTTCTGTGAAAAAAGTTGCCATTTACAATAACTTCTGAACTTAACTGCATTTGTGTATCACCATTCTTCCTTTAGCCAGTCTTACAGTTTACACTTAAAAATGCATGGATTACTCTGATGTTGTGCACACACAATGCTGTTATGTTGAAATTTCACCAAATAACATTGGTACCAGTGATCTTCAATTTTGCCATTTCACTTATAACTCAACAAGTTCAGGTTTGTCAAGTTGAGCTACAGTGTCATTGACACTTTCACATGAGTTACACTCGCTTAGGGGGATCATTTTTGGACTTGAGTGTGGGGAGGGCATTTCGCTTTGTTTTGATTAGTGAGAGTGTGTCCTCTGAGATAGTACGTCTCCAGGGGCACACTTCCTCATTGGGGCAAAGTTCGTCTATGGTGGAGTTAATTACGTTACTGAGGTCAGCGCATTAGATCTCAATGTCGTCTCATTTGAGGGGGTGTTGGAGGTTAGCTTGGCATACAGGACATCGCGGTACAGGTCCCAGTTCATTTTATTGAGATTCCTACAGATGATGGGGGTGTCGGAGGGGTCCCTTTCCAAAGTTTATTGTGCATTGGACCAGTAGATAATCACTGTCCAGATCATCGTCGCCTTCCTTATGGTCGCTGACAAGTTTTTTGAGAGAGTAGCTGGTTATGATTAGATCTAGGATGTCTGAGTGCTGACTTAGATTTTTCAATAATATCAAACAGGGCATCACTATTAGGGCTGATGAAATTACATCCGAAGTATTGGTGTTTGGCATTGAAATCTCCTAGAAAAATACAGTGATTGTATTTATCCAAGAAGAATTCAAATATCTCGTTGCTGACTGTTAAATCGGAGATTGTAGTAACATACAATCGTGATTGTTTTGTTGTCGGCTGTAATTTCAGCAGCTACTACCTCGGCATCAAGGTGGTCTGTTTTTTATTGGTTTCCTTTTCATATCCTGCGTTATTAGATGGAATGATTGCAACCTGCAGAAATTCATTATAAGAGCATCTGGTTTTAGGTTAAGTTGCAAGAAAAAAATTGTATTTGTATCAAATTGGTGATTTGGCTTATAAATGATAACACACAGAAGCAATACTCTTGTGGAAAAATAATCCTGAGTTTTCACTGATCAAAGAAAAAAAGATCCAATTAGTGTTCAGATTGAGTGAAAAGATCTTATTGTTTTTCATCAGCAAGTGTTGACTGGAACAATACTTCACTCTGCCACTGATTAAAATTACTGTCTCAACTGTAAATAAGTTGATAAGCCATCACCCATAATCATTACAGGATTCATGTCACTTATTGGAACCATTTTTTAACACTTTAATGTCCTTCGAGAATAGACCTTGAAATGGAATCATATTGAGGAAAACCTTGCAGAAAAATTGATTTTAGTGAAACAAAAATTCTTGACCTTCAAGTGTCAGGTAGGGAATGGGGGGATACACAGGTCACGTTATCTCTACCCCGAAAAACACACACGTGAAAATTGTTTGAATTGAATCACTGAATCACAATGAATGATAAAATGAATCTAACTTCCAAGTAGGTAATGAGGTGAACAAATTCTAGGTGTGTGTGTGGGGGGGGGGGGGGGGGGGAATAAACTAGTTAAAACATGTCCCCCCCCCCCATTGGGGGATAATCGGGGGGGGGGGGGGGGGTATTGTGGGACACCAGATAACTTGACCTTGCACATAGATATTTTTTTAAAATTTTCACATATTGTGATGTAATTTTAGTTGAGTCGGTGAAGGCAGCCCTTTCTGGTGGAAGGCCACAGTTAAGCTGTTAATCCGGTGAGCTAACAGGCAGATTAACAGCTTAACTGTGGCCTTCAACCAGAAAGGGCTGCCTTCACCGACTCAGCTAAAATCACATCACGTTTAAATACTGCATAAAACTAAACACGCTCGAGAATAAATAGTGAACGAGAAGCTGAGTTAACAGGCAGATTAACAGCTTAACTGTGGCCTTCTACCAGAAAGGGCTGCCTTCGCCGACTCGACTAAAATTACATCACGTTTAAATATTATATAAAACTAAACATGCTCGAGAATAAATAGGGAACGAGAAGGTGAGCTAGCAGGCAGATTAACAGCTTAACTGTGGCCTTCTACCAGAAAGGGCTGCCTTCACCGACTCAGCTAAAATTATATCATAAGCCTATTCAATGACTGCATTAAACTAAATGTGCTATTTCTATTTTTTATTTTACTTCATTTTACATATTCTAATGAAAACTAATTCTGCCTTCTTCTTTTAAGCAGGTACACAGAAGATGCTTTTTGATCAGCACCCCAATAACAGCTATGGAAACTATAACAGTTATGGAAATTGCAACCCCTGTGGTTCCAGAATAACCTCCACTCCATCCCTAGAAGTGGTCGACCACTTCAAGGGAGACGAGCGTTGGTCCTGCGTCCTGTCTCTGACCCTTTTTGTAAAGCATCCACACTGCGCATTTTCTGTCCCACCCAAATAGGATTATGATGCAGGCCTGCCCCCGAACCAGGAAAGTTCGGGTCTTCTTCTGGTGGTCTCCGAAAGGGGTCGTTGTTGTTCTCTTCCTAGACGTCCTACCACACAGTCAGAGACAGCCTGAGGCAGATTATACTTGCCAGTGATAGCCATCATTCGAAATCATCTCCTAAGTGGCAGACTATACTTGCCTGAAAATCTAAGACTACTGAACCCTCGGGGAGAGGTAGTACCTTTGTGAGAGGACCCAACATCCCACACTGGTCCTCACCCGAGGGTTCAATCTACACCAATCAACGAAGCCATCCACCCGCCACGCCGCAACCGGAGACACCTGCCGAGTACCTGAACCCTTCCCTCCTTCAACACGCCTCGACATGAGAAAACGAATCATATACAGTCACTGAGGGTCGAAAGGGGCTTGTTCCCTAAAACCGTCCCTGCGCGCCTTCGCCGCGTGAAACCATTCCGTCCGGATTACAGGATTCATGTCACTTATTGCAACCATTTTTTAACACTTTAATGTGCTTAGAGAATAGACCTTGAAATGGAATCATATTGAGGAAAAAAACCTTGCAGAAAAATTGATTTTAGTGAAACAAAAATTCTTGATCTTCAAGTGTCGGGTAGGGAATGGGGGGATACACAGGTCACGTTATCTCTACCCCTAAAAACACACGTGAAAATTGTTTGAATTGAATCACTGAATCACAATGGAAGGGCTGAAATTGCAAGCTGCAACTCATTCCAGACATGTCCGATTGGATTGAGGTCAGGGGATCTTGCTGGCCAGTCCATACGCTCACTCTCCTCCCTCTGTCGGTACTCCCCGACAGCAAGGGCAACCTGAGGACGGGCATTATCGTTCATCAGAATGAATCTGTCACCCACTGCACCTGCATACAATCTGACGTGGACATCCAGGATCTCATCAATATACCGCTGTGCAGTCAATGTACCATGTTCAAGGACACAGAGCTCTGTACGTCCATCCCTACTGATGCCGCCAAGACCATGATTGACCCTCCACCATAGCGGTCATGCTCAGCAATTTTGGCAGCATGGAATAGCTCTCCAGGTCTTCTCCATACCCTAGAAGGTCTGTTTGTGTGGTCTAGGCAGTACCTTGACTCATCTGTAAAAAGGACAGGTCGCCAATCTTCTCTGGTGCACCCTACGTGGTCCATGGCCCATTCATATCGTGCCTGGCGGTGGTTCTGGGACAGCGGAATGTGAATACATGGTTTTCTCGATCAGAGACCACATTCGTGCAACCTTTCCCGGATAGTCTACGTTGAAACATTTACCTCGGATGCATTCTGAACGTCACTACGAAGCTGGGTTGCTGTGGCAAAGCGGTTGAATGATCAAAAACCGGTCTTCACCTGCAGATGTTGCCCTGTCTCGGCCACCACCATGCCATCTTACTGGTGTGCCATACTGCTGAAATCTTGCCCAGCCTCTGGTAATCACCGCACGGTGCACACCAAGGGCTTCACCAACCTGATGATGGGTAGCCCCTTGCTCCACCATCCCTACAGCCCGCCACATTTCTGCTTCACTTCAGACAAATGTCTTCTTACATTTGCATTTGCTATATTCAATCATTAAATTCCAAGGGTTTGTGTTGAAATGAAGATTGAATACCCTACACATGTCATGTACATGTAGACAGTACAAGAAATCAAGGGGTACATGCTTTCCATGACTGTCACGAAAAGTCTGCCTGTCAACACTGAGGACCATCTCAATGCATTCCTCAATCATATCCACCAAAAATATCGCAAATATGTCACAAGCAAATTTCACAATGATGTGTCAAATATTTGGTGCTTAGCAAACTTTGAGTAGTATACATGTTTTTGTTTCTGGATGATAACTTGGATATACATTCAGATATTTTTAAAAACATTTCAGATGTCTAGAATGATAAAATACAGGTCAAGTTCGCATTTGACTGTATTCGCATTCTCCATTCTGGAGTTATTCCACTTGTTGTATTGGAAAAATAACCCATTTCATGGTTGCTGGATGACAACTCGAGTATGCATTCAGTTTTTTTTAACCCTCTGCACTCTGCTGTCAAAAAGGCAAAGTTATTTGCAGCCAATATTTTCCATAATGAAGTTTGATATTTAACCAAATATACCTTGTTTGACAGAGCTCAATGAGCTCTGTCAAACAAGATATAATTGGTTAAATTAAAAGTTAAACGAGAAAAACGGAGTGACTGGAGGGGGGGGGGGGGGGCAGGGGAGGGGGAATTGATTAGGTTCAAGTTGGTCAAATCCATTTCTTAGTGTTTTTCCATAAAATTTGCCTTTCTCCACTTCATTCCTTCGTAGTGTTGATGAACTATGTTTAACTGAATGTGACCCCAAATACTTCTTTGAACCACTCTGTTAGGAGAGCGATTAAGGCCTCTTGTTTAAGTAATGATTATGATTGCAATTACTTAGAAAAGTATTAGATAACATCACTGATTACTTTCTATCTTTTACTTCTGTGGGATGCAGTTTATTCCTGCACTACTGACTTTTGGATAACGACAATAAAATGTTTGTTTATTTGTCGATACTTGCAACATTTGCACTTAGGAAGATAATTAAGTTCTTTCCAAGAAAAGATTGCAAGTGTGGGATTATCAGAAGAGAAAAATTGAGGCCAAATGTTTCTTATAGTTGGGAGTAAGCAAAATACAACAGATTTAATGTCTCAAATGTCTAGATTTATTCCTCACCAATAATTAATTTTATATTTGTACCCACAACATGATACACACAGAATGATTTGATACTCAAACATCCCGATGGGGGGGGGGGGGGGGGGGGGGGGGGGGACTGGTCTTAGTAATTTAGTAATACAGGTGCCAATTTATCATGGTACTCCGACGAAAAGACTTCCAGTATCCTAGTGCAGCAAATATGTCACCCTCTTTCTCTGCCTCATGGCTTCCTTCATCCATCAGATGCTTAATTGTATGTCCAACACAAATGGTAGACCGTGTTATGTGTTTTGGATCTATGCAGGACTGGGGAGAGGGTGTGGGGCCTGGGATAGTAATTAATGCTGGCAGAACTTGGGGGGGGGGGGGGGGGGCTTGACCCAGGAGTCTATGATTCTTGGGTCAGGCCTAGGTCCGCAAAGTTCTGACTCCTGAGCCAACAGTTAATAAAGGGACAAAACCACGAATGGAGCTCTGCACTTCACCAAAACTTGTAATTTTGGACTTCATAACTCTTGAAGTGATAACTTTATTAAATCAACTTGACTTTATAAAGTCATCACTTCAGGAATTGCGCAGTCAAAAGCTATAGCTCCAGGTCACTGGATACTCACTGGTGAACTTGCAAATTTGAAAGATGCTGCCAAAAACGTCATTTCATAACCAAAAAATAACTTTATTTTTCATCCCAAAAGTCGACAGAAATTTCCATTAAATGACCGATTTCCAACCTGCCTATCATCGCCTTTGGCATCTACATCAGTATCCCGACACCTTCAAAAGGTGGTCTTTAACAGAATTAACCATGGGGCCCGAATTTCCTCCACCTGGCCCTGGATCCATGAGCTTCAAATTAGCTCATTGGGTCTATACTTGTTAACTGGTAGAAGGCTAAATTATTTTTTGGCACCAAAATTTGTTCACAAGCTCTGCCTTGATACAATTTATGGGAGAGCCACTCTCCGATAAATTGTAACAATGCAAATTCATGCAGGCTAACAGTATTTTCTCTTCAAAGGTAATATGAAGCAATATATTCACTGAATATGAACCCTTTTCAGTTGTGGTACCTGCACTTCAGAGTAAAGCCCGAATATTGGCTTCCAGCACTCTTCCAGTCAAGCAGTAATCCCAGCGGGAGGAAGAATATGTTCTACTAAAAAGTAAAACATCCCCTATGCATTTCAAGCAGAGAGAAGAAGAGAATTGCTGTTGAAACACACACCAGGAAATTTCCACCAAGACGTAAACTGTGGGAAAACTTACTAGTTGGTAAAGGGTATGATTCCGCTGATAGTTCCCATATGGGAAAGTTTTGTTTCCCTTATATCTTTTAATGGAGTTTTAGTAATAATATCCTGAAGGAAACTTCATTCTATGGATAATGAAGTTTTATGCCCCGAGAGTTCTAGAACGACATGCCGTATCCCGGGTGCTGGAGGCCTGTGTTTGGGGAGAGTTCGACTTGGGGTACTAGTATATTCCTCTCGATGGTCGTGGACCTTCCCTGGTAAACATTTTTAACTTTTGAACCCATGAGATGGATTCTGAGGCCTTCCTCCGACTTAGTTGAAACTAGTCATTTTATCAACAAGAAAAATGCATTTCCCAGGTCCATGAGTTTTCCCTTACACTTACCAGGCTACACGAGGACTATAGACTGACAGCTATTCAGCCAACCTACTCCTTCCAACTGACTGTCAGTCTGAGTCGGGTGGAAGGAGTAGGTATTGGCTGAATAGAAATCAGTCTATCGCCCTCGTGCAGCCATGTAATTGTAAGGGAAGCGGAACGATGAATTCGAAAAAACCGGTCCAGTCATAGATTCGAGTCGGAATTTCCGAAAGTTTTGTCAGCTGATTGGAAAAGTCGGAAAATTTGATAAAAAACTGGAAAATCACTATGGCTCTGACCGAAAAAATACACTAAAAATCCAGATTTTCCAGAGTTCCAAATCTGGTACTCGACACAAGCCCTCGAAGTTTGATCAATAGTCTTAAATACAGGTACCATCATCAAAATTAATATCAATACAATACAAAAAACTGGAGTACCACTTGGAGAAATGTACAAGTCAGTGGAATTGCGAAAACTGCCAACGAGAATTCAGCGAACTCGCACACTATCGTTGCATCTGGAAACAGAAAACCAGCATCCTATTGAGGGAAAAGAAGACAAGATGCAACAAATCTCCGTAGAAAAATGGATTACATGTCATCCAAAGGCGTGTCACAGGACACTACCGTGACAACATGTTAGCAGCTCATGATGTGCCATTTGCGGGACGTTACGGCCGTCGATTTATTTTCCAATCGGGCACGTCTGGAATATGCTTGGCAGACGACAACGCCACAGCCCCCTACCAATGTCCAGAAATTCGCCGCTGTTCTGCAGGAAGAATGGAAGAACATCAGTCAAACTGATATTGAACGTTTGGTGAGTATGCCACGTCGGATCCGCGCTTGTCTCGCGAACCGGGGAGGATTTACAAGTTATTGAGATCTTGGACTGGATGTGGTAAATTCGCTGACTGACCGTCCATGTCTTCTACAGCTCAGAGCGTGGAATGTGTTCTTGACAGACACCCAACTATCGCTGATATCATTCACCAGATGTCACAGTGCAATGCCTCAACTGTCTTTTTGAAGAAAATATAAATATATTTCTTCAGATATCTCACTTTTATCATGTATCCCCTACTTTTTATACGGCCGCTCATATGAGCGGGCCGTATTATGGTATGGCAATGTCCGTCTGTCCGTCCGTCCGCCCGTCCGTTAACTTTTGTTTGACCACGCGATAACTTGTAAACAATACATCCAACAGATACTGTTTTTTATGGTTGATTAATCATGACTAGTGGAGGGTTCCTTTCGATAACCAGCATTCTGGCATACCCAATATGGCCGCAACGGCAGCCATCTTAGATTTTGGGGAACTTTTGATTGTCCACGCGATAACTTGAATATGATTAAACCCAACAGATGCTACTTTTTTATGGTTGATTAATCATGACCAGAGGATGGTTCCTTTCGATATCCAGCATTCTGGCATCTCCAATATGGCCGCCACGGCAGCCATCTTGGATTATCAGGGACTTTTGATTGTCCATTTGATAATCCAACAGATACTGTTTTTTTATACGGCCGCTCATATGATCGGGCCGTATTATGGTATAGCAATGTCTGTCTGTCTATCCGTCCATCCGTTAACTTTTGTTTGTCCACTCGATAACTTGAAAACAATACATCCAACAGATACTGTTTCTTTAAGGTTGATTAGTCATGATTAGAGGATGGTTCCTTTCGATAACCAGCATTCTGGCATATCCAATATGGCCACCATGGCAGCCATCTTGGATTTTCAGGGACTTTTGATTGTCCACGTCTGTCTGTCCGTCCGTCCGCTCGACCGTTAACTTTTGTTTGTCCACTCGATAACTTGAAAACAATACATCCAACAGATACTGCTTTTTTATGGTTGATTAAGCATGACTAGTGGATGATTCCTTTCGATAATCAGCATGAATTCTGGCATGTCCAATATGGCCACCATGGCAACCATCTGGGAGTTTTGGTGACTTTTGATTCTCCACGCAATAACATGAAAATATTATTTTCAACTTGAATGGGTCGTAAGCCAGGAATGTACAATTATTTTTGAAGGAATTATTGACCTTTTGTTCAACTAAAAATTTCTTCACAAGCGCAATTTCTTCATAGGCGGCCGTATATTGATCCACCTCCTGGCGGTTCACTTGTTTTTAATAGGATATTATTGTAATATTTTATTCAGAACAGAATGTACTGAATGTTGAAAGACCTTCTGTTATCTATTATACACCCGCCCAGTTTGTTTCCCCGTCTGGGACTTTTCCACGTTTGATTTGCCATTTCACAAATCACGGATCAAATCTAGTCACCAAATAGCAGTCCTATAGAGATAGGAGCCATACAGGAGTTAGGATCCAAACAGGAGCAATAAATATGTTGTATAGGAGCTTGGAAGCAAGAGGCATAAAAGGCTTTTCTGAGATTCAGGAGTGAGATCACACCACTCCATCATCAGAACACCCCCCCCCCCCCACATCTTAGTCCTTAAACCAGCTTTATATTCAGTCTCCGAATGTGCCCCCTAGCCCCCAAAGCAGCCCCCAATCAGTCCTTAAATCCACAAAACTCCACAAAAGCTTAAGTCAGTCCCACGCCAGTCCATATTTCGTACTACCAATAGCAACCCACAAACGCAGTTGATAGATTAGTTAGTAAGTCGGTGATTCTGAGAGTTGCTTGCCGCGGTTCAGTGGTTCTGTCCGGGTATTCCGGCTTCTTCCACCCGTGAAACTGTCCGACACGGGTTAACTCTGGCTGTCGAAAGTGTCGTTAAACCAAATAAATAAATAAATTGGCCTAATAGACGAACAGACCGTGCTTCCCATGCTACCGTTCTAAACAACCAAGTACAACACGCCTGGACTAACATTATGTACTACCTATACCAGTCATGGGATAATATGAAGATCGATTAGTAATACCAAGAATTAATATGAAACCTACTGGGGTACAAACCGCACATCCTATAATACCGCACTAGACAACCATGCACTACCTCCACCCCACAATATCGCTTGGCCTAGCATTACGTATTACCTGTACCAGTTATAGAATAATATAAAGTAAAAGGTGGATTAATAGTACTAAGGGCCAACATGGGACCTACATGCCCATACTATACTAGCATTCAAACTTGCAAGTAGACCACAAGGTGCCTACAGTGCCCGTGTATTACCCCTACCCACCCCACAATACTGCTTGGACTAGCATTACGTATTACCTATATCAGGCATAGGATAACATAAAGTAAAAGGTGGATTAATACCACCAAGGGCTATCAGTGGACCTGCAGGGGTATATACCGCTACTTCCATATCACTTCCTCCGAGAAAATCGACGCACCCTTAGCCGAATAACATATCAAACTGTGCAGTGGACAATAACAGCAGCCAACGTTTCTGTGACGTCGTGTGCGCATGATGACGTCACAACGTCAATAGCAACGTCAATCGTTTCGCGGGGAAAACTTTCAAGAATTTTCCATCACACACCCATCGGCCTACTAAAAACCCAGAGCCCTCAGTGTACAATCACCACGACACATACCACAGCATACTATATATCCAGTACGTACACAACTTGTCGGATCCAGCTGGACTGCACAGAAAAAATTTACTCCTCTAAAAATCCGGTTCCTATGGGAATTTAACACGAGCTGCTCCCCCAAAAGTACCAAAATGTTAAACCAGATGGAGTGTCGGAAAACCTTAAAATAAAATTGTATTGTATAAAGCTGGAATTAAGTGACACGTGATATCGACACGTTCTCAATGAAGTAACAAAAATCGGCGGTTGTCTTGCTTTGTTGGATCGTATCTGGAGATTCGATCGCGACCTTAAACCTCTTCTCTAGTTATCATTTTCGGGAGTTAAAAGCACACCTCTTGGACACACTCTTAATAATTGAGGATGACAAAGGTGTTGAAAACGGACATCCCCCCCCCCCCCCCCCCCCCCCCACAGACAAGCACACACACACGCCTTAGAACTGAAGTTATGGCTTATGACAAAACCGAACAGTGATAATAGTGCCTTGCTCAGACGGGTTTCTTTCAACTTGGTTTGAGGATGAAATTGAAACACCGGATTAAAATAACTGGTGATTTGAGGTAAGATGGTAGAAGACAGCTACAGTTTCACTATACAATTGTTTTTACGTTCTCTAGTTTGTGTAATATGAAAAGGGTTCTGTTATAGTCCTGCCAACTTCCAAAGTCTTTTTCTCGGTGATTTCTGAAAGAGGACATCTCCTGATTCAGAAAACTTGAGGTTTACTGGACGTCTGACAGCACGAGCAATTTGAGATACTCATCGTAGAAAAGGGATACCCAATTTCAATTCGCATAGAACTTGAGTCCTTGTGCGGAGAATATATATTTGGCATTTTCTAGAGAAAAAACCCTAGACGTTTATACTCAGTAGTTCGTTGCAAAATGATGAGATGATCTGGGTTTGTGAACAGCGAAAAGATAAACGTGTGTGGGTGTTGGTTTGGGGGGGGGGGGGGGGCAAGGGTTTTAGGTGATGTGAGTGATTTGCATGCCAGACGCTCATTATAACTCGGTCTGCGGAGCTTCAAAAAGAATGCGTCACCGGCAAAAGCAGTTCATTGACACTACCTTAACAGATTCAAATCCCGAAGCCGAAGCTTTGAAATAGATGGTTGCTTTCACGGAAGATGACCAATCCCTTTCTTGGAATCCGGTCGACATGTTCAAATTGTATAGCGAGTGTGGGGGGTTTTGTTGCTGATCTTGCTGAGAAGTACGGCAACGACATTTGTGTCCTTTCCTCGCCGGGGATAGCCGATAGATCGAGAGCTGGATCGGTTCTACGTGTTACACAGGATCCAGATGATTGGGATCTGGTACGAGGTGACACTAGAAATAGACAGTGTCATTAAAACCTTATAAATAAATGAATAAAAAAAATAAAATTAATAAAAACATATGGTAGATAATGTTGATGCTTACATTGCATCTCAGAATGGGAAACTTAATAACCATTCTCTGGCTGTTTTATTAAATCAAGCAATAATACGACCCAGTCGCAACGCAGTCGGTTCCCGCGACTTAAAAAAGTACGAAATGTCAGAGACTATTGACTATCTGTATCAGTTGGATGTTGTTCGTTATGATGGACCGAAACGCCCCGATTTGCCTATTTCACACGCAAAAAGATGCATCCCGTCTCTCCAAATTCTTTGTCATTCAGTACGGTCAACTTGAAGGGTCACACAGACCGATTCTGCAGTGATGTTCTGCAAAAGGAAATTTGTCTGGAATTTAATGGTTATAACACTCGTACATCTCGTGAGTCTGGAATGTTCCCTGAATGTCGTAGTAGAGCCGAATATCTCCCTTTGATCGACATAACACCGGTCGACCCCGAAATATTGCCACTGCTATTAAAAAGTCCCAACAGCTGACATTGAATGCAGGAGAGAGCGTTAAAGTACTCACAGCTGATCAACAGCTGTGTAAAATCGTCGTGCAGGTATTATGGGCGCCTCGGGCGGCTTTGGAACCATATTTTATGCAGTTCTGTCCGATGTTGCTTTGACCCCAGATGAAGTATTGGAGTTAATAAAATGTTATTGCTCAAGCCAGACGCCATGTAGTACAAACATGTGCAAATGCAATGCTGCTAAAATGGTGTGCATATTCTTATGCTCGTGCAACGCCACACATGAGTGTTGTAATGAGCAAACAAGGTCAGCAGATACATCAGCTATGAATATCAACGATGAATAAAATCACCAAACATCCAAAACATCCCTTACAAATATATATAGGCTCGGATGCAAACTCTGGTATGCGCCCCGAATACTGTATTGGCCGCAGTCAAACATTGCAGTCCACGAAATGACGATGCAATCTTGAACGTGGATATTTCAAATTGCTCAAGGCTGCCAGACGTCCAGAAAACTTTTTCGTCGTGGTCATGAGATGCCTTGTGCAACGGTCCGTCGTTTCAGTCAGTTACACCCAATTGCCACCCAATTACACCCATCTACTACCCATTTACCACCCATTTACTATCCTGTCACTCAATAAATGTCCAAATGAAAATATTGTGAATATAGTTCAACCGAAGAAACAAGATGGCCTTGAATATGTTCAAAGTTGTGCAGCTGGCGCGTTTTCGAAATTATGCACAGGACGTGTTGTTACACTGTAAACACAAGCTGTGTTTCACATGTTTTTCATATGTGTTTGAAGATACAACTTGCTGTTCCTTTTAGTCCCAGAATTGTCAAAAAATAGGTCAAAGGAAACGAGCAAGGTTAGAAAGAAGCCAAAATTAATTCCATTTAATTTGATTGTATTTAATGTTCATTTGTCGAGTGAGTTTGTCCCCAAACATGTGATATTCCAGGTGTACGGTGGTGTATTAGGACAATACCATGCCATTTTTTAAACCGGTTGAGTGCTAGAAGCCAGGTTCCTGGCTCTATTGAAGAATGCTGACTGCCACTGCAGTACTATTACACTCTCTGCCTCAGGTTGTTTGACCAACAGTAAATGTTTAGATAAAATGTTTTGTTATAGTGCCGTAATGCAAACTTCGGCAATATTTATTTATTGGAGTTTAACGACACTTTCGACAACCAATGTCACCTCGTGTCGGACAGTTTCACGGGTGGAGCAAGCCGGAGTATCCGGAGAGAACCACCGAGCAACGGCGAGCAACTTCCTGACTCCCCAGCGTACTAACTCCACACAAGAAAGGTAAGCATTGGTTGAAGATAAGTGCACCATAGGCGCACAGTATGCCTTAGTACACGGCGCCACCGTGCCCTCACACCGGCAATCGAGACCAAGTGCCTCAAGGACACAACACAGTTACCTCTGATGAGGATCAAACCGTGAACCGTTCGGTTTGAAGTCCCAATACCGTAACAATGAGCCACTGCGCTGCCCTTCGGCTGAAATGAAATTAAAGAAAAGTTTCAGGGCGCCGAAACTAGGCGCACATGGACGATGGGGGATTGAAATCCCTTGCGACCCCAATAACTTTAATTGCTTTATAGCTTTGTTTGCTTATGAATCCACGAGAGTTGGAAGCGAGAGCCAATAATCTTATTTATACTCGCCCAAAAAAGAAAGTGTGCATTGCAGAAATTGATCAAACTCCAAAAAAAATAATTTGGTAGGTGTAAAGAGTGTTAACCTGTTCATGAATAAGTTATATTGAACACAAAAACGGCTTTCCCCGTTAAAACTGCATTAACTTTAAATGGCGTGCTGCACTTTTGTGAAAAGGCATGTTTTGCATGTGGAGAGTCTGAAAATTCATGCAGCAGTGTGAATCCTTGGGTATTTAAACACTAAAGTAAGGCCTTCCTATCGTTCACATTCAAACTTGCACTGCTGTTAAAACGACTCAACATTAGCATGCCAAGATTGACAATGAATCAACGTCTCCTTGCCCTGGGTATGATTAGTGCTGGCAGAACACACAGAGAGGTTGCCCAGCATTTGAACTGCCGCCGTAACACTGTAGACAGGCTAGTCCATCGACATGCACAACATGGTGACGTTCAAGACCGACCCCGCTCCGGGAGACCCCGAGTTACCACCCCTGCACAAGATCGGTATATCCGTGTCGTCCATCTCCGGAACCGGCAACAAACGGCAACGACGACAGCCAGGAACATCCCTAACCTGAGACGGATACATCCTCAAACAGTAATCAACCGGCTGAGAGAATACGGCTTACGTCCTCGAAGACCTGCAATTCGTCCGATTTTGACGTTACGTCATCGTCGTGCTCGACTGCAGTGGTGTAGAGTACGGTTAGGGTTAGCCTAACCTAACCCTAACCTAACCCTACCTAACCTAACCCTAACCCTACCTAACCCTAACCTAACCCACTTCCATGCTAACTTGTTCGCTTCCATGAGGCGTAGATGCACAGCAGTAGTCGATGCAGTCAGAGGTCATACCAGATATTGAGTGTGTGACTTTTGTGTTTGACCCTTAGTGTCTTTGACTCTCCATGGCACCAAGACTATTCGTCGTAGCGTAATGAAATTTCTCGTGTTGATCACAAATTGATTCATCTGTGATTGAATAAAATTTCCTTGAATGAAAATGATATATATCTTTTTTAGTGTTATTTTTTAGCATGCACCCTTTCTTTTTTGGGAGAGTATGGTTTAAGTGTGCGCACTGGCAGTAGAGCAGTGGGTTGAGATCCCCGAGAACCTCGAACTGGAAGATAACTAGGAATTTTACAGTACTACGAGGATTCTGCACCGTATGTTCTTAGAGAAGTGGGCATATTTTTGTTACCGCAGTCTGATGGTTATTTCAGAAAAAAGAAAAAGAAACCCAAACAATCGCTGGTTTGGGAGCAGCTGCAGCATATTATTCTTAACGGTTACGAAAAGGAAAATATCCACCAATATGTGTTTTTGAAAGAGGCATCCTTCAGCCTATAACGGAGAGTGGATGCTCAGCCTTGGCCATCTGGTCTGCCTTCAAGGGGAACAGATGACGGGGTGATGGAAGGAAAACACACACATGCACGCAAGAACCTTAAAAGGGCTGTTATACTTTTATTATTCAAATGTTTATTTAAAACTATACACTGGTCCCAGACAGGCTTGGTATTTGGTGGTTTCGTGTGTTTGTTAACAGAAAGAAGGTAGGTTGTTCCAATTCCTCGTACGCTCCGTTTACTATTTCCATGCGTCTTCCAGATAGGAGTTTTGCAAGAAAATTAGCGAGTGTTCAGTTAGAATAGGTGGAGAGAGAGATAGGAATCCGCTATTGTATATTATGACTATTGTGTGATTGTTGCTATGGATGGGGCGAGGGGGGGGGGGATTCTTTGGAGCCCACGTGCAGAGTTGCGAGGCAGTACCCCCAGTCTCGAACATAGATTTCTTAATGAGTAGCGAGGCAATCCTCACTGACTCCACTCCTCCACATCATTATTAGAGAAGAAAGATATAACTCCGTTATTGTATGTTGTAGCTGGTGTTTGATTGTTGCTATTGCTGGTGCGAGTGGTGGGTTTCAAAGCATATCACTGAATGACACAAATGTGACATTAGTCGGTAACCGTCAAGAGGAGACAGCATTCAAGTTTCTTGGAGTTCATATGGATGAAAATCTCAAATTCAAGCAACACGTCTCCATTATTTGCTCGAAAATAGCCAGGTTACATTTGCTATAAATAGAGCCAAAAAATTTCTTCTACGTGTTGCTTTAAGATCCCTGTACTTTTCCCTGATCCAAAGTCATTTAATATATGGGATCCAAATTTGGGGGCACTCTACCTTCGCAAACCGGATCTCGGACTGCAAAAGAAGGCTATTCGTGCCAAAACAAAGAGATCCTATACGTCATACACCGACCCCCGTTTCAAGAACTGTGGTATTCTAAAATTCAAGGACCTGTATGAGCTACATACTCTTTTATTCATGCATAATTGGATCAACAATAAATTACCTAAATCTTTTGACAACACATTCAAAATTTATACGAACCCAGCATGTATGGACACTATAGACAGTCCGGCAATATCCTCACGCTAAAGCCCGGAACTAGTTTCTCGGCTGAACTCCCCTTACATTCTTTTTCACGGATTTGGAACAGCATTGAACCATCAACACAGCGCATCAGCAGATTCCAGTTTAAAAAAGCGATAATGGACAAAGCTTTAAACTCATACCTTACTGATGTCTCCTGTAATAACCCATTGTGACTGTGCCTCGTCATCCTCTGGATTTCAACATTCTCAACATTCTTGGGATTAAGCTTCTTTGCTTAGACCATGTAATCCTGTAAGTTTGTAATTTCTGCAATTCTCACCCCTTTAACCAGTGTAGCGGCATATATGACCAGCACCACCCACACAAATCGGCAAATAATGAGCTATCTTTTCTCAACCCCAGCCCCCTCGTGATCCCCGACAGGGATTAGCTCGTCGAGCTCATCTATTGGGGGCTATTGGCTTTGGTTTGGTAGCGGGGGTTCAAGGTGGAGAGTTTGGAAACCAAATAATTTATCAGCTATTCAAGAACATTTCTTTCAAATGTCGCATTTTTCTTTCGGCTGGTTTAGGGGTTAGGCAATAAAGAACTTAACTCAGACTCAATCTATTTTCAACTTTGATGTCAGAACTTGTTATACTTTTTTATTACTTTCCAAAGTGTGATTTACTGGGATTTCCGGATTTGATTATAAACGAAAACTTCACAAGTGAATTATGCAATCAACAATTGTGCCATGTATTTGTGGGCGCAAACGAAGACGCTTTGCCGTGGGTGTAATGGAGACTTCATTGTTTTGGGTTTTTTTTTTTGCTTTTTTTTAACCCTTTACCTACTAACATGAAAAGCAGACGACACTTGAAAAAAAAATTCTTGAATAACTATTATTTCAATAGATGCATCAACGAAATAAAACAATACTATGTTTTATATAAGTTTCTAGTCAAGTTGCCCCAGGTCTACTCCGGAGGTGGAAACGCAATGAAGCAAGGTTTATAAGTAAATCGAACACACTATCTCCACAGGATGACAAACCATGGCCGAGATACAAGTAACAATGGTTTACGAGGTTAACTCCAAGCTAACCAACAATCAAACGAGTACTCCCTTGGGTAAAACCATAGCAGAGCACAAAATTAACTAACCCTACAGTTCAAATGATGCACATTAGGGTTACACGCTACTAGGATAAACCAAAGCTAAGCCAGAAAAACTGAACGAATGGTCCCTAGGACAAATCCATAGCAGAGCACAGCAGTACACCACTGAGTGAACGAGAACGAGTACTCTCTATGAACCAAATGCACATGCACTTCCAACGTTACCACTCCGGAGCACTCAATTTGGGCCCGATTGATCGCTGCGACGGTAGTTGTTACGATGAAAATTATAAACTGTTTCCGTTCTGGAGCATCAGCAACATTTCGAACCAAGATCCGGCTTACAAACGATGAACACTTACTGTCACTAATTACTGTTCGGTAGAATGTCCTCAACACCAGCAGTTGAAAATTATCATTTAAAAGTCACATTCACAAAATATTGAGCCTCAAAATGTTCTCACCTGAAATAAAATTGAAGAGCAGCAGGAACCTGGCCTTAACAAATGCTTACACAAATAAATGCTTTTCGGCATTGGGTGATCCGCAAAAAGGGGTGGGGAGGGTGGGTATTTTATTTTAACAGAGTGCCAATAAAATGGTGCTCGTCTTCACACAACTGTGTACTATTAATAGACGCGTGATACAACGAAACCGATGGAAGGGAGAGAACTGCACGTGAAGTCTCACAAACACGCTGGCGCATCATGAAATAAAGAGATTTATATGCTAGGCATAAATCTTCTTATTTACATGTTTTGTCCCCTCACTGGAACGAGCTCGTTCCAATGGGGGGTCATAACCTATGTTTTAGAGACAAAAAATGAAAAAATAATGAAAATTAATTGGCGAGTTCTGAGAATACCGCTGGCCGTTTTTGCCGTTACGTTACTAAAGGGTTAAATAATATAATTATCGTTCATAATGAAAGGTAATAAACAGAGTAATCGCTTGAATGGACTGGTTACGTAAAATAATTCTTTCGAGGCGACGGGCTATAGTAGTTAGGGGAGCCACTATAGACCCAAGATCTGCTTACTTATAGACACAAGAACTTATAGACCCAAGAACTTATAGACCCCAGATTTGTGAAACTTATAGACCCAAGAACTTATAGACCCAACATGTATGCACTGGTGGCACAGTGCATACATGTTGGGTCTATAAGTTCTTGGGTCTATAAGTTTCACAAATCTTGGGTCTATAAGTTCTTGGGTCTATAAGTAAGCAGATCTTGGGTCTATAGTGGCCCCGCTTCATGCATTATGACCAGCTCTTATAGTACATTTTTGCTTATAAGTTTATCACTGGAGGATAAGGGAACTGTTTTTTTTTTGTCTTTTCATAACAAAGACTGGATTGTGTACATGAGAAGATCTCTTTCTAATAGTGTGGGTAGCCCTTAGAAGGGCTGTTTTTGTTTTGATGTAATGCAAGTCACTCAACAGTTAGCAATATTTTTCATGTATCGCCCAAGACCATCGAATCGTACCCGTTTCTTTTTTTTAGGTTTAACAATATCATCAGATGATTCTTCCTCTGGAATAGGTTGTTGAATTACTTTATCTGTTTGCGTGGATGTAGTCACTAACTGTTTCCGCGCTTGACGTACCCTTTTTCTCTTAGGTTGAGGTGTCGGTTCTGCCAACTCATGTGGTACTGTTAAAGGAAGAGATGACACTTTGAATTCTATACGAACTGTAATCTTATCAGGTGAGATGATTTCATGTCTTGTAGAGTCTCCAAGATTTTCTGTAATAATGTTTCATTTTTTTGATCTTGTGAAAAAGTATTATTCACCCTCTCACTTGGTGTGGTATCCTTTTGGTTTGGTATTCTCTGCTGTGTCATCAATGAGTTGTCAATACGAATTAAATCGTTAAAATCATCTAGTATATTGTATTCGTCCATGATTGAATACAGAACAGGCGATTGCTTTTTATCAAATGAATTGTCTGGAATGTGTGTTAGATTTTATAGACAATGCGAGGATCGGAAATGCACTGAAGAACGCTCACGCCACAATTTCGATCGAGTGCGGGAAAAAATTGTTGATAACAGACGTTTACTATCACAGCCGTCCGATGTCAACAATCGTTTCCCGCACTCAATCGAAATTGTCGCGTGAGCGTTCTCCAGTGCATTTCCGATCCTCGCACTGTCTATAAAAAGATGGTGAGTTGAAGATTTGGATACATTTCATCATCTGACTAAGAAAATCATCTTTTGACAGAGAGGAAAAAGACATGGAGCCAACTAAGATCAATTACAGTTCCGTAGAGAGTTATGAGAGAACCAAGAAACAGAGAGCCGATGAAGAATTCGCCTTGGCTTTGAGAAAGTGGTGGTCGGCAACACTTCCCATGAAAGAACAACTTAAGAAGATTGAAGACCACCCTTTCATCAAAGCCGCCACACGTCCGTTTGGGGAGATCCAGTACAAGAATCGACCTAAGCACTGGTTTGATCTCCCCGTACATATGCAGGAAGAAGCTCTTGTAGGACGAAGTTATCCCTGGGAAGAAGATTGCTTTACAGATGAAGAGATGCTAGCAACAAAAATAGACGTGTGGGAAGGTGAATTCTTCACCGAAGCAGAGATGGCTTTACCAAACAGCTTTCTACGGAACTGAAGATTTTTAAAAAACGGCCCTTTTCAGGGCCAACCACACTATTAGAAAGAGTTATATCTTCTCGTGTACACAATCAAGTCTTTGTTATGAAAAGACAAAAAACAGATCCCTCCCTAGAGTGTGACCCAATGTCTATATTAATTTAAAATCATTTTATATTAGGGGTTATCCATATGGTTTTGGGTTTGTCATCTCTCCACCTTGTGTATACAACTTCTATAAATGGGGAAATTTTGTGTGTCTTCTTGTGTTTTATTGTGAGCATAAGGAAATTATGCTCACAATAAAACACAAGAACACATGCACAAAATAAAAAAACTTAGTGATTCGCGTTGTGGTCGAACTCTTTGTGATAGTTGTTTTTTCTATAGTAAGAATAGTATTCATTGTATGTTTAGCAATCAAAATTATCTCTACGGTATAAACTGTATATCAGGTTACACTATAAAAGTTTTTGATAAGTATGCATACAATATTAAAACCTAATGCTCTCAGTGAAAAAGAGAAGTGACTCTTAACTCTTTTTTACTGTTGGGAAATAATAGGGACACGGTGATAAAATGGGATTATAGGACTAACCTAACAAAATCGACTAAACTATCACAGATGTTTTTAACAAAAGACAAAACTGTATTTAAAGTTGAATCATTATATTGAAATGAACTCTGAACATATATACACCGAGATCTGAGTTTGCCTATCCATGAGAAAACCTATTTACATCAAGATTCTTTTTTATGCTAGCTTTTTTATTTGATACCCAAGATTTTTTGAAAAAATCTTGGGAGTCAGATAAAAAATTGATATCACTCACGTGATCTGATTTTGAAACAAATATAAAAAGTAACTGAAAAGCCCTATCTCTCTGTTACACAAATGTCTGGCGAAAATTATATAATAGATGATTGACTTTAATAAAAAAAACTTAAAAAACTAAAAGATGTAAAAAATTACCTCTGTGGGATTGTTTTGACACCTGATATTTATTACAGTTATTTCAAATAATGTCTATAAGTTTGCTCAAACCATCGTCGAACATCTCTATCATTCTCTTGGAAATTTCTTGGATCAAATTTGATAGTAAGAACTGTCTCTAAATCATATCCTCTTACAAGATGATCTAAAGCAAATATACAGTACATTCCACACACAACAGTAAATTCACTTTGTAGTCTCATTGTATTTATTGTCCAGGAATCTGTATTTTTCACTATGAAATTGTATATGTCTCTATCTATTGGTGGTAAACCATATGAATCAAAGTAGATAGCAGAATGATTGTCTTTAAAATATATTGCTATCCAATGTTCTCCTGGTTCTTTCGATGAATCTGTGTTCACAATATATGCTTGTCTGTGTTTAGGTTTTTGTTTTGGTAACAAGTCTTTTGAACACACTTTTCCATTTAAGGATGATAACCTTTGAGAACTGTCAAGTATAGTTTGTAATTGTATGGTTTCCATCTTCTTAGCCTTGAAAAAGGCTGGCACGGAGCCGTTAATCAAGATATGCTGTATAATATGACCAGTCTCTTTTAACTAAATCTGCCCACTTTTGAATGTCTTTTTGGCAGTCTATTTCAAAGTCTATATGAGCACAATATTCTAATAAGTTTATTTTTCTTGCTCTCTTGTGTAGATTATATAGTATAGTCACTGGACACACTTTCTGTAAACACTCTGCAATGTTCATATCTATTAATGTTGTTGTGTTGGTTCGATTTTCTTCTTCACAGATATTTTTCATTTTCTGTTGAATGGATTTTGTCAGTTCTATCACTACACATTCTTGAAATAATGTTTGTATTTTCTCTTTACACATCTTGCAATGTTCACACTGACTCATCTTGTTTAATAGTCAAATATCACTTCTCTGAATTTGTTGATTTCTATCTCACTATCAAATTCTGCATAGACAACAACGTTGATCACCTCTGGAAGAGCTTGAGCAAACTGAAGTTCAAACCTAAGATTGCCAGACTTTAATGGGTGAGCCAAGGGCCCACTACTACTCTGATCAGGGGTCAAATCAATACCCCAAAGGGTATACCCTTTTGCATAATCCTGCAAAGATAAATTAAATGGTTGATTTTGTCCAAAAATAGCCCATAGCTTCATACAATGATAAATATGAATTTAGATAAAGTCCACCTTCAAAATTCGGTTCAAAGGGACGTGCTTTAATGGAATGTCCATCTATTGTGATTTCCAACTTACTCAAATCGAAATGTTGAAAATTAAATGGATTAGTGCCAATATCTCCATTTATATCTCTATTACTAACTAAACCAAGAATAATTCGTTTTGGCATCTGTTTATGAAACAGATAGTCTTCTATTTTTGAACGAAGACCACTTCCAATAGTCAAAGTTTTAATTTCACTACGTCTTATGGGCATTTTATAATTTGTTCGATCTATTTGTGCATTAAGATCATTTGCAAATTTTGGAAATAAATCCAATGCCGGTATTCTGAATATGGCTTTTTGAATTTCTATTTTTCCATTTTCACTACCAATCAAACAAAATTTAGTTGGAGCACGATGCAATTTAATTCTCATCTCAACTCCATTTGGTAAATACTTATCATGCACAAACAGATCTAAATGCAGTTTTCCTCTTAGTTGTACATTTTTGCTACCACCAATTATTTTAGCTCGCTCAGTCAAACCTTTGTTCGACGAAGCTTTACTAATTTCTGCGTGGTGTCCAGGAGTATCTGTATACCACAACTCACTAGCAGCTAGATGTGTTTTTTCACATCTCTTGAATAACTAAGAAAATTCTCAAAATATGCTCTATAAGGATAAAGATCTGTATTGGTGGTGATAAGATTGCCATTCAGTGTAACATCAATTTTACTGAACATGCTATGAAAAAAATTATTGATAGGAGCAATATGTGTATCTCCAACCAAAACACTTCCATCTTGTTTTGTAATTTTAAATTGAACTTCAAGTGTAGATGCTGCAAGATCTAACCACTTGGTTGTTTGTCTTGGAATTAAAAATTCTATTGGTGAAGAATTATTTAAAGATGCAATAGGAAATTGTTCAATTTCACCAATATTTTCTATACCACTGATGTTGGTGATACATTATCTGGATCAAAACTACTACCAAAATGTTCGCAAGATCCATGTAACATCATGATTTTTTCAATCAAATATATCAAGTGGTCTTGATTTTCGTTTTGATTCTTGTTTTGTCTTTTTATACCTAAAGCAGATTCACCAACTGATTTCGAAAGATCTTTTCCATGAGTTACTAAAATGTCTTTAGGTGCTTTACGTTTTTTTATCAATTCATTTGCTATTTCTAAACCATGTCTTAATCCATCTCTCTTTAAGGTTTGAAATGCATTTTTTGCAATTGGTTTTATAAATGGTGCAGCTGTTCTTATTGCTGTGCGAAAAATAGACCCTAATCCATATCCATATTGCGGTGGTACACCTTGATACACCGGCATCATTTTTTACAAATTTAATTTATGTCTCTGTCGAAAATGCAACTTGACAACTGTCTTGCCACTTACAAACTGAATCGGTTTACCAGTGTTTCCATTTATATTTATTCTAATCTGATCAAAATAAGATTTTGATACTGGTACGTAATGTACATTATCAAATTCTATATGAGTATGCAAAGACTCTTTATGTGATTCAAATGGAATCACACATAAAATAGGTGCTTCAATATCACCTAAGAATGTATAATCTGCTATGTCAGCATAAATAAAGATTTGATTGAAATCCACATTTAAGTCCACATTATATTTAAATGCATCTTTTGATGTGTTAGGAAAAATGACAGGAAAACTATCTTTACATCCCAATTTTTGTAATAAACTTTCTGACATTTTAATACCCACTTTCCCAATACTATTTCCTACTATTTTTACATGGCCTTGGAGACTTGAGAATCCAACATGAAATAATTCATCAAATGATTTAAATATGTCTCCAAGTTTTTCTTGAATTTCTGTTTGCATTGCGTCTATGACATGAGCGCCATTTGAATATGCACCTGATAAAATATTTAATTCAACAGCAGCAACACCTTTGTGAAATGTATGTTTCAATTTCGTTTTATTAATATGATTTGATATGTTGCTATCTGTCACAAAGATTTTAAAAACAGATTCTTCATCTGTAATATTTTTTGCTTCTGAAGGTAAAATTACTTCAACTAATCCCACTTCCCAATGTTCTTTATCAACATGAATGGGTTTAGATAATTGTGTTTGAAAACAACATTGGTTATTATTTGGAAACATATCCATAGAACTATCACTCAGAAGTGTTACGTAAAATGAATTCATTTTTCTTATCTTGTGGTTGTTTCAAATATTTTAAACCTGGACTTGGAAGAATATATCCTAATGAACTACTTAATAACACTAACCACAATTCTTTATCAGGGCTTTGTAAACTCAAATGTGCAATGGCAGTAATTATAATACCATAAATGATAATAATCTGTGTGAAATAAGTGACTTGATTTTTTGCAACACGATTTCCACAAATTTTAAATTGTTGACTTTGTTGACTTTGTACATCAACACTTGTGGTTTCATTAGGTAATGAAGTTTCATTTGATGACATATTCTTTTTATATCAAATCTGATTCTGCTATCCAACTATCAAATTTCTTTGGATAACCTTCCCAATGTACTTTAAGTTCTTTAATAATTTTCTTTCCCACACGTCTTGACCGTCTATTAAGAACTGATTCAATTATATATTTTTTATCATCTTTTATACTTTGAATTTCTTGTGGATAAAATGTCCCTTGTATATTTTCACCACCCATATCTTCAAGTTTATAAGTGGGTGGTATTGTATGTTTTACATGAGTAATTTTAAATAACTCTTTTGTCCAATTTGGTAAATACCCTTTTTCAAATGTACGTTTGGTTTTATTAATATGTACTATATCACCAACTTTAAATTGTATTTTTTTCTTTTTAGATTTTTTTTTTTTTACCATACAAATGTTGAGGTACTTCTACTTCATTTTCTAATGATACTGAAGCAGGAGTTCTCTGAATACTTCGATGAAAACTATGATTATATCCATCAACTAAATTTTCCAACACATCAATGTATCTTAATGTACGTTTGTGTGTAAACTATTTCCACATTCGTGTTTTCAATGTGCGTTGAAAACGTTCAACAATACTAGCTTTGGTTTCAGGATTTTCTGTTGTGAAGAAATGAATGTTTTGTTTCTTTAAAAATTTTTGCACATCTTTATTTTTTAATTCAGAACCTTTATCAGATTGTAATGATAATGGTTTACATCCAGAAGTTTTCAAAATACTCTGAAAAGATTTTGTTAATGTCTCTCCTGATTTATTGTGAATGGGTATTACCCATGCATATTTGGAAAATACATCAATAACACAAACTAAATAACGAAATTGGTCATTGTAAGATTGTAAACTTTGTATGTCTGCTAAATCAATCTGCCATTGATGATCAATACCACCCACTATAGTCTTACGTCTTGAAAAATTTTTTACGGATGGGTTTATGTAAAGTATAAGTTCTTTCTCCTTTCAACCATTTTTTCACTTGATCAATTGTGATGGAATTATCTTTACTATGAGCTGCTTTGTACAATTTTTGTATACCACCATAACCAGCAGGATGTTTTGTTTTGTAATATATTTCAGTTAATAAATCATTCAATAAGCCTCCCATTTTTCAGATAATCTATGTTTTGTCAATTTACGCTTTAGTGCTGACTTTGGTGTGTCTTCACTCCACTGCACTCTATGACCTCGACGAACTTTACGTTTTGGAGGGGAGGATTGAGGAGTTTCAGACCAACTATCTTCTGGAGAACTTTGATATTTACTGGGTTTGGGTATAGGTTGTCTATTCATCCATAACCAACGTTCACGATTACCAACAAAATCTTGAGGGATATTTATATCTTTTAATCCATGACTAAACATTTCCCATCCACTCGGTTTAAAACCTTTTCAGTGTCTAAGAACATCATTGACTAAATCTATGATATTTGAACCTTTTATGACTTCACCATCATAACTTAATACACCCTGATCATCCCAACTCATGTGTGGATGAGATGATAAAGCAGATAATAATGAAGTTGCTTTACGTCTCATTGTAACAGGGACACTTTCTATAATACGATCTCGTAAAAATAATTATTTTTCTCCTGACTCAGGCAATGGAACCAATGTTGGCTGTAATGCTTTCTTATGTGACATTTGAAATCTTTGTAAAGTTTCCCCATACTTTTGTTCTTTCTCACTTTCGGACAACTCTGAATTTTCTAACACAGATGATAAATTATTTTGAAGTTGTGCAGTATTTGTAACTTGTGGGTTAGGGGGTAATCTTGATCTTTGAGCTTTTTCATTTCTAAAACATTGCATATCTTCTAACATTTGATAAGGTACAATAGCCATCTTTTTCATATTTTACTGACTATTTTATTTGCAAGATTTGTTGCAACTCCTGCAACAGAAGGTCCAAGTAAACCAAGTAATGGTAAAAAACCACCTTTTTGATTTAAAATTTGTTTTTTCTTTTTAAGAGTTATTGATTTACTAGGGAGTGCTCGTAGTTGTTGACGCTTTGGATGTAATTTTTGTTTCTGACTTTTTGTTAGATGTATGTTGCCTTTTAAAAGATTATGACAGCATTCTGACACACAATTAATTAATTCTTTTGGTGCATTTTTCATAATTTGTTTTTGAAATGCTGGAGGAGTTTGACTTAAACCTATTAACATACCACCATATTTTTTAACTAAAGGAATTTTTTGCTTCTTATTTTGTCTCACCATCTTGCTCTTATAGAATCTAATGAATAAATGAAACAAATATAAAAATGTAATGCTATTTATATATACATGTGCAAACTTTATATTATTTAAAGTAAGACCTTATCCCTTTAACAGGTTTAGGTGTATTTAAAGCTGTAAAACATGCCATTGTGGGAATCTTTTCTTTTAATGGTACATGTTGTGTATTTTGTAGAGAATACATTGGTTCATGATTTTTAACACCATCTTTTGTTATTGACACTACACGTGTTAACTTAAGTGGTGATACTTTTCTTTGTCTTTGAAGATTGTTCACAAGTAATGCTTTTGTTTTTGTAGATGGAGATCTATGAGGTGCAATTTCAAAATTTGTGTACATATATTTTGGTCCTACCTTTCGTTGATTTTTTATCTCTCTAGAACTTGATGAATTATTTGATCTTTTCTTAGGGGATTTTCGTTTCCTTTTAGGTGAGTTTTGTTTCTTACTCTTTGTTTTTTTGAATGGTGAATAGAATGAACTACTTGTCTTATGACCATTCCATCGAAATAAATTACGAATGATAACACCACCAAAAAATCCACCACCTCCTGGTTTTAAAATAATGTTTCGTTTTGTTGCAAGATCAACTCTGGGATTTGCAAGTTGTTCAAGATCTTGTTTATGTTTGTCCATATAGGTTAAAGTTTGTTTTGGCAATTTAATTTTCTTATTAAGTATGATTCTACTTGCTAATGTAAACCATTTTAAAATTTTCTTAAAACCTTTCTTAAGTAATTTTTGTCTTGCAAATGGACTTGTTTCTTGACCAAGCTGTTCCAAAGATTGTATGTGTAGTCGTTGACAAACTTTGACTAACTAACACCAACTCATTAGAACATGGGGAATTTATAGTTTTGTATAAATGATGAGACCACGTTCATTTTGTGTTACCCAAGGATGAAAAATATCAGTTCTTAATCTCAAAGACTCAGGAGTTCTAGGATGAAAATCAATTAATAAATAACCATGATCAATACTTGTTGCATCTTGATAACATGCATTTAAATGTGGTAATTGAACTTGATTTGACAATACTTTAATTTGCCCTTTATCTCTGGTATTTTGAAATAAAATCATATAATGTGCATTTAAACTTATGGTACGACTAGATTTAGATTGTTGAAACATATTTTGTGTAATGTAAATGACATTTGCATTTCTATGATGTCCTTTTCGTGTGAACCATAATTTAATTTTTTCTTCATCTTTATCTCCTAACATATCATCAAAAACTACATGATGGGGAATAGTGACATCACTGACAATTTCATATTCATCATCAGGGATACCTTCTATGAATTTAATATCTTCACTTTCTTTAAGTAAAGTATATGTATTTTGCCATTCTTTATAACACCAAATGATTTTTTGTGGGGGAATTTGAAATAAGTCATGTTTCATATCAATAAGCTTTTTGACAAATTCTGTTTTTCCTGAACCACTAGGTCCTGAAATAAAGATATTACAAGGGTGTTGAAACAATAAACATCCACTCGATGCCATAATTGTATTTGTGTGAAAAAGAGTTGTCAAATCACTCACTTATATACTTTCTGATTCCATACCTTGCTCATGTCTTTTAGTAGGTATTCGTTTTAAGGGTGATTTTAACTCAAATAAAGTTTCTGAAGAATCTATTCTTCTATCTATTTGTGGTACACATTGTCTATACAAGTAATTAATGATTTCTTTATCATAAATTATATTACCCCACACAACTCTTGTCCAAATATTTTCTATATTATCTTTGTAAAAAGCATTCATGATTTGTAATGCATTACAAAATTCCCCATACATTTCATCTTTTCCCAATTGATTATGAATAAACTCTTTTGTTATTGTTAGATAACCAGGAGTGATCAATTGAAATGCATATAATGCCTAACGTGTAATCTTGTTGTCTAAGATACGTCTTACTGGTCAAAGTGATGATTCTTTTGTCTGTTCTGATGTATTTTGTGCATCAGGTACTATATTACAGCATGCACTTTGTACATCAGGACAGTCAGGAAAATCATTTCCTACATTATCTGAAAACATTTTATCTAACTTAGTTTTGAATTGTCCTGCAGCTTGTCTTGCAATTATGGTACTAAATGATGTACTTTGATCATTTGGCACCATGAGCGCAAATAAAGAATTAGAATCTGGAAAATCATCTAAACACTTGTCATATTTTTTCATTGTTGAAAATATTTGATTTAAAGTGAATCCATAATCCATCACTGATAATATTTTATCTGGGGGTGTTTGCATACTTGTTGGTGGATTGTATAATTGACAATTTCTTATCAGTTGAATATAAGAACAATTTGGTGACCACTTAACATGTTCTTGCAAAGGAATATCTTTTTCTTCCCAATTCATTAAACCTTGTCCACATACAAAACATTTTACTTTACCATCTCCCACATAGAAAAATCCAGCTTTAGCTAATTCTTCTTTCTTGGATTTTAAAATAGGATTTGTAGTCATACTAAAACTCGAAAGTCTTCTTAACTCTGACAAGTATATGGGATAAGTAGGATTAAGTGGTAGAGACATCTTGCCTGCTCAGTGTTCAAAGTTGAAATGAGAAATCTGAAGGGTTCTTTTATACCTTAGGCCCATAAGGTTTTGTGTCATATTTATTCACTACAAAATGGTTTGTGTACACAGATCTGAATGTTTTGGTTTGTAATTCAATTGTGACATGTCTGTTCTTGTTCAAACTTGAAATGAGGAATCTGAAGGGTAATTTTTATACCTTAAAAGCCATAAGGTCTTGTGTCATATTTATCCACTACAAAAACGTTTTGTGTACACAGATCTGAATGTTTTGGTTTGTCTTTCACTTGTGACATGTCTGTTCTTGTTCAAACTTGAAATGAGGAATCTGAAGGGTAATTTTTATACCTTAAACCCATAAGGTCTTGTGTCATATTTATCCACTACAAAACGTTTTGTGTACACAGATCTAAATGTTTTGGTTTGTCTTTCACTTGTGACTTGTCTGTTCTTGTTGCGTTTAATTCTATGTGTGTATTCAATGTTCATTTTGTAATTGTGTCTGTCTTGTACACATTCCACCATGGATTCAAAATTGACTTTCTGTGATGTATTGTAATCTAATGTGATTCCTTTAACTTTACATGAAGTGTGTATTTGACCATCTTTAATGTATTTGTAACCATAACTTTTTGGACCTAATCCTACATATTCAATAATTTTTGCATCTGGATGTTCGTCTGTCCATTGACCTAACCTACTGTTTATAATTTGTGGATTCCAAAGTGTGGGGTTATGGATATAAATACAACTGTCTGTGTCAAAGTATAATACCCGTCTACCCAAACGTCCTATTACTTTATATAATTCCATTCGTGCATAAGCTATGACAAAAGATGCAACTGCAACATTAGCTGATTTGTGAGGTTCATAAACATCTGTAGACTTTGTGTAATTGACTAAAATACATTTATAATGATCAAACAATTCAACATTTTTAATAATGATGTCTTTATCTTGTATCAGGTCAAAATATCTTGATGGGTCTTGTATGTATTCTGTTTTTGTTTTTAAATTGTTTTGTGCACTTTTCCCCCATAAACAGTTTAACATGGTTTTAGCAAATGATCTTTGTCCTGGATTTTTTTCAATATTTTCCAAACGTATGTTTTCAATTTGTGCATAGTCTTTCTTAAATGTGTCTCTGTCTGTTTCTGTTTTCACCCAATCTGGATATCCACTGGCTTCTTGTTTCATTTTTAAATATTTGTTCACATAATGTTTGTAAATTTCTGAAGACCATTCTTCCCAATGCCAAATCTGATAAGTGTCAAGTAATGTGTATCCCATCCCCAATGCTTTAAAAAGTTCAACAGATGTCCATGTACCTGTAATACTGCGTTGATCTGGTGTGTGTTCACATTTGTCAAATTCTTGTTCTGCACATGTATTGCAAAGTGTAAAAACCATTTTCTTGTTGCAATGAATTGGTAATACTGGCATGTGTAGAGATTGTGGTGGTAAAACTTTACATTTGATAAGTCCCCTGTACTGTCTTATATTGTTCATGTTTATGTTTTCTTTTGTGAGTATATGTGGATGACCAACTGGATATTCTCTGTGTTTATTGACATAAGGATAGAGCGAACAGATGTCTATGTATTTTATTTCATTGTCTGTGTTTTGGTCTATTTTATGATGTAATTTAATGGCATTTGTTCTCCCCCCAAATAATGCTTCACGTGGTTTAATAGGATCCATGTTTGGAAAAAATGAATGTAATGTTGATTTTACTTCAGGATTTGATTTGCAAAAATCATCAAGTTCATGTTCCCATGTTATTCTCATGTTATACCCTAATGATTCTAAATGGTGTATGTGTTCCTGTGTATTGTTGTAGAGAGTTTGGTAATTTAGCAAATTGACTGGATTTTTCTCATGTCTGTTGTCTTTATAACATGTCATGCACCCATGCCACATACATCCATAAAATTCAAAGATTGTATTTGTGTCTTTGTGAAACCCATCAACATAATATCCCCCTATTTTAACCTCCCCACCATTAAGTGCATGTTGAATATGTATGTTTTCTTCCTGTGCAAGTGTCTGTAAAAATCTAATGGCTTTAATGGAGTATTTGACTTTAGCTGGGTAACCTATGTCTGAAATGATTGCCATTTTGTTTTCTGGAAGTGAATTTTTTCTCCAAGCTTTTGTACATGCATCGGCTAAGGTAAATGCTTCTCTCAAAGGATCTATGCCATCACTATCTATAAATTTTTGTCTGAATTCCCCACACCCCCTACGTAAAATATCTACATCTGATTTACAGTATAGTTCCATTTCTTTTTGAAAATCAAAACTGGCATTACTAGTAATTTTTTGTTTGTACCACTTGATAAAATCTTCCCTATCTGATGGAGACATTGAATCTGGCATATACAATGTTGAATCTAAATAAGGGCCAATATAATTTTGATAAGCTTGTGTGTTTGCCAAATGGGGGAAATAACCTTTTGCTAATTCTGTCAAGCCAAATGTTTTGGGAAATTGTGCCAATCTCATTGAAAGAAAATTTAAAGAATCTATAAGTCTAATACCACAAGCTTTAAGTGAAAGAATTTTGTTCCCATTCATAATTACATCAGGAGTTGTTGCACCAGTTTCAATGAGGTGCCTTAAAATAAACTGTCCATCGAAACCTCTTAAATTGTGAGCAATAGCTGTTGTCCCTTTATGTTCCTTACTGAAAAGCCAATCACAAAAATCTGATAATGTAGATTCCCCTTTAAATATTGATTGCCGTTGTCCAAATTTGTCACAGGAAATACATTCTTGATCTATAGATTTGCAAATACATTCCCCACATGCACGATGAGCAACACAGAAATTTGGGATATGAACTCCTGAGTCTTGTGTGGTTTCAAAATCAAAAAATACAAATGGAATGTTTGGTATTTTTTCATCCTCGGGTGAAGTGTATTTTGGAATGAAACATTGGTGATCAGAATTAACTACTTGTTGACAATATTTGCATTTTTTGAATCCTTCACAGATGTGCTTTCCTTTTGTTGGATATATTAATGAATTGCACTGTTTACATTTTTGAACTAATTGACAAATTGTTTTTTCTTCTTTCCCCTTTCTAGTGATATGGTTATTATAGCATGATGGACTTCTAAACTGTCTATTGCAAGTGTAACAGGTGATGGGATGTTCAGGAATACATTTTGTTGGAGCATAGCAAACACAACCAAAAGGGCACATGTGACGTTCTCTCTGTTGGACACCTTTACTGCAAAGTTCACAATAGTAGTGACATCCTAAAAACCCTGTAATTGCTGTGATAGTATCAAAATGCTGGTCATGTTGGTAAATATGAATAACTTTACTATCAGTGGTGGTAACTGGAGGTTTGAATAAAAATTCACTTTTTGCATACTGTGGATGAATTTTGATGACATACTCTGGGTAAAGCAGGTCTTGTATTTTATAATATTCTTCATATCCACAAGGAATATTATAATCAAGACCTGCTTTGTCCATCAATGCCTTAGCTTCCAACTCTTGTGTTGGTCTATCAGAACGTCTAATATTTCTCCATTTCTTTTGCCAAAGTTCAGAATTATCTCTATCAATATGACACTTTCCCACTACAATGGCCCGTGCGAGACACATTGAATCATTAACATTTTTAATTTCAATAATACTTCTCTTGTTTCCAACCATTTATCAACAGATGAAAATGAAATTGGTGCATGTCGCCCAGACCCTTGTGGTAGAGAAGTGTGTGTTATTTTTAAAGATAATTGCCCATCATGGATAGTAAAGTTATCATTTGATTGTACAACTTTTTCTATTTCATCTAATATGGTGTTACCAGTGATAGCCGAAGCCTTAGTAAATGGGATAAATATACCTATTTCTAATCCTAGGTGGTCAACTGATATTCTCATTGGATCGTTGTCTTCTACTCCACATTCTTCTTTAATATCATCTACCAAACTGTCAAATACTTTTCCAAGGGTGTCAATTGGAGGATTCTTTTGATGAAATTGTTTAAAGGTTATTCTGCATACATGGGATTTGGAATGGAATTTTCTTGATGTTCTTTGTAGGAGTGGGTGAATGGTGTATATGTCCCTTGCTGATTCTACTCTCTGCTTCTTGTAATCTACTTCACTCTCTGTCTCACTATATTCTTCAATGGCTCTCTTCATCTTTTCTTCTATCGTCTTCTAGCTTTGAAAATATGTCTTGTCTTCTTGAAGTCAAAAACCCAAGTGTGAATCAACCTAAGATTCTTCCTCCTTTTATACTTTTTTAATGTACATTTAAATGTGCATTTAAATGTACATTTAATACCCACTGCATTATACTGTTAATAAATGTTTCTTATACACATTTGAAAAGTCATAAAATGTAATCCATTCACTCTATGGGAAAATTCCTATGGTAAATATTTTATAGCTTTTATTTGTTAGTGTATTTTTCAGTCAATATTTAAAACACATATAACAACAGCAATATAGTATTCAGAGATTATTGAGTGTAAGAGATAGCATAACTGTTTGTAACCAAATGAAGGTATATTTAAACAATTGTGTGCAAATGCATGTTATGGAACATTTAATACCCACTGAATTATACTGTTAATAAATGTTTCTTATACACATTTGAAAAGTCATAAAATGTAATCCATTCACTCTATGGGAAAATTCCTATGGTAAATATTTTATAGCTTTTATTTGTTAGTGTATCTTTCAGTCAATATTTAAAACACATTTAACAACAGCAATATAGTATCCAGAGATTATTGAGTGTAAGAGATAGCATAACTGTTTGTAACCAAATGAATGTATAGTTAAACAATTGTGTGTAAATGCACATTATGGAACATTTAAGTGTACATTTAAATGTACATTAAAAAAAGTATAAAAGGAGGAAGAATCTTAGGTTGATTCACACTTGCTTTTGACTTCAAGAAGACAAGACATATTTTTGAAACGCTCCAAAAGTTAAAGATGGATAGAGTTACAGATCCAAGATTAGAAAAAGCAAGTGATGCTAAAAGTATTTACTATAAACCATCTAAATGGGGAGAAGTTAGAAGACTTGTGAATGAACTTTATAAATTGATATCAACACCTAAAGAGATGATTTGTTCCATTTGTCATCAGAAAGGACATTGGGCAAATACATGTTCAGACAAAGGTCCATGTTTTTATTGCAATCAGAGAGGACATTGGATTAATGAATGTAGATTGAAAAAGCTATCGAATAACTCTGTGTCTCAACCAAGATGGGGTTCACCAGCTGTTGATCAACGAGGACCGGTAAAAGTTTATCCATGGTCAGAATACATAAAGCATGCAGAAGATAGATTACCAATTACAGGTTTCAACTTACAACTTGATGAAAAAGACATTGACAACCACACTTTACAGGGGATGAGCACGCTACCAATACCACCACCTCCCCATATAAACTTTACAAATGAGAAAGTTGACTTGGCAGAACCTGTGTTACCAGAGTTTGATGATAATGATGATACATTATTATATAATATGGATACACCCAAAGAAACAAAAATGGAAATCGATGATGAGTTAGAAGTATTATTTCCAGAAAAAGAGGAACCACCAAAGAAAGTTACAAGAAAACGAAAAGCTAAAGACAATAATTCTAAAATAGGAAAACTCTGTAAATATTCATGGAATTGATTGATTGATTGATTGATTATTTTATTTAACGGTATAGACAACAAGTAACATACAGAGTGATACAGAGTGATACAAACTTTGCTGCACAAAAAAGCATTTGTAAAATATGAGAATATAAGTAATATCTATACCGTAGGGAGATGACATAGCCAGATTGGCTGTCTTCCTGTCATCCCCCACTGGAATTGAATCCAGAGTTAGCATTGTACACTGACTACGGTTGTTAATAATGTTGTTAGAAATAAATTATCGGAGTTAAATTTATTGTTAGGTATCAAAAGTTTCAGACTTGACAGTTGAGTCAGACTGTTTTGTCGGACGAGATGAACAGACGGAGTATATTACCTGATGTTGTCACGTACGAAGTATACTCGTTTTGGAAAATAACCAAAGTATATTGAAGTGTCATTTGGTGGCTGTACAGGAACTTAGCTATGTATATGGACTTCTTTAACACTTTTGAATTATCTGCTGGTATTAAAACTACAATCTTGACAATATGGATTGTCACATTCTACACTATTTGGGTATTGAGACATTAATTTTTGTGTCAATGATCGTTTGAAGAGTTTTCTGTTTGTGATTGACCTTAAATCTTGATCCAGTTCATTCCATAATTTAGGGAAAGCATGAACTGGTAACCTATCAAGTGCTTCAGTACGAGTTCTATTTATAGATAGTAACTCTGCTTGTCTCGTTACTCTTTGTGAGGTATTTTGTGTTAGGTTGAAAAAGTCATCGAATGATGATGGAAGCTTTCCCATTTTCCAATCAAATATGAAGAGACAGGCCTGAACTTTGAACAAGTCGGTGATTTTCAGTATTTTATCTTTTGCAAATAAGGGATCAGTATGGGCATTATAATTTGAATTATTAATAATACGAAGAGAGCGTTTTTGCATAATGTAGATTTTTCTAATTGCTCGAACGTTACCCCAAACTTGGATACCATATAACAAGTGACTGTGAATAAGGGCAAAGTACAGAGTTTTCATAGCCTCATGCGGCAAGATTTTTTTTACCTTGTTCAAAGCATAATTTACTCGTCCTATTTTAGAGCACACTTGTGAAATATGAGCACTGTACGAGAGATTATCGTCAATGGTAATACCAAGGAATTTTAATGATTTTTCCGGTTCATGACAACCGATTCTTTTTATCGTTTGATTCTGTATTTCTATAGATAAGTTTTCTGGGACTATCGTGCTATGGGTGGGATTCATAAGAACATATTTTGTTTTACTTGCGTTTAGAACAAGCTGGTTAGCTGAGCACCATTCATTCAATTTGCCTAATTCATGATTTATGTATTCAGCTAGTCTACTTGCATATGAGCCAGAAGCGTAGGCTGTTGTGTCATCTGCGAACGATAGGAGTTTTAATAAAGTTGAGTGACAAATATCGTTAATATAGAGCAAAAATAAGATTGGCCCAAGTATAGAACCCTGTGGAACTCCACACGTTATTTGGGGCTGGTTCGAATGGTGTTCACCAAGTTTTACATATTGGGTTCTGTTGGATAAATAACTTTTGAACCAGTCAATACTGATTCCTCTGAACCCATATCTTTCTAATTTGCTTATCAGAATACTGTGGTTAATCGTATCAAAGGCTTTCGAAAAATCTATAAATACCGCTAAGGTTAAATCTTTTGTTGGTTTGTTGTTTTCTAAAGCAATATGTTTAAGAAACTGCATCACAGGATGTGTGGTACTGTGATTTTTTCTAAAGCCGTATTGATGCTGATAGAGTATATCGAATGTATCCAGATAATTAATCATTCTATTTGCCATTAATTTTTCTAAGATTTTGGAGAAGGCTGGTAAAATACTTATCTGTCTATAGTTGTTAAATTGGTTTTCATCTCCCGTTTTAAAAATTGGGATGACTTTCGCAATTTTCATTCTGTTTGGCACAACACCACTGATGAAAGATTGGTTGGCAATGTGGGCAAATGGACGGGCTAATATATCTATAGTATTTTTCATGAGGTATGTTGTGGTGCCATCACAGTCTTCAGAACATTTAGCTTTCATGCGTTTGGCTATATCCACCACTTCACAAGGGGTAGCAAGTGTTATATAAAAGTTATTTGTGGAGGATGAACCCATGAAGTCCAAGAAGGATTTATCTGTGTGCGTCAATTCCTCACTAGTGCGTCTTCCTATATTTACGAAAAAGTCATTAAATGCACATGCTATTTCTTGTGGGTCATTTATTTCGTAGTTATCTTTGGTAAAAGTGGAGGGTAAACTGGCAGTACGTTTTGCTTTGTTTATTGTTTCATTTAATATTCTCCAAGTTTCTCTTAAGTTGTTTTTGTTATCGTTTAAAATCTTATTATAATACATGGCTTTACTTTGTTTTTTAATCATATTGAAAATTTTGCAATAGCTTTTGTAGTTTTTTTATATTTTGCTCCGTTGGGGATTTAATTTTTTTGTTGTAAAACTTTGTCTTATTGATAGATGAGGTCATGAGTCCCTTAGATATCCACGGTTGTTTTCTGATAAATTTGTTCTGCAGTTGGATATTTACTATAGGAAATGCCTTTTCAAAAGCTGTTGAATAGATATTCATAAAGTTTTCATATGCTGTATTCGGACAGCTTGATTCAAGAATGGATGAAAAATCGCTTTGTGTTAAAAGTAGCCTAAATGTAGCCATGTTGGCTTCGCCAAAATTGCGTTTGCGGATAACTTTTGGACTATCCTTCTCGGTGGTATTATTTTCCATATAATATATACCAAAGTGATCGGAGACATCTGTAATAATTATTCCAGACGAGCAAGTAGAGGTAATATTATTTGTAAAGAGATGATCTATTAACGTTGCTGAATGACTGGTTATCCGAGTCGGCTTGGTGATACGCGGTAAAAAACCTTGACTAATCATAAGATCTAGAAAGATTTGGGTTTTCGAATGGTAATTGGTTTTCAGTAGGTCAATATTGAAGTCTCCCATAATATAGGCCTCCTCGCCTTCGTGATTAATTACATCAGTTATTTCGTTTAGTTTTGTAAGAAAAAGATCTATGTCTGCCTTGGGCTGTGTGTTCGGTCTATATATGACCCCAATTAATTTTTTGGTGTTATTTACCTTGATTTCGATGAACAGGGACTCAATTATATGAGGAATAAAAACAGATAAGTCATTTCGTATTTTAGGCGCCAGACCCTCCTTAACATATAGACCCACCCCACCCCTCCCGTCATCCCCCTCAGGGCGTGACTTTTTAATGAGTGGATAATAGCCATTTAAATAGTACGACATGTTCGTTGGTATACGAAAAATTTCGGTTAACCCTATAATCCCAAAGGCATTTTTCGAACCATGTAAGCTTGTCAACAGTTCATTTAGGGAATCCCAGTGTGCATTTAGACTTTGGCAGTTTAAATGAAACATTGAGAATTGATCACTTCGTTTGGCATTGTTTGATTGAAATTCATTCGGGGAATAATAATTACAATCACTCCCCGTATTTTTGAATAAGGAATCTTGGTCATCAGTCATTTCACATGTTCTGTCATTATAGACCTTAATGAGGTCAAATTCTGAATTCGTCTGTATCTCATCCAGACTAACATTACCCGCCATTATTCACAAAAATACTGCCAAGTCGTGAAACTTCGAACCAATTTAAAATCACAGAAACACATTTTAATTTTAAACTATCAAACTCTACAGTAAATCTGTGGACTTTCACGTCTATATCTATGTTGTTTGTTCGGCGTATGCCACATGTACTCAAATAATCAGTTAAAGTCGTGTACAATGCTGGAATTTTTGTATGCACAATGCACAGAGGAATAAACACAAATATCAACAAAAACATATATACAAATTTCATTAATGGCTGGATGTTGGATTCTTGAGGAGGAACGGTGGAATGCTGGGTGACTGAGATGGTGATTATTACCTACGGGAACAGTTTTTAAAGTATATTGGGTTTTTATTGGATTGGTGGATCCAGTTAAACTATTATGTTGGATGATACTGTTTGATTTGTTTGTTTTTGAGGTCCATTGAGTCAGTAATGAATTGCATTCAATGGGGGATGGTATTCTCATTAATCTGATTGACACAATTTGTATACCAAGTAACTCATTCTCATGGGATCTATCCCACTCGCAATGTGATATCTCAGGTGATCATTGACAATGTATACCAAGGATTGGATCCTAAAATATTGACCCATTATCACCACTCGACAAAAGTATAAAGTTATCCATCCATTATCCACTCACTGTAAGATTGCACTACAGCAGTATGAGTTAACAAGTCCTATTTTGCAAATGGCGAGAGAGAAAAACCAACCTCAATAGACATGCAAGCCTTTACTTTCCGTGCATCTGGGGGTGGGGGGGGGGGGGTGGGAGGGGGGGCATATTGACACATCTATTACCACATACAAATTCATTTCACCACAACTTATACCCTACATTTTTTATTTACTTTTTGTGTATCCAGATACCATTGAATGGTCATAACATATTGGCCCATTATCACCACTCCACAAAAGTATAAAGTCAAGATTGCCAATCGTTTATGCTTAAGTTGTCCACTCACTGAATTATTAACCCATTATCTCCACTCAACAAAAGTATAAAGTCAAGATTGCCAATCGTTTATGCTTAAGTTGTCCACTCACTGAATTTTTGACCCATTATCACCACTCAACAAAAGTATAAAGTCAAGATTGCTAATCGGTTATGCTTGGGTTGTCCACTCACTGAATTATTGGCCCATTATCTTCACTCAACAAAAGTATAAAGTTAAGATTGCCAATCGTTTATGCTTAAGTTGTCCACTCACTGAGTAATTGACTCATTATCTCCACTCAACAAAAGTATAAAGTCAAAATTGCCAATCGTTTATGCTTAAGTTGTCCACTCACTGAGTAATTGACTCATTATCTCCACTCAACAAAAGTATAAAGTCAAAATTGCCAATCGTTTATGCCTAAGTTGTCCACTCACTGAATTGTTGACCCATTATTACCACTCGACAAAAGTACAGAGTCAAGATTGCCAATCGTTTATGCTTAGGTTGTCCACTCACTGAATTATTGGCCCATTATCACCACTCAACAAAAGTATAAAGTCAAGATTGCCAATCGTTTATGCTTGAGTTGTCCACTCACTGAAAGATTGCACCCCAGCAGTATAGGTTAATAAGTCCTATTTAGCAAACGGCGAGAGAGAAAAAAACAACTTCAATAGACATGCTAGCCTTTACTTTCCGCGCATCTCACTGGGTATATGTGTTGGAGGGGGGAGGAGGGCATATTAACACATCTATTCCCACATACCTATTGCACATGGCGAGAGAGCAAACCAACTTCAGTAGACATGCAGCCCTTTACATTTTGCGCATCTCACTGGATGTGTGTGTGTTTGTGGGGGGTGGGGGCATATTAATACATCTGTTACCACATACCACTTCATTTCACCACAACTTATACCCTACATTTTTTATTTACTTTTTGCGGATCCAAACTCAACAAAAGTATAAAGTCAAGATTGCCAATCGTTTATGCTTGAGTTGTCCACTCACTGAATTATTGACCCATTATCACCACTTAATAAAAGTATAAAGTCAAGATTGCCAATCGTTTATACTTAAGTTATCCACTCACTGTAAGATTGCACTACAGCAGTGTAAGTGGAATAAAATTTTCGGATTTGAAAAAAGGTAATATTATTTTGTTATTATTTAAACAGGGGGAAAATTTTTTCCAACTCAAGATTTTTATTTATAAAAATAAAAAACATTTTTCATAACATTATTTTGCAAGCACAAAAAATATTTTTGTGTTTGTAAATGAATGTTATGAAAAAGTTTTTTTCATAACATTCATTTACAAACACAAAAAATATTTTTCTTATAAAATGAAAAAACTTGCAAGACAGAAAAATAATTTGCAAACACAAAAAATATTTTTTGTGTTTGTAAATTGAATGTTATGAAAAAGTTTTTTTCATAACATTCATTTTACAAACACAAAAAATATTTTTCTTATAAAATAAAAACCTGGCAAGACAGAAAAATAATTTGCAAACACAAAAAATATTTTTTGTGTTTGTAAATTGAATGTTATGAAAAAGTTTTTTTCATAACATTCATTTTACAAACACAAAAAATATTTTTCTTATAAAATAATTTGCAAACACAAAAAATGTTTTTATGTTTGCTAATTAATTTTGTTTTTACCTAAATGTTTTCACACAAAAACATTTAGTAGGTAAAAACAAAATTAATTTGCAAACACAAAAATATGCCATGACAGGGAAATCTAGTGTGGGAGCTATGAGGTTAACCTCTTTTGAATTGAGTAATGAAATTACAATTGAATAAAAAGTTCAATTCATTCCATTGTGGTAGCACTGAAATGTGCCACTCAAGTGTGTAAACGTGATATCTCTTTTTAAGAATATGGTGGCCCTTATAAGGGCCGTTTTTACTAAACAAAACATGTTTAGTTCACCAACTTTATTCCATTTCTCTTTGCGGCTCTCTTGACATCCTTTTGATTAACGAGATGTTGTGATCCTCTTCCCCTAATTGTTGCATAATGATAGGTATCTCTTATCAATTTTCGTACAAAACAGTATAAGGCTTCTTCAGCTTCATCAAGTGACAATGGTGAGATATTATTCACCCTAGCTTTTCTTGCCAATCTTCGCAAATTACTCCTTGGAATAGTATTACGCTCCTCTCTCTCCATCTTCACCCCTTGTGGTGGAATAGTATTGCACTCCTCTCTCTCCTTCTTCACTTCTCGTGACCCACATTCACCTTCTAGTGATGAAATCTTTACCTCGATGGATAGCTCAACTCTCATGATTGATGATAAGAAGAAAAATGACATTATGATATCTCCAGCAGTGTTTTTATAGACAATGCGAGGATCGAAAATGCACTGAAGAACCCTCACGCGACAATTCGATCGAGTGCGGGAAAAAACTGTTGATAACAGACGTTTACTATCACAGCCGTCCAAAATTTTTAAAATATTGCTAACTGTTGAGTGACTTGCACTACAGCAAAACAAAAACAGCCTTTCTAAGGGGTACCCACACTATTAGAAAGAGATCTTCTCATGTACACAACCAAGTCTTTGTTATATAAAAAAGACAAAAAAAACAGTTCCCTTATCCTCCAGTGATAAACTTATAAGCAAAAATGTACTATAAGAGCTGGTCATAATGCATGATGCGGAGCCACTATAGACCCAAGATCTGCTTACTTATAGACCCAAGAACTTATAGACCCAAGAACTTATAGACCCAAGATTTGTGAAACTTATAGACCCAAGAACTTATAGACCCAACATGTATGCACTGGTGGCACAGTGCATACATGTTGGGTCTATAAGTTCTTGGGTCTATAAGTTTCACAAATCTTGGGTCTATAAGTTCTTGGGTCTATAAGTTCTTGGGTCTATAAGTAAGCAGATCTTGGGTCTATAGTGGCTCCCCTAACTACTGACTATATTGTAAAACACTCGTGCGCACTCGTGTTGGTACAACATCCCTCACCTCTCATGAACTGTTTCGCGTAATCAGTCCAGTCAAGTGATTAATCTCTATATTATGGGAATGGCGGGGAGACAGCCTTCTGGGCTACGCCATTTCCATGCAGTATATCTTTACTCTATATTTTTTTTAATTATAATTTGTTCTCAATATGTTATGTAAACAAATACTGCAAAATAAAGTTTCATTCATTCATTCATTTCTTCGTAGCCCACGCCCCACACGCAGAGTTGCGAGGCAATCCTCACAGACTCAATCCTAAAGTTCCCAATGAGTAGCGAGGCAATCCTCACTTACTCCACACAATTTAATTCTAATGAATAATCCTAATTTTCAGTGGCTTATTTTGTTTTTCTGTTAGGAGGTCGGTATTCGTTCAGCTCTACCATTAATTCACTATCTTGGAGTCTCTTGAGGGTTTTGTTATGCAAGGCTTTCAGTGCGCTTCTGTAGAGCAGCGAGGCAGTTCTCACAGTCTCAGTCCTATAAAGTTCTCACTGACTCCACGCAATTTAATTCTATTGTAAAATTTTAATTTTCTGAAACTTATTTTGTTTTTTCTGTTAAGAGTTCCGTGTTCGTTCAGCGCAACCATGAGTTCACCATCTTGGAGTCTGTTGAGGGTTTTGTTTTGAAGGTCTTTTAATCGTATTTCGATAGTTTCTATTTTTGCTAGCTGGTGACGTTCCTTTTTTGGTGTCCACATGGGCTTGCATAGTGCCACACGCAATGCATTAATTTGAACCTTCTGTAGCTTATTTATGTTGGTTTTGCTCAGGTCACTTGTTAAGATAAGATAGATAAGATAATTTATTTTTACAGTATACATAGAAGGTTGCAATTACACTAATAGTTACAAATACATGTAATTCATAAGTTTAGTGAACAGTATACTGTAGGGGATGGCGTAGCCAGATTGACTGTCTACCTGTCACCCCATGAAAGGTGTGTAGTAGTTGCAAACAGACTGTGACCAAATGGTAATTACTCAACAAATAGAAAATCAAAAAAGGGGTGTGACGCTAAGTTGGAATGGAGCTCGAGTAATTTCATTGTGAAGATGTAGTAGCGGAATGTTTTCCAGCACAGAAAAGCCAGAGGGAGATTGGTGGACAGGGGTTTATACACTGGTACCAAACAAGCTGCTCTGTTAACTACTCCATTACTCGTCGCTAAGGCTACTTCATGACCTCTGGTAGTGATAGAAGGATAAGACTGCGTGCGCTGGGCATTCTTGTCGGCCGGCGAAATCAGAGGACATCATGCCGGGGGTGTTCAATAAATGCGCCTGCAGACAAGGCTTGCGTCTTTCTTGTGTTTGAATAACGCACTGAGCACTAGTAGTAATGTATTTCAATAATCTCTTTGAACTTAGCCCCTTTGACAGATAGCTACTAGGAGCTCTGTGTTCTTTGCATTAACAGTAGCGCTGTGTCGATATTACTGACAAAAGACTCCTATTGGGGGCGTTGAACGTATTCTTTGGTGTACTTGTTGGACAGTCGGAGTGCGCAGCAAGTTTGGCCAGGACAGGTGTTCCAGATAAAAGCAGAGTAGAGGGTACGTCGGTTCCGTTATATAAACATTTTTTATACTTATTCCTGATTACAAGTTTACTACGTACAATCCGGACAAAATGGATTGTCACAACTAACAAAAGTGGAGTAAGATGAAAGAAACTTGGAAGTCAAGTTTTTTTAAAACTCGTTTCTGTTATTGGTGTTTCGAGTGGCGTCGTCGAGAGCATTCCAAAGTTTTGGAAAGGAGTATAAAGGGAGCTTATCAAGAGATTTGGTCCGTGTTTTCTCTGTATGTAGGAGGCCAAATTGTCTGGTACTCCTACCAGATTGATTGTCTGCGACACTAAATATATCATTAAATGACGCCGGTAATCTACCATGTTTCCAGTCAAAGACGAACAGCAAGGCATGTAGTTTAAACAAGTCATCAACCTTAAGTAAACTGTTTTTCCTGAATAGGGGGTCTGTATGGGCTTTGTATTTCTGTTGTTAATTATTCGTAGTGATCGCTCTTGCATGTTCACAAGCTTCTTAATTGCCCTAGAGCTATCCCATACCTGGATTTCATAAAGTAGTTGACTGTCTATTAAGGCGTAATATAGTATTTTCATGGTTTCATGGAGAAGAATTCTCTTAACTTTGTTAACTTTATAGTTAGCGAGTGCTGTTTTTGAACATAATTGTGATATGTGAGCCTTGTAGGTCAAATGTTCGTCAATGTTTATTCCAAGAAACTTTAGGGATTTTCCGGCTTCAGAGGTCCCAACCTTTTCTATTATTTGGTTATTTATTTTTAGCTCTTGGCAAACTTCCTTATTGCTTCTTTCATTTGGGTTCAAGAAAATGTACGAGGTTTTTTTTGCATTCAACATTAGCTGGTTAGCAGAGCACCATTCAAATAGTTTTTTAATTTCATCATTAAAATACGTCCTTATTGGATTATTATGGGACCCCGAGTAGTGCGCAGTAGTGTCATCAGCAACTGATAAGACGTTGAGTGAGGTTGAGTTTCTAATATTGTTGATATAAAGAAGGAAAAGCACCGGTCCTAGAATTGAACCCCGAGGAACACCACAACACTGGTTGGCAAGGTCTGATTTTTGTTCTCCATAGATAACATACTGCGATCTATTAGACAAGTAGCTTCTGAACCATCTGTGAGTCCACGTATGCTGCCATACTTTTCCAGTTTGCCTAATAGTATTTCATGATTTATCGTGTCAAATGCTTTTGATAGGTCCAGGAACAATGCCAAGGTACTGTTCTTGTCCGGTTTATTATTATCTATTCCGGTACTTTTTAGGAGCTGGAGAACTGGGTGAATTGTACGATGACCCTTTCGGAATCCGTATTGGTGAGGGTATAGAATATTAAACCTGTTTAGGAAGTTTACAAGTCTCGTCTCCATGAGCTTTTCTGTTATTTTTGAGAATACAGGTAGTATACTGATCGGTCTGTAGTTAGTAAAACTGTGTTCGTCACCTGCTTTAAAAATGGGTATCACTTTAGCAATTTTCATCCCGTCCGGTACTATGCAAGTAATGAAGGAAGTGTTAATAATATGTGCAAGAAGGTGAGCTACTTCATCTACTGTTTGTTTTAGAAGACGTGTGGTGATGTCGTTACAATCTTTCGACTATTTAGGCCTCATTTTACTTATCACGTGGCGAACTTCTATTGGGTTAGTAGGAGTTAAATAGAAATTGTTTGGAACGTCATTGTTCATATAGTTGAAGTAAGACTTATTTGACTTCGGAATTTTTTCGGATATTGTTTTTCCGATATTCACGAAGAAAATATTGAATTCTCTTGCTACGTCGCGGGCCTCGTTTATTTCCGTGTCATCGTGAATGAAAAACGAGGGTAAGTAGTTTTTATAGTTTTGAATATTCCGTTCAGTGGGCACTTTCAGTTTTTTGTGGTAGAATTTTTGTTTATTGTTAGAAGATGTGACAAGTCCTCTGGTCATCCAAGGTTGTTTTTTGATAATTGTTTTACTCTGGCGGACACGTTTGAGGGGGAATGCTTTTTCATGGGCCTCTAAGTAGATGGTTAGGAAAGTTTCATAAGATATGTTAGGACAATTAGCTTCCAATACTGGGGGAATAATCACATTGTGATAGCAGAATTTTGAATTCTTGTATACTCTCAGGATGTACAATTCTTTTCACAACAAAGTTTGGTGAATCATTCAATTTAGGTGCCTCTTCAATATAAAAAAACACCAAAATGATCTGAAACATCAGATATGATTATTCCGGAATGTGCTGTTTATGAAAATCTATTAGTAAAGATATGATCTATCAAGGTTGCAGAGTGATTGGTTACTCTAGTTGGCTTTGTGATATAAGGTAAGAATCCCTGGCTGAACATCTAATCGACATATTCTTCTGTCTTGGGGTGGGTACTGGTTTTTAGAAGGTCCAGATTAAGATCACCCATAATATAAACTTATTTATTTTCGGCGTTTAGAACATCAGTTAATTCATTTAGTTTTGCGAGAAAGTGATCAATATGGGCTTTTGGTGGTGTATTGGGTCTATAAATGACACCGATAATTTTGGAATGGTGTTTATCTTTAATTTCAAAAAACAAAGATTCGAAAACATGAGGAATAAATACAGATATATCGCTTCTAACTTTGTAAGATATTCCTTCTTTAATGTATAGGCCCACTCCTATTCGACCATCGTCATTCTCGGGCCTCATTTTATTGACAATTGTATGATAGCCATCCATGTTATACGATGTCTTTGGGAGAATTTGGAATATTTCGGTAAGTCCAACAATATCAATATCGAAAATATTTTCTTCTGATTGCAAACTGCACATCATATTTTGAAATGAGTCCAAATGAGCTTTTTAACTTTGGTAGTTGGTATGGAATAAGGAGAATCCTACTTCTATTTTACTGGTTGTCGATCGGAAGTCAATGGGCGAGAAGTATCTGCAGTCGTTCACATGATGTTTTGAATGGGGATTTGTCATTGTCGGGCAAAGAACAGACTTTATCACTGTAGAGCCGTATAAAATCGTACTCTGCGTTTATCTGTACCTCGTCGAATGAAATGCTACCCGCCATCAGTCAATAATAATCCACCATGATCTCCAGCCTGGAGGATATGCAATACATTCCAAAGGACAATGATTAAGAAATATATTCTTCCATGACTCTCAAAGAAGGAAGTCAAATCCGGGGTCACCCTACAGTTTTGATATAGATTGGGCGTCACTTCTATGTTTTTGGTCGCTTATTGTTGCAATAGTAACATGCAATTATGGTTTGATAGGGAAAACAATTATGCTGTACAAAAATTGTGGTTTTTGTGGTATCCTGGATAGATCAGTGAATGGGGGAAGGGGGGTGGGTAGATGAAAGGTGAATGCATGGTCCTTCTAGGTTCAATTGGTAAGAGAAATAAGGGGGGGGGGGAGACATTAATACTAAGTTTGATGAGAAATTGACAATAACCGTCCACGGTTGGTTAATGTGTCAAAGGTGGTCATGAGATAGTAGCCGATTAATATGTTGTCTGGGCAGCCAGTCAATTCATCTTCCAACCATCCGCTCGTTCGCGCATCCACCTATCAGCTTGAATGGATGAAAAGAACGAGCGAACAGTGGGAGATTCAATAAGTGTATGGTTAACAGAATAACAGCGAACGAATGAATAAGCTAGTGGAACCCTCATTCAAGTGAATGAAAGAATGGGCGAAGGGGCGAAGGGGCGAATGGACGGATCGATGAATACGTAGTGGCGAATGAATAAGCTAAATGATGCATTTCACAATTGGCATCAACTCTATTATTTGATTGTATAAACAATCACTGCATTTAGTGAACAAGCTCGTTTTTTGAAAGAAATATGATCATTAAAGGAGTAACTACATAGCTGGGTCGAGCAGGCAAGTAAACACATTTTTTTTCAACTGACTGTATCTGATAGGGGTTGAGGGGTTTGTCGTAAGTGGTCAGTTAAATAGTTCTCGGGCAGTCAGAGGGTCGACTCACTGGCACGTCCACCCGCAAGAGTGAATGAAATCAATGAGTGAAAGAATGAATGAGTTTGTTATTATAGCACCATGTTCTAGTACAGGGCGTATAAATGTTTATGATGATGTTTATGGCCTATTTGGATGTTGAAAGGGCTACGCACACCGGGTATTCGGATACTTGGAACTGGAGAGACAAAATAACGCGGAGCAGGGAAGGGGGCGGGAGAGACAGTGGTGAGTACACTTTTTGCTAAGAAAATCATATTCAGAAGACACAATCTATCGGAATGGTTTTATGACTCAGTTGTGTATTGGTTAACGTATGCTGTGATGAAATTTCATCCACGCACAATGGCTATTGAATTGAGGAGATTATCATTTCCACTGTCACTTGACCAATTTCCATGAAATGTGCAAAATAATCGCCTGTCACATGTTCAATCTAGCAACCTGTTGCAGTTTTATTAGCCCATTGTCTTCCGAAATGTCCAATAAAACAACAGTGGAAGTGGTGGCTCCAGACAATCAACAGATTTCTATATAATATACATTTTGTAAACACAGGGTTTGAAATAATGGGCACTAAACCCCACGGATACTGATATAATGGAACTCGGAGTTGACAAGTGTTACGGACACAAAGAACACGAAGTTTTACAGAAAATGTTCTGTCGTTACCTGTTTTGTAAATGATATTTTTTAATTCATTTGTAAAATAATTACGTTCATTTTAGGGACCTTCCCTGCTGTGGGAATCTTCGCGGGTGTCATGAAGTCATCGGAAAGTCAACAAGTTGTTATAATATCATGTAACGAGTTTTGTACGAGTTTTGTTTGCTAATGCATCTACACTACTCGGCTGACTCGTATTTAATGTTAATTCCTGATAAACCACGCTCTGCGAAATGGAAGCTCAGCACAGAAAGTAAAGATGTTACTACGGTGACTACAATGAAGAGACCTTGTAGGATATGATAGAACACTGTGTACAAAACCACGAAAACAGTATCTAGTATAGACAATTGTACGGTGGCGTGGAAAGGACATCATGTGATTTTAATTTTCTTGTAGTATCTCGATCGATCGACTTATTTTTTCGATCGATCGACTTTGCATCTCGATCGATCTACTTATCATCTCGACCGATCGACTTAGTGAAAAGGATTTTTCAAGCAGTGTGTCAGTCGTATACACCTGGAACTTAATTAAGCACCCCCTGTTTCTTTCGCAGTGGTGTAAATAGAAACTGTCATTACTTTCATGCTATCTTCAACATGGCCAAAAGTGATGGTTTGCGGAAAGAATGGTCTATTGTTGTTGAAAATATCCAGTATTTTAATGACACTAATTACACATATTTGTCACTGATGTTTTTGATGGAAAAATTGTTCTCTCCACAAATATGGTGCTGGAACGGTCCATGATGAAATAATGCCGGACATCACTGACAAAAAATGTAACTTATGATATCCTGAATACAATAGCAGTGTCTGACGTCAGTGGCGAGTGTATCCATCGCGTGTCCGGATGACAGCCTGGCCCCTCCTCTAATGCTACAAGTAAACCTTCTGATGCGATCTAAAGGCAACTGCTGCGACTCCTCGTGTAATACAGCTTCCAAATAGGCCAAATTCTATACAAGCAGATCCCTTGCCTGCCCGCGACGTCAAAGAAAAGTCTCAGATGTGTTCTACGGGGTTCTAATCTGGGCTCATGGCATGCCAATGTAGTATTGTAATATTTAGCGTTGTTCTAAAGGAATGCTCTCACAGCATGGCAACGATGTGACCTTGCATTGTCGTCCATGAATACAGGACGAGTAGCCAACGGATGGTTGTCAAAATGAGCACGACACTCGGAGTGAGAACGTCCCGAATGTACTGATGACCATTGACATTCCCACGTAGGGTCACCATATCAAGTTTACAATCATGAGAGAGGCAACCCCAAATCATTACTGATCCTCCGCCATAAGGAACGATAGGTCTGATGTTCCTGGGCACGTAAGAAGTATTTCTATGCCTCCACACTCTCATGCGACCATCTGTGACGTGAAGCGAAGCAGGAACCTAGTCTCATCTTACCAATGGACTCTCCTTAATGTCCGGAGATTTCATTGTTGTCGTGTCATACACCACTCCAAACGTCGTCTTTGATGCTGACCAGACAGAGCTGGACGCTTGAGGACCCTTCTGGACCTCATACTCGGTGTTTTGGGACGGTTTCGGACACTTCTGTTGCATAAACGCCTGATGGGGAGCCAGAGGCGTTTCGAAAGCAAAGGGTTCACTTGTAGCGAGGCGTGCCAGACTCCGGTCTTTCCAAGGAGATGTCTTTCGCGGTTGTCCAGGCCTGGGTCGGTCCTTAACATCGTTGGTTTGTTGATTTTTTCGGACAAGTCTGCTGATGACAGAATGACTATAGCCAAGTTGCCTTCCAATAGCTTTGAATGACATGTATGTTGCATGCATGCCACCCATTTGCGATCTTAGTGCCTCTGAAGTCTCATCCTTGCCATGTCAACATTTACTGATAAAAGGAGTGACACATTTTCTTGTTTTTATACCCAGATATTGGATGTGGGTGATAGTGTTTTTGTGCCATTCGTGGATAGCATGCTTCACGTGGACGATGGGATGTGTTTGGGGTACGCTATTATCCAGAAACATCATGTTTCGCGAGATGAAATGGACTGCAATACATAACAATCATTAAAACATAATAATCAGTAACGGCAACTTCACTGTCATGAAACATTTCAGGGGGTGCTTAGTTGAAATCCAGGTGTATATACAAGGGGCGATTAGTGCCTCATTACCCAGAGCTTTGCGAGAGCAGCTGGTGATAAATTCCCACAGGAACCGGGGCATTTGACAAAGCAACTTTTTCCTATGGCCAACTTCGACCTCCTCCATCCAGATCCGCCAAGAGGTATACGTGCCGCATAATATATAGAATGCTATTGCATGTATAGTGATATAGGTAAACACAGGGCTATGGGTTTATAGTATGGGTATGTGATGGAATATTTATGGGGAAGTTGGATTTTCTTGAAAGTTTCCTTGCGAGACGGTTGACGTTGCTATTAACGTCGTGACATCATTATGCGCACGCGACGTCATAGACACGTGGATCGCTTTTGTTTGCACTGTACAGTCTTATATGATGTTATTCAGATAAAGGTGTGTAGGCCTTCTCTCACGGGAGTGATCTCGTAGTACAGTCTGGGAGTTATATACCCCTGCAGGTTCCCTGTTAGCCCTTGGTACTAGTAATCCCCTTTTTTTACTTTATACTATCCTATGCCTGATATAGGTAATATGTAATACTAGTCCAGGTGGTATTGTGTGGTAGGTGGGGGTAATACATGGCTGTCTACTGCAGGTACCCTGGTGGTCTACTTGGTGTGTCCACTTGAAGCATTTCAGGTTGGATTCGCGTGTAAACTCGGCGGCTCACGTGTCACACTTATATCCTTTTTTCTTTGGATTTTCATGACAAACGTTTTCAGTTATTGAAACATCCAGAAATGAGCCATCAATTGGATGCGCCTCGCCTGTGGCATCTGTGTCGAGCATTGTTATTATCTGCGAAAGAAGTGAACCTTGAAGTTATTTCTCACTTAATATGGAAGTCATTCAGAGAACATGAAACAATCACACATTAACTCCTCGGGCGTGTACTACTGATGTTCTGGAAAGCATGGATTCTTTACTCTCTCGGATATGCTCTTTAGAAAATGACAGTTTACTGCTAATCATGAACCGGTACCCCAAATTCCTCGCTGTCTACGAAGCATATGCAGTAGAGCAAATACCGGTACAACCCCGAGCTTCAGTAGCACATTCCGGACGAGTTATCTACCTGTTTTGGGCTAATGAGGGTACTTGTTCTCAGTGTCCGATATCCGAGTTCTAAGTGTCAATAATTCACTTTGCTTCGTAAGTTTTAGTGCCCAAATTTTCAAACCTCATGTTCATAAAAATGCATCTTATATAGAAATCTCTCGACTGCTCGAAGTTAGCTCTTTCACCGTTGTTTCACTGGACATTTCGTAAGACAATGGGCAAATAAAACTACTGAGGAGTGCTAAATTTATCACGTGACAGGCGATTATTTTGCCTATTTTATCAGAAATTGGCAAAGTGACAGTGCAAATGATAATCTCCTCAATTCAATAGCTAATGTTCATGGCTGAAATTCTATCACAGCATATCTTAACCCTTTACCTAACATGAAAAGCAGACGACACTTGCAAAAAAAAATATTGAATAACTAATTTTTTTCATTTTTTGTCTCAAAAACATAGGTTATGACCCCTCGTTGGAACGAGCTCGACGAGCTCGTTCCAACGAGGGGTCATAACCTATGTTTTTGAGACAAAAAATGGAAATATAATGAAAATTAATTGGCGATTTTTGAGAATAGCGCTGGCCGGTTTTGGCCGTTACGTTGTGTAAAGGGTTAACCAATACACAACTGAGTCATAAAAACACTCCGGTACATTGTTTCTTCTGAATATGTTTTTTTCTTAGCAAAAAAGTGTATTCACCCCTGTCTCTTCCGCCATTTTCTCTGCTCCGCGTTCTTTTTGTCTCTCCGGTTCCGAGTATCCAAATACCCGGTGTGATACGATAGAGTATGGAGAGAGGGTGTGTGCCGAAATCTTGAGGCTCTGGGCTTGGGAGGCGAATTTGTTGGAATTCTGAAAGCATTATATAAAGATGTACAGAGTGAACTTAGCCTGGGTAACATAACAACAAAACGTGAGCCTATGGATATAGGCCTAAAACAGGGGTGTATCCTTTCGCCAATTCTTATTGCATGGTACATCAAAGGTTTAGAAGATGAAATATCAAGTTGCGAGTTCCAAATTTCAATATATATAACGAGCTGGCAAGTCATAATGAGGATTTGACATGGCGTAAAATTGGTGTTCAAGTCGTTATAAGGAGCTGCAAAGTTTTGAAGTCATTATAACGACTAGAGAAGTGGTTTTCTCTAGTTGACAAGTCGTTATGACAAATTGTGAAGTTGTTAGAAGTTGTTAGAATGAGTTCCATATAAGGAGTTCATTAGTCATTGTGAAGAGTTATAATCTCATTATAATGAGTTTAAAAGTCATTACAATGGGTTCCGAAAGTTGTTATACTGAGTTGTTAAATCAGTACAACGTGTTGTGCTGCCATTGGTGTAATGAGTTTCACAGACTTGGACAAGTCATTCTAACGAATTGCAAAGTCGTCATGTGTCGAAACGTTGTTACATTGAGTAACGAAGTCATTATAACGAGTTGTGAGTTGTGAAGTCATTGTAATGACTCATGGTGCCATTAGAATAAGCTGACAAGACATTATAATGAGTTTATAATGTAATTAAAACGAGTCGACAAAGTCGTTATATTGATATCAAAACTTACTATAACGAGTTTTTGAAGTATGTATACTGCACTGACAAGCCATGTGTCATAACTATAACGAGCCATCAAGTCGTTATACCGAGTTGCCAAGTCGTGATAGCGACCTGTGAAGTTATTACAACAGATTGTACTGTCGTTAGATTAAGTTGATACGTCGGTATAAAGATTTGGTCAGTTTTTTCCTTGAATGACAAGTCATTATAACGGTTTGGGTTCTGAGTTTTGAAGCCATTTTACGTACATCCGTCGTGGACTGATCACTTTCTTTGGATGGATAATATTTCTACTGATGCAACAATATTAGATTCCAAACAATAATTATAGGAATAGTTATCGGAAATTTGATTATTGAAGGGTACAAACCGGTTCTTCATTAATTAAAGAGTATCCTGATGAAGTTAAATCAAAGTTGGAGAGACATCACTTGTTGACACTTCTCTCATATATTAAAGAATCATTGCCCTCCCGTCCTCTGGCCAATCTTTGCCAATGAAGGATATATTGAAATACAAGCTTGCACCTTTCCCTTTATCTATGTTCCTCGAATCGGATGACTTGCGCATTGGCAAATCCAAGTCTGATCCGAAAAATAAGCTCATGAAAGTTACCTGCACCGCAGTGCACTGTGATCGACGGCTGTGCAATCACGTGGGTACTGCACTGGCCCACAAATGGTACTGTTGCAGACATTGTGTCAACATTCTCTAATTTTATCACGACATATCTCATGAAGTCGAATGCATATCTTGTCTTTGACAGGTATTTTGACTTTAGCATCAAGTTGTCTGTCCGCACAGAACGTGGCAAATGCATGCCCAGAAAGCACAAGCTGGCACCTTATATCCCACTGCCACAAAAGCAAGTAGTTCTGTCGAGTTTCACAAACAAAATACAACTCATATGTCTCATATGTTCACACATTACCGAATGCGTCGCGAATGGTAGTCACTCGAATACACTAGTCATAACAGATGAATCGTGCACACCCAAACGCATTAGGTCAGGCGACGTGCAAGAATTTGGTGAGTTACACACAGAGCACGAAGAGGCTGGTGCTATCATTTGCCAACGAGTCAATAACATCCAGAGATTATTGCAAATACATTTGTCAGATTAATGTCATATCAGATGACTGACACGGACGTGTTTGTCCTCCTAACTGTCTTCTGCTGGAAGAAGAAAATGGGCTGCTTATTGACAATGGAAGCTACGAGTGGGGAAACAAAGGTCATTGACATAGGTGAAGCATGCAAGAAAAATGCCCAAGTTGTCTCAAAACTCATCGTTGCACATCCACTATCGGGCTGTGGCACTGTCGCACAATTCCACAATGTTGGCAAAGTAGGTATGTTGAAGAGACTGCAGGGCTATTCATTGGACGGGCTTTGTGATTACCGTGCAGACATGGGCGCTATGTTTGTCCAAAGTACCCTCCTGATCAGTGCTTGTTATGGTTATCCGGTTACTGAAATGACCGAAGCGAAGGTCAATGTCTGGACATCCAAAACAGTAAAGGCGCGATTTTCTGACCCAAGCTAGCAAACCATCCACCAACAACTGAGTCATTCCACGAGAAAGTTAAAAGGGCCCACCTTAAAGACATGCACTAGTACTCTTGTGACTCGGGCTTTCCACCAAAACTCGATCCATCTGATTTTTGGGATGGTCCACTCATGACAAATTCAAGACTTTGAGGCAAATAGGTATTCTCGGCTCTGTACATGCTGCCCAGAACAGGTATCGGATTTTGTCAAATGCGGTTGTATTTCGTCAATATAATGTTAATCCATGAGATGCACTTGTGTCTTCGCAAACATCCCATGCACCATTGTATGTCATTGCAAAGGTGATTCAGACACGTGGCATAGTGAGTTGACTTGGGGGAATGTCGAATCACACGACTGATGTGATGATGACGCTGCTGTGGAACACTTGAAATGAATTCGGAGCATGATTGGTGGATTTCTGTGAAAGTAATGGACATGTTAGTCGCCGTGTCTGAACTCAGTGGACTGGAATAAGTTCACGTTTTGCACACTTTCTATACCAGGAACGTGTTGCTACATTGTCTAATTTGATCTCATAATTTAGTCTCCAAAATATCTCAGCTGGCTATGAAAATGATTTCCTCGACAATTTGTTGATTTTCCAGCCATTTTGGCGGTCTTCTGTATACCTACAAAGGTCAAATATCTTGAATTCCTTGAATTTAGTGTAATCTTGGGTTGATTTCATTTTAGCACAATGATATACCCTATAAATAACGGTACAATAGCACAGAAATGTTTCATTCTTAATGTTCCGAAAATTCGGTCGCCATTTTTTTTAACAAAGTTTACAAACTGGCATCAAACGTCTTCGAATTTAGCACACAAAGTTACCCTAGAAACACCAAAACATTGTGTCGACACCAAAATTTCCAGGTTCCACCCAAAATCCACTAATCTGTGTCTGACTATAGGAAAAACATGTAACATATATATATATGAAAACACTTTTTACTGTTTCGTAATTAATCTATTTAAATATCATAAGAGGATCTGAAACTATTGGACATTTCGACATAGATGTCTTGAATTATACTACTCAAAGTTTGCTAAGTACCAAATATTTGACACATCATTGTAAAATTTGCTGTTGACATATTTGCGATATTTTTGGCGGATATGATTGAGAAATGTATTGAGATGGTCCCCAGTGTTTACATTAGCTCTCTTTACACGCAGACGTTTCGTAACAGTCATGAAAAGCGTGTACCCCTTGATTTTTATGCTATTTTCGTGTACTGTTTCCATGGACATGACATGTGTAGGGTATTCAGTCTGCCTAGACCACGCAGGGTATTCAGTCTGCCAGTCTGCCTAGGTACTGCCTAGACCACGCAGATAGGCGTTCTAGGGTATGGAGAAGACCAGGAGAGCGATTCCATCCAGTCAACATTGCTCAGCATGACCGCTATGGTGGAGGGTCAATCATGGTCTGGGCGGCATCAGCTGGGATGGACGTACAGAGCGATGTGTCCTTGAACGTGGAACATTGACTGCACAACGGTATATTGATGAGACCCTGGATGTCCACGTCAGATTGTATGCAGGTGCAGTGGGTGATAGATTCATACTGATGGACGATAATGCCATTCCTTATGTTGCCCATGCTGTCGGGGAGTACTGACAGAGGGAGGGGATTGAGCATATGGACTGGCCAGCAAGATCCCCTGTCCTCAGTCCAATCGAACATGTCTGGAATGAGTTGCAGCTTGCAATTTCAGCTCGTCCAGTCCAGCCAAGAAGTGTCCAGGAGCTTGGTTCCATGCTGGTCCAAGAATGGAACAGCATCCCAGAAAGGACCACCAGGAACCTGATTGGGAGCACGAGAAGGCGTTGTCAAGCTGTAATTAACAGTAATGAGTCTCATACTCGATATTGAAGCCATACCAGTTAACTCCGTCAACTTTCTGGCAAATTGAAAAATTTCCTCTTTTACCAATAATATCCATTTTGCATGGCTTAAAAGCTAAAAAATAATGTCAAACACAAATAAAATCTTATTTTCTGTACCTAAATCATTAAAGATATAATTAAATAAAAATTATATACACTTTACATAACACTATTTCAACTAAAACGTAAAACAGGTAGTTGGATATCCTTGCTGCTTAGCAAAACTTTTGAGTTGTATAATATTGTCTTTATGTTGTTTTTTCTGAAGGCTGAAGGGGAGGGGTGTGCTTTCTATTATAGAAAATTAGTTTTGAGTGGAAACGAAGCCCTCCCCTCCCCCAACCGATACACCCCCCCCCCCCCCTTCATCCTCAAAGCGTTCCGTAAAGTCAAACTAGACCACTTTGCAAACTCTCAACTAACCCAAATCCAGGCAGACGCCCATATCGCAAACATACGTGTTTATAAGCCTATAAACCACTAATTAATGCATACGGTTATATAAAAAAAAGACCTAGTCGTTAATTTTTTAATTGGGCATATATATAGGAAAAAATAAACTAAACACGCACAAAGCCTGTAAGGAGAACATTTGCTCAAAATCGAAAGTAGCTCAGTCTACGTACGTGCCTATACCCCAGGAATAAGCGTTAAACTTGTAACACTTGTCTTTTCAATATATATAACATTTAGACTTTTTATCTCACAAAAGGGTCATTTCGATGTTTAACACTCACCATCTTTCCTACCTGACTTGACCATTTGTGATTTTTTTTAATTATTATTCCATGAGGGTAATGGCCCTTTAAACAACGAACGTTCGCCCTATATATGCTTAAAATGTTGCAAATGCAATATTTCAAAAAGTTGCATGTGACTGCACTTTGTTCGTTACTCTTATTACTATGTAATCCTAAACCTTAGGCCTATAGACAGTGATGTAAAAACCAAAAGGATACAGCGATATTTACGCCCCCCCCCCCCCCCCCCCCCCGTACACCCATGCGTAAAATATTTTCAAACAATTTTGGCAACCCAGTGTAACGTGCTCTGCATTGATCGTCTTTCTGCAATGACATGTTTTTTACACCCCTTGGCGCTTTTCCAAAAACTAATAAATAAAAAGTAACCAGTGACAAAATAGTTCAATTCAACGCAAACGCCTATATAGATTTTTGACCCATATAATTGGAAACTTCCCACCATGCATGGAAAGTTCCACTTGCATCCAATGCCTTGAAAGCACGCCTATGACAATTCAGCGCAATCAGACAAACTGACTGTAATACAAAATAACTAACTGAATGGTCGCTGTCAAACAACCCAGTGCTGCGTTTTCGAGCCGAATACTCGCAAATGCTGTGTAAAAGGTAAGATAAGATTTATTCAGCAAATACGCCAGAACAAAGGCAGATTGCTGTGAACACACAAAATCAACATAAACAGAATAATAAAACACACTAATTTCATATGACATAATTATGTGAATTGAGTATCCTATTTTTTCTCCCTTTTAAGTACAGCCTTTTTCCAAAAAGGTTACCCGACAAAGCGCAATCAAATTGAGGGGAAACAAAATACACTTTCGTATATGATTTGCTTCCCGAATTCATGGCACCAAAATATCTGCCACGAAGAAGAAAATGCGTTTTTAGTAACTGATGAACTAAGTAATTCGAATACCACCTGCGGCAACCTCGTTGTGTCCTTTTGGCAAGACACTTTACCCTCATTGCCGACGGGGGAACGGGGCGTTGTGTACTAAGGCACACTGCATGTCGATTGTGCATTTGTCTCCATATTAACCCTTTACCTAACATGAAAAGCAGACGACACTTGCAAAAAAAATTCTTGAATAACTAAATTTTTTCATTTTTTGTCTCAAAAACATAGGTTATGACCCCTCGTTGGAACGAGCTCGACGAGCTCGTTCCAACGAGCGGTCATAACCTATGTTTTTGAGACAAAAAATAAAAATATTTTGAAAATTAATTGGCGATATTTGAGAATAGCGCTGGCCGGTTTTGGCCGTTACGTTGGGTAAAGGGTTAACCATTTATAAGACACACAGTTTTATTGTCCTAATTTCAAATTTCAAAATTCCACTAACATTTATTTATTTATTTTTTTATTTATTTATTTAGTTATTTGAATTTAAGGGCACTTCGGGCAGCCGAGGAGGGAGCGCTGTGGCTCAATGGTAAACCGTTGGACTTCTATGCTGGAGGTCCCGAGTTCGATCTCCGTTCGGAGCGACCCGCGTTGTGTCCTTGGGCATGGCACTTTATCCCGGTTGCCTACATGGGGGCACTATAACGCTGTGTACTAAGGCGTACTGCACGTCGATGGTGCTTCAACCGCTGTAACCCTGCCTGTGCGGATGAACAGATTTAGAGTGCTGAGGAGCTGACAGTTGCTCGTCGATGCTCGGTGGTTTTCTCCGGGTACTCCGGCTTCCTCCACCCGTAAAACTGTCACGGCCACGATTAGCAATTGTACATAAGAATGTGACCTTAAACATCAAGAAATAAATAAATAAATAAATAAATAAATAAATAAATAGGCAGCAGGGGTCACCTCGCGTCGGACGGTTTTACGAGTAGAGACGCGGAGTAACCGGAGAAAACCACCGAGCAATTCTTGAATAACTATTTTTTAAGTTTTTTTTTTTTTGCGTCAAAAACATAACTTGTGATTTGTGGGAAAAATAAACCAGCAATCCGACCGTTTGCTCAAAAACGAAAGTAGCTCAGTCTACGTGCTCTATACGAAAAAACATTAGAATGGTAACCATAGTGGTTTCAATAAATAGGCCTAATAAGATTTTTTTCAAAATAGGTCACTTGGATGTTTAACAGTTACCACATTTTCTACCTAATCTTTGGACCCAGATAAATACACTGCCCACGTGAGTAATGGACATTAAGGGCCTCGCCCAACTAAAAACACAACGCAGGTAGCGCTGGGCAGATCGGCCGATGCACCGCACCTTTCGGTTTGAAATTTAGTGCTCTAACCACACGGGCGATCGCGCTTCCGTCAAAACTGTATTTAGTAATTTCACTGTTGAAGTTCTCAACAATGAACAGTCCCTGTTTTTGGGTTTTTTTTTTTTTTTGGGGGGGGGTGGAGGAGGGGGTGCATGTTGGCAAAAGTATCTAACATTATATTTCGGAGGAGTCGCAACCCATTTCACCCACCCCCTCTCTTCTCTTTATGCGTACACTATTTACACAATGCCAAGAAATCAAATATGTCAATAAACTTGCCTTATATTTCTCAGTGCGCATAAAACGTCAACTCTTTGGAATTCTTCATGTTGAAAAACAGGAGTTTAAAATAGACCCCATACGTTCACCCAGGGCGTATGATACAAGACCAATTAACTTTAAACGGAATCGTGACTGCGAAAAATACATTTCTCAGTAACTGCACATTAGAATATCAACTCTTTGAAATTCTTCATTTTGCAAAAAAAGAGAGTTTAAAATAGACCCCATACGTTCACCCATGGCGTTTGTTTCAAATCCAAGTAAAAAAAAATCACGACTGCGAAAAATCCAACACTAGGTTCACACTTAGTCATTTCAATGTGAGTTTACTGTAGTTCATTGAACTTGACTGAGGTCAGGACCAGACTGTATGACCTATTAGGCTTGTATGTGTGTGTGTGTGTGTATGTGTGTGTGTGTGTGTGTGTGGGGGGGGGGGGGGGGCAAATGGTTCTTCATTCTTGGATACTAAGTATTGTTACGCTCTAGACCCATAGAACTGCAAGAATCGAGGTCTGGGGGTGGAGAAAAATTTGAAGGTGGTGCACCTATTGCGTTCGTACGACGAGGGCCTCATCCGGATAGGCCTACATTTTAAAAATGTACCCTGAATGGCGCAAGTTGAATACATTTTGGGTCTCAATGGAGCATAAGGCGTTGTAAGCCGAATGTGATTTTCCTCAGTTGACACCCAATACACACCGTAAAATTCAGAATTTTTAGGGTGTAAAAAGATAGGCCTATCTAGGTTCACCGCAACCCATGCCTCGCCCGCGCACACCCCCGCTCTCAGGACTGGATTAATGATCAGACCCAGACCACTTCCCACAGCATACTTTTTTTCCATGACCACTATTATAACGACGTAAAAAGAAAGAACATAAATAGCGAATTCAATATACTCGTTTGCAAACTTTGCAGTAACCGGTTCTCGTCAGATCAACGAAGTTTAGCGACATCGAGCCCGGTTAATCCTTGGATGGGTGACCGTCTGAGCGATCGATGCGGACTCCCGCGTTGTGTCCTTGGGTAAGGCACTTCACCCCGATTGTCCACATGGGGGCACAATGACGCCGTGTACTAAGGCGTACTGCACGCCGATGGTGCGCATGTCTTCAACCAATCTGACCCTGCCTGCTGTAGTGCGGAGTTACGATGTTGGGGAGCTGGCAGCTGCTCGTCGTTGCTCGGTGGTTCTCTCCGGGTACTCCGGCTTCCTCCACCCGTAAAACTGTCACCTACACGATCTGACCTTGGCTGTTAATGTGTCGTTAAACCCTAATAAATAAATAAATAAATAAATAAATAAATAAATAAATAAATATACTCGTTAAATACATGCAGTTCTACTAGAAAAAATAACCAGATAACAAGCTAACTGGGGTATGCATTAATGATTTGTGTTGGTTTCCTCCATGTCGACACACAAGACCAACTTGACCACCTCACTCTCAGAGCGCAAAAAGCAACGTATGACTGAACTGAGGAAGAAAAGAGACGCATTGGATGAATCTGTGTTTTTCACCCGTTTTGACCCTCTCATCTGAACGCAGATATTTCTGAATTTGGTCGTTCTCAAATCGTCTTGCGGGTGTAAAGTTAAAACGTTGTTAAATTGGTTTAAACTGGGGTTTAGCGTGTTTCAGTGCCGCGAGAGTATTTTTTTGTTCCTTGTCAACACGTGATCTTCAGAAATTTATAGATTAATTTAGCGTTGAATATAAAACAAATTAAATATCAAACCCTCGTTCGTAACCCACCTTTCATTCCAGTGAGTTCAGCTATTTCTTTATAATATGATACGAGGTTAAAAACCAATTGCACCTATGCTGACCTATGACTATGTACATAAATTTGGTGATATAAAGTTACGAATGTTTTTAACAACCTTCAGATTGTCGTCATAAACAAATAATAGTTTTAACAAAACCTTTGATTCAGCTGAATAATTTTTTCAGGATATAACAATTTTTTTCGAGTGAAATTGTTAGTTGGTACAAATGTTCACGGTCAATGACCTGAAACAAAAATATTTCTTTCCTGTCAAAGTTTATGCAAGAACAACTGAGAATCCAGTTTGCGTGCATTGGAAAAATGATCAAAATACGCATATCCAAAAATAAATTCTTGATATTTTAAAAATGTTCAGTTGACATGTTACGACCCAAGCCTTATCTAAAATAAATGCAGAGCAATTAGAACCGATTTTAATAAAAAGTACGTATTTCTGTAGTCGGTCGTGATGATTTCTCCCCAATTTAGAAAAGTCTCACAGTAAATCATCCCTTGAAAAAAAAAGCAACCACATATAGTAGAGCGGGGCCCTTTGGGGACCCCCGCAATAAACCGTAACGCCCTCCAAAATCATGTTATTGGTTTTTTAGTGCCCGTGACCGAATTACCCCATTCCCAATCTTCTGTTTCTGTGCGATTCACGCTGCGAGGTAAACAACTCTCACAGCAGTTACATGAGGTGATTACACCAAATATAACCTATTTACTGAAACACAAGGGGCCAAATAGTGATATAATGTGAGTATATTTATGTATCAATCTGTTTTTGAAGCTGCTAAACTCTAATCCTGGATTTTTAACATCGGTTATTCGTGCTTGTTTTCAAAAAAACTTCCAAAAATAAACTCCGACAACTCATGAATATTCAATTACTTTGGCTTGTTTTGATCGCACAGTATTGTTTGCAAACAGACGTTTGTGATTGTTTGCTCATTAGAATTGACTTGGAGTTATTTTGAGGTTACTTGAATGGCCTCCCCTATTAGTGTCAATAATAGAAATAACATGATTTTTGTCGGGCGTTAAATGGTTATTAACGACCCTACAGTACAGAAATGATGAGCCCTTGGGCTATAGATCTTACCAGCTATCCTCCATGCGCAATGCATTTCGGGACACCACCCAAATGAAAACGTAAACATAAACACGAACGCACGTGTGCAAACTGAACCGTCTCGCTTCGAAAGTTTAAGTTTCAATGTATGTTCTCGTGAATATTGTCAACTTCACATTTAATAATCACAAGTAAAGATAAATCGAATCATAATTATGCAGAATTTTAGTTGTTGAGCGAAATGAATAACCAACAACAGGATTTATTTCAACATTTATCGGCTGAAATCTCTGTGTTCGCCGTGGGACCTTCGGCGCCCAGATGATACATAATTAACGTTAATGTTAATTTTATAGTCTAGTTTTGGTACTTCCTGTGCACATACCAAAACAAACAAAATATATTATAGACTGTGGCTCCAAGGTTGGACTAGGCATGCAGGTGAGGTAATTCGCGAGTGGGACCAGTCCTTCCTCCACATTTAGAAGCCCGGAGGTCTTGGAAAGTCTTTTTATAACCTCCCCCCCCCCCCCCCACATCGTATTAGATATTCCCAATCCACCAAGATGTGAGAGTCAGGTAGGCCCAATCATATTATAAGTCTCACATACTATGTGGCTGGAAAAATGGTGGAAAGTAAGGGGGGGGGGGGGGGGCTGAAAATTTCTTTCGAACACGAGGCCGGGGGTGGGTGGGTCACCAGCCCAGAAAACACATTTTATCCTGGCCCTGTAGGGCCCTGCAAAATTTTTCCTGTGTTTATTTTTCTTGAAAATGATGGAGCCAAATTGTTCAGGCATGCTTGTATGGTGTTTACTGTTTCGACATGTATTTATCTCCTCTGAGTGAACTTTGGGTGGTGGGTGGAGGGTTGAGTTGACAATCCTTTAGGAATGAGAGCTGATGGGGCCCAGGTCAACTTGGAAAAATCTTGCCTTCCTCCTCTCATTTATAACACAATGAAAAATATTGCTCCACAATTTTTGTTTCAACAAACGTAAATGCATGTACACCCCAAAAGAAAGCTGAATACCATATATCAAGACATTGTATGTGTCTGTTCGTGAAAAGATTTTTAAAAAATGTTAGTGCATTTTTCCCACCACTCCCTATGGGGCAGCAATTGGATTTGTACAAAACCAATAGGCAACTCCCCAACCAATCATTTCCTAATCTATCTTTTAAATCAGTTCAATGTTTTTTTTAATTAAGGCACAAAAAGCACCTTCACAAGTTCACACAGGATGTCGGATGATGGCAGACAGACGACGGATGGGTTGTGATCACAAAACATCCTGACTTTCTGTCAAGTACCGGTAAGCTAAGAATTCTGAATGGTGCTGTCTGGTGGAACTTAAAAAGATTTTCAAAAAAATGTCCACACATTGCATTAAAGTAAACTTTAGAGTTTTTTCGAATGCAGCAATAAACATTTGATGGAAGGTTGGCATGACAAAATGGATAAAATAGACATTGCTTATGGTGTAAGGGGGTGGGTCCCTATCTGAAAATCAGAATTTTTTTTTTTTTTTGCTTCCCTAAAGGAGTGAGTGGGTTCCCAAAAGTTTGAAAAAACTTTTTTGTACCTAGTGGGAAAAATTTATTAATCATTTGTAAAATGCCCCCAAGCAGGGCCATCGAAGATCAAAGGGGCTGGGCCTGGGGCACCCATAAGATTAGGGCAATTCAGTGGGGGCAGGCGTTCCCCCCTCCCCCCCCCCCCCCATCTGGTGGCCCTGCCAAGTTGTCTTCCTTTTGTCATTATAATTATATATCTGGTTTGTTGAACCACTGTTACTGGAAGTTGTGGATACAACCACTTTTTCACTGATAACAATGAAAGCACCACGTCAGTCCTGACCCCGTGTTACACATACAGTAGTCTATATAATAATAGACAAGTATTGAAGTAATGAAAGCCTATTTTGCCCTGACCGATAACCTCTTCCCAGTTCATTTGTGAATTCGTTCATTGAACAAAGATTCATCAACACAGTTTTCTTGTACAGCTATTCACAAGGTATTCAACTTTCGCCTATTGCAGCATTGCTCGAACAATATCAGCTGCTATCGGACCTATATATGTGGGAGGAGCGCGGGGGACATAACATGTAATGCACCCCCCCCCCCCGAAAAACTTTGTGCCCCCCCCCCCCCCCATGATCTGCGCCCATGGTCCAATTTAATAGGGTCACCACACCAAACCTACCAGATGAAATACAGGGACCAAGTTACTACCAACTAAATATTTTCCATGCGCACATAATCCAGATCGGGGTTTATAGAAATAGATACACAATACACATTGAAATTCTTTGCCGACAAAGGAATTGAATGACAGCTTCTTGTCACTGAATTTGAGCGTTCGCTATTTTGGAAACTTTTTTGTAGAACCGCTCATCGCTGATACCTTCACCCGACACCCGTGACACGAATCACAGGATGCAGGTGGTTGATTGGTGACAGATTGGCTCAATGTAGTTGACAGTTACTTCAAACTTACTCGATTTCAATGTATTCACCGTCTATCAAGATGAAATTATCAGTTTGTGTATCAATTGGGAGAGTGCAAAACTTCTCTTTGCGTCTCCCTGGACCGGTCCCTTGGACTGCCCCGGACCGGTCCAGCGTGCCTGTGTACCGGTACAGCAGGGTCGGCCCGGTCCTCATCGGACCGTACCGCGGACCACGCCTGAACCGGTACCGGACCGTTTGTTTGCGGTCCGGTCCGCAACACTATTGGTTAGCGAGTCATATTTCAATATTAAAACACAACTTGTTTGTAACAGTACAGTAAACAATCAACACTGCCCATTTGACATTTTCATGGAAAAAAGTCTTATTTATTTTGCGTGATTACAAAGGGTCGAAAAAAAATCGTGTGAAGCGCATACAAAACAATCTCTCAGCGGGATTCTTTGTCTGAAGCTGTGTGCCTGCATCAAGTTTATCTTGCTTTTTTCCCCCAGTTATGTCCCATTGTTCGCGTTTGTAACGACTCAACTGATTGGCTTGTGGAGCGTATTGCATCGTGGGATTTTAGTATCATCCTGAATAATTATGATCGATCCAGGGTCGGACAAATTATTTTAGGTTCATCCTCAATTAATATAGGATGAATCTCAAATATTTATGTCGAACCTGGTTTAACATGAAGCAATAACTATGGTCCATCCAGGGTCTGACAAATTATTTCAGGTTAATCCTCAATTAATATAGGATGAACCTCAAATATTGATGTCGAACCTGGTTCAACATGAAACAATAATTATGGTCCATCCAGGGTCGGACAAATTATTTCAGGTTCATCCTCAGTTAATATAGGATGAACCTGAAATATTTATGTCGAACCTGGTTCAACATGAAACAATAATTATGGTCCATCCAAGATCGGACAAATTATTTCAGGTTCATCCTCAATTAATATTGGATGAACCTGAAATATTGATGTCGAACCTGGTTCAACATGAAACAATAATTATGGTCCATCCAGGGTCGGACAAATTATTTCAGGTTCATCCTCAATTAATATAGGTTGAACCTGAAATATTGATGTCGAACCTGGTTCAACATGAAACAATAATTATGATCCATCCAGGATCGGACAAATTATTTTAGGTTCATCCTCAATTAATATAGGATGAACCTCAAATATTGATGTCGAACCTGGTTCAACATGAAACAACAATTATGGTCGATCCAGGGTCGGACAAATTATTTTAGGTTCATCTTCAATTAATATAGGATGAACCTGAAATATTGATGTCGAACCTGGTTCAACCTGAAACAATAATTATGTTCCATCCAGGGTCGGACAAATTATTTCATGTTCATCCTATATTAATTGAAGATGAACCTGAAATATTTATGTCGAACCTGGTTGAACATGAAACAATAATTATGTTCCATCCAGGATCGGACAAATTATTTCAGGTTCATCCTCAATTAATATAGGATGAACCTGAAATATTGATGTCGAACCTGGTTCAACATGAAACAATAATTATGGTCGATCCAGGGTCGGACAAATTATTTTAGGTTCATCCTCAATTAATATAGGATGAACCTGAAATATTTATGTCGAACCTGGTTCAACATGAAACAATAATTATGGTCCATCCAAGATCGGACAAATTATTTCAGGTTCATCCTCAATTAATATTGGATGAACCTGAAATATTGATGTCGAACCTGGTTCAACATGAAACAATAATTATGTTCCATCCAGGGTCGGACAAATTATTTCATGTTCATCCTCAATTAATATAGGATGAACCTGAAATATTTATGTCGAACCTGGTTGAACATGAAACAATAATTATGGTCCATCCAGGATCGGACAAATTATTTCAGGTTCATCCTCAATTAATATAGGATGAACCTGAAATATTGATGTCGAACCTGGTTCAACATGAAACAATAATTATGGTCGATCCAGGGTCGGACAAATTATTTTAGGTTCATCCTCAATTAATATAGGATGAACCTGAAATATTTATGTCGAACCTGGTTCAACATGAAACAATAATTATGGTCCATCCAAGATCGGACAAATTATTTCAGGTTCATCCTCAATTAATATTGGATGAACCTGAAATATTGATGTCGAACCTGGTTCAACATGAAACAATAATTATGTTCCATCCAGGGTCGGACAAATTATTTCATGTTCATCCTCAATTAATATAGGATGAACCTGAAATATTTATGTCGAACCTGGTTGAACATGAAACAATAATTATGGTCCATCCAGGATCGGACAAATTATTTCAGGTTCATCCTCAATTAATATAGGATGAACCTGAAATATTGATGTCGAACCTGGTTCAACATGAAACAATAATTATGGTCGATCCAGGGTCGGACAAATTATTTTAGGTTCATCCTCAATTAATATAGGATGAACCTGAAATATTTATGTCGAACCTGGTTCAACATGAAACAATAATTATAGTCCATCCAGGGTCGGACAAATTATTGATCGCGTACAAGAGGGTCATAAATATTATTTTAGGATGAACCTCAAATAATATAGGATGAACCTCAAATAATATAGGATGAACCTCAAATAATATAGTATGTACCTCAATAATTATTTTCGAACCTGTTCGTACGCCATATTATTGTTAATCATTTCTGTAGGGCCGTTAATAAACCATAACGCCCTAAAAAATCATGTTATTGGTAATGGTATATTCTATCAATTTCAACTTTTACTCAGGAATACTGATGTGCTGCGAAAAGTCAACGCAGGAATCTTAGAAACAGAACAAAACTAAACAACTCCGGTGCCGACTGGATTAATAAAAAAGTAAATTTCCTTCTATTTTGAATGTTTTATACGGAAGCTGGTTAGTGCCACCTGTAAATCAATTTTTTATGTCATAATTACGACATAGTATGTCGTAATTACGACATACTATGTCGTAATTACGACTTAGTATGTCGTAATTACGACATAGCTAACTCGTAATTACGACATACTAAGTCGTAATTACGACATACCTAACCCGTAATTACGACATACTATCTCGTAATACGACTTATTATGTCGTAATTACCACATAGCAATCTCGTAATTACGACATAGCTAACTCGTAATTACGAGATAGTATCTCGTAATTACGACATACTAAGTCGTAATTACGACATAGCTAACTCGTAATTACGACATACTAAGTCGTAATTACGACTAATTATGTCGTAATTACGAGATACTATGTCGTAATTACGAGATAGTATGTCGTAATTACGAGTTAGCTATGTCGTAATTACGACATACTACGTCGTAATTACGAGATAGCTATGTCGCAATTACGACATACTAAGTCGTAATTGCGGCATACTATGTCATAATTATGACATATGGTATGTCGTAATTACGACTTATTATGTCGTAATTACGACTTAGTATGTCGTAATTAGACATAGCTAACTCGTAATTACGAGATGATATCTCGTAATTACGACTTAGTATGTCGTAATTACAACATAGCTATCTCGTAATTACGACTTAGTATGTCGTATTTACGACATAGCTAACTCGTAATTACGACATAGTATAGCCAATGATAACCGAGTACATGTATGTGTGTTGCACCGAGATTATACCATCTCACTGCTTTTCGACTGCAAAGTTTGATCGCTATGCTAATGAAAAAGCTGGAAGTGATTTCAAAATGCTTATTTATTGAATTAAAAAGCATTGCTTTAATGGTGCTTTGAATGAAATTTCCCATATGTGACTGAAAGCTTTCACATATCAATTCCTGATATGTCGACAATGAAGCCTATCGGCTTTTCAAAGCAGTGAACAAATTGTTGCCCTTGATTTGCAACTCGATCCTTTTCAAACGCCTGGCGTCTCCTTGTTTTATTGAACCCTGCACGTTATGTCAGCGGCGTGGGAGGGGGGGAGCAAACATTCGATGGCCGAAGGCCATCGCCGACAGCCATAGGGTGTTTTATTGAACCCTGCACGTTATGTTAATGCTTGCGGTCTCAATTTTGTATTACACACTCTTGTATTCTGTAGGCGACGACATTATTGCCCGGCAAAAGTAAAATAAACAAAAGATGAAAAAACAAACAGAAACAGTAGTATGTCATATATCCGGACGGGCCTTGTCACGTGACGTAGTGGCGCCATGTTTCGGCACCCTTTTTTGAAAAACATATGACCTTCGGCACCCCTTTTTTGTCATATGTGCTTATGTGAAAAAGCACAATGTGCCCTAGCACATAGGCACATGATTTATATGCCGATATGTGCTTATGTGAAAAGGCACAATGTGACACAATGTGCCCTATCACATAGTCACATACGGGTATTTGAGGATACCTATAGCCTAGTATTGTATTATTTGAGGATACTATCTAGGATACCTTCTGGAGAATCCCTTTTTGTCATATGTGCTTACGTGAAAAAGCACAGTGTGACACAATGTGACCTAGCACATAAGCACATGCTTTATGTGCCGATATGTGCTTATGCGAAAAGGCACAATGTGACACAATGTGCCCTATCACATAGGCACATACGACCAACATGGGATTCCATAGCCACAGGTGTTTTCCAAAAGGGATTCTTTAAAAGGGATTCCATAAAATGGAATTCCTATCTGACTCCGTAAAATGGGATTCCGTGTTTTATCATCGACACTCGAGGGTATTCCCCTTCCCTATTAGAAGAATTCAGTTCAATGGGTTGTAGTTCATTAAGTTTAAAATTTATTCAGTTAAATGTCGTTCAGTTCAAAGGGTGTTTATTTATATTAGATGTAAAAAGTTCATTCAAAAAGTTCAAAAAGTTCAAGGGTGTTAACATTGGGATATATTTAGGGGTTATAGTTCATTCAAACAGTTCAAAAGGGTTAATTATATATACCTTCATTAGGGTTGTAGTTCATTTCAAACAGTTCAAGAGGGTTAACATTGGGTTATATATTTAGGGGTTGTAGTTCAATCAGATCAGTTCGATCTTCGTTCACTTTGTTCTGTTCACTTCGATCTTGGCTGTGTTGGATCTTTGTTCATTTTTTTATGGTCAATTCACTTCGAGTTTGCTTATATTCGATCAGATCAGTTCGATTTTCTTCAGTTTGTTCTGTTCACTTCGATCTTGGTTGTGTTGGATCTTCGTTGTGTACCTTTATTGTTTTGTAGTGGTTGGTTGTCTCTGTTCAGTTGTTTCCAACTAGTTCGATCTTCGTTCATGTTGCGTCTGTTTAGTTAGGTTGTTGCATGTAGTATTTAGGGGTTACAGTCCATTCAGATTAAAAATTTTATTGTATATATTGGGCGTTAAGATTAAGTCAAAGTTTATGTTGTGTTCCCTTCGGCCTTGTTGTAGTTGATGAATTAGGCTTTATTAGTCCCTTTCCATACCCTCGAGTGTCGATGATAAAACACGGAATCCCATTTTACGGAGTCGGATAGGAATTCCATTTTATGGAATCCCTTTTAATGAATCCCTTTTGGAAAACACCTGTGGCTATGGAATCACATTTTGGTATGTGCCTATGTGATAGGGCACATTGTGTCACATTGTGCCTTTTCACATAAGCACATATCGGCACATAAAGCATGTGCTTATGTGCTTGGTCACATTGTGCTTTTTCACATAAGCACATATGACAAAAAGGGATTCTCCAGAAGGTAACTTGATAGGTATCCTCAAATAATACAATACTAGGCTATAGGTATCCTCAAATACCCGTATGTGACTATGTGATAGGGCACATTGTGTCACATTGTGCCTTTTCACATAAGCACATATCGGCATATAAAGCATGTGCCTTTGTGCTAGGACACATTGTGCTTTTTCACATAAGCACATGTGACAAAAAAGGGATTCTCTAGTAGGTATCCTCGAATAATACAATACCAGGCAATAGGTATCCTCAAATACCCGTATGTGCCTATGTGCTAGGGCACATTGTGTCACATTGTGCTTTTTCACATAAGCACATATGACAAAAAAGGGGTGCCGAAGGTCATATGTTTTTCAAAAAGGGGTGCCGAAATTGGGGTGCCCGGGGATATTGCCATTGGATGTAGATGTGATGAGAATCTGATACAACTTCGTTGTAATAGGGGGAGATAACTCTATACGATTAAGTACAGGTTATGGGAAATCAAGCAATCTGATTGGTTAGTTATAATTTATATAAATGATCTAGATAAATGAACCAACAACAACAAGAGTACACGGAATAGGGTCAGAACTAACAAGAATAGACTAGAATAGCTAAATATAGTAATAATAAGCAAAGCTGTTCCAACTAATAGGCTCTTCTACCTTACTGGAGTATACTCTAGAACAAAGGAAACTGGCCAGATAGACGTAAACTTTTGCATATATAGATAGAAGCAGAGAATTCTGGGTAAATTTGTCCTATAGCACTACGTGCTATTCTTAATAGGGAAAAAACACGTCATGAGATCCAAAAAAGGGATTTTGGGAGAATTCTAAGCCAGAACATTACTCCTGTTCAATCGAACGCACCCCGGTGCCCCCTTAGTACTATAGCACTACGTGCTAAGCCGATAAATTGGGAAATAAAGTCAATTTCGGTGATTTTGGGTGGATTTTAGTGATTTGGAGGGATTGTCGGGTTGTTTGTGGTAATCAGATTTACTCTTCTACAAAGGAACACACCCCCGAACACACCCCTGTCTTGTTAGAAGCCATTGGTAACATAGCAACCACGTGCTACCATAGAAACCAAGATGGCGGCCTCAAGTATACAAAATGGACGACGGAAACACGTATCACCCTAACAACACGCGCTGCGCATGCGCACTAACACCACGTATCACTATGGGGATGACGTCACAACATGGCCGCTCACGCGGGTTACCATGATAACACAACATGGCGCCACTACGTCACGTGACATGACGTCAGTTCCGGGGTCCGGCAAACAAGGCCCGTCCGGGTACATGACATACTACTAGAAACGAAATGAAGTAAATAGCAATGTTGCCGGATTTGTAACCGTGGGCTTCATTCAACTCCGGTATATTACATATTTATCGCGACAAATTGTCATAATCCCCAAAATTCAAGTCAGAAAACAACTACAGTCATTTGCTTCCGAAGTTCCCTATTTTTGGGTCAAAACGTCCCCAAGAGTTGGTCAAAACGTCCCAAACAACTGGTCAAAACGTCCCGTAGAGTTGGTCAAAACGTCCCCAACAATTGGTCAAAACGCCCCCAAAAGTTGGTCAAAACGTCCCCAACTCATTTATCGTTTCGTAGTTTCATATTTAATTTAGCAATGTTTATACTATTTTTCGGTCGAAATCTAGGATTCTAAGTCAGTTGTACCAATACTCTGCTCTCGGCTGGGCATGAACAGGACTTCAGCAGATTGGAATTAATTTCGAATGAATGAATAAATGAAAACGTTTCAGGGCGCCGAAAGCGCACTGGGACGATGTATGATTGAAATCCCCTTCAATCCGAATATCTTTACTTGCTTATGGATCCACAAGGGTCGGAAGCGAGGATCAGTAATCTTCTTGGTTTGAGCGTGCGTACGGACAGTAAGGTACTGGGGTCAGACCCCCCCCCCCCCCACCCCTGATAACCTCGAACTGGAAGGTGACTTGTAATTGTGCATAACTACGAGATTCTGCTCTGTATTTTACTTAGAAACGTGGGCATTTTTATATGGATGGTAATACTGAAACCGCACTTTGATGGTTATCTTAGAAAAAAGAAAAGAAAAAGAAACCCAAACAGTCTTTCGGGAGTAGCCCCAGCACATATTATCCATAACGGTTATAAAAAAGGAAAAAGTATACCAATATGTGTTATTAAAAGATGGGAGTTACCCATGAGCCTATAAGGTGGAGTGAACGCTGAGCCCTGGCCATCTGGTACGCCTTCAGGGGAACGGATGACGGGGTGATGGTAGGCGACCCCCCCCCCCCCCACAACGACAAAAATTCCCTACTCATAGACACACACTTAAAAACGCTTAAAGCATTTCAGCATTCGAAAGTCTGGCGAAAAAAACTGAGTTAATTATGCAAAAACGGGCGGTGCTTTTCAATAAATACTTGCGAAATAATTTCAGGTTGTGTCGTAGTGTAGTAGTGTAAGCCACAGTAGGCCGCATGTTAGAATTATTTCTCAATTATTTACTGAGATGCTAATAGGCCCTATTTACACTATTTACAAATGGTTTAGGCCTGCCCCTCCTCCAGTCCAAAAATAACCTCAAATAATGTAGGCCTATTTTTTATTTTTTGAGCCTGGAACGTCTTTCAAAGGACGTACCAAACGAAACTTAAAATACGGGCTTTCAGGCCATTTTCGACTAGCCCCCCCCCCCCCTCCAAGTTTTTGACCCCTGTGCTAACGGTTAAGAAGGGGGCTGCATCGTGAACAGTGGCGTAGATAAAGGGGGGGGGGGGGGGGAGGGGGGGGGGGAGGGGGAGGCGGAGGCCCCCACCAGAAGTTTTGTCGGAAATTTTTGGGACCATTTTTAGGCGAATTTATGCCTAATAACATTAAAATGCTGGCTTTGGGGATAAAAACATGTCATTTTGGGTAAATTTTGGGTAAAAAAGACCAATTTGCAGTACATTTGCAGTAAACAACAGATTCTTTCTGTTTGTTTGGGTTTTTGTTGTTGTTAACACTGTCGGAAAATTTTCGGTCTGTCGGAAAATTTTGGGCTTGCCCCTCCGTCAGCGAAAAGCTATCTACGCAACTGATCGTGAATGGAGCTCTGCACTTGACCAACGGTTGTAATTTGTGACTGCGTGATTCTTGAAGTAATAACTTTATTAGATCAACTTGACGTAAATCACTTCAAGAATTGTGCAGTTAAAAGCTATAATTCTAGATCACTGGATACTCACTGATGAACTTGAGAATTCAAAACATGCTGTTAAAAACGACGGCCAAAAAAAAAAAATAACGTGATTTTTGGGTACCAAAACCCACCAGAAGTCTCCATTTATAACAGATTTAATTTTTTTTTTGGGGGGGGGGGGAGGGGTGGTCTCCCCACCCCTATCATCGATCGTTACTCGCGATCAACCCAATCAACGCCCGTGCCTGCCTCTGGCATCTGCACCAGTATCCCGACACTTTTGAAAGGAGATCCGTGACAGAATTAACCCTTGACCAAATTTCCATTTCCCTGGCACTTGTATTAATTAGTGTTTTCTATTCATAAAGCACGCGTGAAATTAGGGGAGGCACGCATAAATATCGGCCCGACAGAAGCGGGGATATTTTTAATTAATGTTTTGTAAAACAATAAATTTGCTTTAAAACAACATCGCAAGTTTTTTCAATGGCCTCAGTCAAGAAACAACAAAGGAGACGTTTTGACCAACTATTGGGGACGTTTTGACCAACTGTTGGGGACGTTTTGACTAATTTTTGGGGACGTTTTGACCAACTGTTTGGGGACGTTTTGACCAAAACATTTGGGGACGTTTTGGTTTGGGGATGTTTTGACTAGGATTCGAGTGAAGAATGAAGTGGGCGGAGACGGAAATAATAAACTGAACTGAAATAATAATTTTATAATAGAAGCTGCAGTTGAAGGACAGACGCTGGAAACCTGAATTCTCTTGTATTTTCCGATTGTTGATAATTCCAAAACATGACATTATTTCTTTGGAAGCTCTCGTGGAAAGCTTCCAAAGATATTATGTCAGGTGTTGGAATTTGTAAAATTGTGGAGTAGTGGAGACCCTGGAACATTTTCTCATGGAATGCCCAAAATATATGCCTCGACCGACTCAAGGGGAGTTCAGCCCGCCCAGCCCTCCTCTACATGTGCAGAAAATGTTTCGGTGCTAGTTAAGTGTAGCAAATAATTGGGACAGATTTCTATGATCTATAACCATTGATATCTTATAGTGTTTTATCTGATATGTACAAAAAAATAAAATATACACAAAATGCTCGCGCTTTGACTTTCATTTATGTTATTTGTTTCCTGTATCCAGTCAACCATTAGCTGAAAATTTGCCTGTACTCCACGTTCTTTGTTTTCATCTTACAATCAACATGTATTTTGTCTGTATTAACTCCGTAACTGTCGTGTATCCGATCCCCTAATACAGTTGTTTGTATCAGGGGGTCGGATACAAGCACGTTCCTTTTGCCCGAGTTCCATTTTTTCTTTTTGTTCACCCTAATTTGTCTACATTCTTGACTTATCCCCAATATATTGTAAGATAAAATGATTATTACCATTATGTGGATGTACAAAATGTACATCCACATAATGGTAATCATCTCAATGTACAAAATTGTACAAAATCTGGAAAATCTAACACCCCCCCCCCCCCCCCCCCCCACTGTTACCAGTATTCACATGTTAAACTGACCACAATATGTCCCCAAAACTTTGTGCTTATTCATCTACTGTCGCAAACTAAATTTACATTTGTTTTTCATATATATGTTTGTTATTTGTTCTTGTTTATACTGTATCACTACATGTACACTTTTTAACGTGTTTGTAAGATCCACCGCTGCCCTTCTATCATTGTACAAACTTCTCTGTGTGCTTTGTCTTTCATTAATGTTATTTGTTCTTGTTTGTGCTATGTTGAAATGTATTTTTTAAACTGTTATCAATTTATATTGTATCCAGTTGTAGTTGAGCTGAAATTTTACTCCACGTGCTGTCTTTGCAGAGAATTGTACAAAATCGCCTGTTGCAAAATCTACCTCCATACCCCCCCCCCCCCCCACCACCACCACCACAACACACAAATTGAATTGTAATCCACCCTTCACGGCCGGGTGTTACTGTAACATGTATATGTAAACTGAACACAATGTGATAAGTGGTTTTCCACTCGATGAGAATGTTTTCTTTTTTAAGAAACACAATTAACACTTGGGAAGGTTTCAGCTCATGGACACACCTGATGGTCCAAGAGCTGAAACTTTGCTAGTTGATCATGGGCTTCTCCTGCATTTTTCTGAAATTTGTTGGTAATCGCGACACTTGACATCATTTGTAAGGAGGTCTCCGTGCTTGAGACCTTCCCAAGAAATGATGTCAAATGTTGGAATTATAAATAATTAGGTGAAAAAAATCTTGTTCTTATTTCGGCTGGTTTTAAAACACGATCGACACCTTTATCCACTGTCGCAGGGAATCCAACCACAAAACACTCGGAACGACATACCAACTAAATTTACTTTTGCTTTTTATTTTTGTTTGTTATTTGTTCATGTTTGTGCTGTATCTCTATATCTTTGTGCTATGCTCTATCCATTATGTCCTGTACTTATCCAATACAATTCTGAAAATTATTATCAATTTACCGGGCGTTACCTACACATTAATATTAATTTACATAGACGATAAGGGAACATACCCGCCCGTGGGTACGAAAAACCGGGGCGGATAATGGCCATTATTACCACTAAATCTATAAGTTACTAGTAGATTAACATGATTTTGGAGGGCTGTTAAAACTTCATAATTTCAGGGACGTCATTCGACGAAGCCGGGCCGTGGGCGGATAATGGTATAAATAGCCATTAGCGGCCCGCGGCCCGGCTATTTTTAGATTCCATGGTCTAATGAATTACTCCCATTCGGATGAAGTCCCTTTGTATTTCCGAACGAAAGTCGAACGCGCGATCGAAACAGAAATATCGAACCGACTTACTGATTATTTCTTCCAGCAATTCCCTCGTGCGGTTAGCTGTAACAGGGAGTGGTAATAATAGTAATAACATAATTGTTGTCAGGCATCATGATTCATTAGCGGCCGTGCAGCAATGATGAACAGCCCTTGGGCTTATTAACGGCCCTCGACTTCGTCTCGGGCCTTTAATAAACCCTCGGGCTGTTCATCATTGCTGCAGGGCCGCAAATGAACCATAATGCCCTCCAAAATCATGTTATTGTTATATTATTACCACTAAATCTATAAGTTACCAGTAGATTAACATGATTTTGGAGGGCTGTTAAAACTCCATAATTTCGGTGACGGCATTCGACGAAGCCGGGCCGCGGGCGGATAATGGTATAAATAGCCATTAGCGGCCCGCGGCCCGGCTATTTTTAGATTCCATGGTCTAATGAATTACTCCCATTCGGGTGAAGTCCTTTGTATTTCCGAACGGAAGTCGAACGCGCGATCGAAACAGAAATATCGAACCGACTTACTGATTATTTCTTCCTGCAATTCCCTCGTGCGGTTAGCTATAACAGGGTGTGGTAATAATAGTAATAACATAATTGTTGTCAGGCATCATGATTCATTAGCGGCCCTGCAGCAATGATGAACAGCCCTTGGGCTTATTAACGGCCCTCGACTTCGTCTCGGGCCTTTAATAAACCCTCGGGCTGTTCATCATTGCTGCAGAGCCGCAAATGAACCATAATGCCCTCCAAAATCATGTTATTGTTATATTATCGCCCAGCGTCTTACATGACGTCATTTACTCAACATCCGGTTGATTTGTTTTGATTGCAGACGACGTAAAAATAGATTTCTATCGAGTAAATTACAAAATAAAATGTCTCAATCATCAGAAATGGATGAGAGCGTTTTAGAGCAAATGGAAGCGGATGCTAGGCCGATTAACACCAAGAGGTCGACAGCTTATGGCATTCGAAAATTTACGAAGTGGTTCGAGAGGCGTGAAAAAGTTTGAGTACTTGATAATAATAATAATAACGTGATTTTCTCGGGCGTATCGCTCCATTATCGGACCTCCATTAGTGATTAGCAGCCCTACAGTCATTAGCGGCCCTCGGCTATCGCCTCGGGCCTCTAAGGGACTGCCGGGCTGCTAATCACTAATGGCGGTCCGATAATGGAGCGTAACGCCCTCGAAAATCACGTTATTGTATAATTAAATTAATCGTTGTTTCTTTCATCTACACCCCACCAATCTCATATTCATAAAAAGAACCAGGATAATCAGCCCGTCTCTTTAGCTAACACGGCACTGAGTCAGCTACACTTTTTAGAGTGTTTGAAAGAGGAAATGTCTTCTAACATCGTAAAATAACATCGTACAAACTTCTCTTTTGGTATATATATTTCGTATCGTCCCCTGAGTATACTTTCCAAATTTCATAGAAAACAACTGATAAATAAAGGAAAAAATGATAATTTAATTCCCGACTACACTTTTTCTCCGATACGGACACGGACACGGACTACACTTTTTAGTGTGCCCCCCCCCCCCCCCCCCCCCCCATGGGAACCGCAGGAGCTAAAAATAGAAAAAAATTAAAACGCCCATATCTCAAAAACTACACGGCACTGAGAATTCTTATTTGGTTTGAAGCTTCCTTAGGACCAACGGAATGGAATGGTAAAAAAAAATTGCTATCGGTTTTATCATGAGGTACTTTTTGGGGACTTTGAAAAAGTGCAGAGTCAGCATTAATTTTGTTAACCCTTTACCTAACATGAAAAGCAGACGACACTTGCAAAAAAAATTCTTGAATAACTTATTTTTTTCATTTTTTGTCTCAAAAACATAGGTTATGACCCCTCATTGGAACGAGCTCGACGAGCTCGTTCCAATGAGGGGTCATAACCTATGTTTTTGAGACAAAAAATGAAAAAAATAATGAAAATTAATTGGCGATTTTTGAGAATAGCGCTGGGCGGTTTTGGCCGTTACGTTGGGTAAAGGGTTAACACTGTGGGTAATGGGGAAAAACATTTAAGACTATTTTTCTCCCAAACACTGCTCCAAAAGCTTTCAAATTTCACATATAACATCTTTGGAAGATTGTTTCACATGTTTATTGAAATCAAATCCCAGTGTCCATATTTGGGCTCTCTATGGGAGCCCAAATGTTTAAATTAGTGCAGTATGGGGAATATTCTTTAAAAATCTTCTTCAGATTCAGCAGTCGGAATGTTTTGATATTTGGCATGCAGCATTCTTAGGGGGATGAGATTCAAGTTTGTTCAAACCAAGTCCCTGGGTTCATATTTGGGCTCACTGTGGGAGCCCGAATTATAACTTAGTTCAAAATGAGGAATTTTCTTTAAAAATCTTCTTCAGATCCAGCAGTTGGAATGTTTTGATATTAGGTATGCAGCATCCTTAGGGGGTGAGATTCAAGTTTGTTCAAGCCATGTCCCAACATGTAGGTCCATATTTGGGCTGTCTATGGGAGGTCGAATTGTAACTCAGTCCAAAATGAGGAATTTTCTTAAAAAAATCTTCTTCTTCAGATCCAGCAGTCCGAATGTTTTGATATTTGGTGTGCAGCATCCTTAAGGGGGGTGAGATTCAAATTTGTTAAAGCCAAGTGCCTGGATTCATATTTGGGCTCACTGTGGGGGGCCCAATTGATAACTTAGTTCAAAATGAGGAATTTTCTCTAAAAATCTTCAGATCCAGCAGATGAATGCTTTTGATATTTGGTATGTAGCATCCTTATGGGGTAAGATTCAAGTTTGTTCAAGCCATGTCCCTAGGTCCATCTTTGGGCTCACTGTGGGAGCTCGAATTGTAACTTAGTTCAAAATGAGGAATTTTCTTAAAAAATCTTCTTCTTCAGATCCAGCAGTCGGAATGTTTTGATATTTGGTGTGCAGCATCCTTAGTGGGGTGAGATTCAAGATTGTTAAAGCTGAGTCCGTGAGTTCATATTTGGGCCCCTGTGGGAGCCAGAATTATAACTTAGTTCAATATGAGGAATATTCTTTCAAAATCTTCTTTTTTTTTATATCCACTGGTCAGAATCTTTGGATATTTGGTAAAAGCTTTTCTTAGGAGGGGAAGATGCAACTTGTTGAAATCAATTCCCTGAGTTGATATTTAGTCTACCTTGTTAGGTGAGTGCCCTCAGGCCCCCTGGGGCCTCTTGTATTATTTTATGTTCCGTTTTTTATTATATTTGATTTTTATGTAATTTTATGATTTTGTTCTTTCTTGAATAAAATATGAAAAAAACATGTTTTTAAAGTTCTCACACATAAAATACCCATGGCACAAAAAAGTCTCATTTGGCACAAAAAATTTTCATTTGGCACAAAAAATATTGAGCTTTGACACATTAAAATATTGAGCTAATGTGAACACTGATGGTCTATTATGTTCATTATTCAGACTTTTTAAATGTGATATAGTAATTAAATAAAAATATTTCCCCGCCTACCTACCCACCCAAATTTCAACACCTGGGTTGGGAGTAGGCAAACAAAGATATTTTTAATACGAGCCCAATTGGTCTGCCCACTTTTGATAAAATTTATTATTTTAATTAATGTTTTTTAAAAATTTTCAAACAAATTTTAATAAAACCATATCATGTGACCCCTCATTGGAACGATCTCGATGAGCTCATTCCAATGAAAGGGTCACATTATATGTTTTTTTTAAAACACTTTTTGAAAAGTGTATTTTAAGAAGTTAATTTTTTTCAACTTTTAAATTTGAAAATTATGTGGGCAGATGTGGCCAGTTCATTAGGTAATGGGTTGTTAAGATGTGAAAACATACAGACTAAAGATGCGTAACATTCAATATGTTCATATATATAGAGGTTGTCATTAACCCATTCAGTATGGTGAAAATTTACTGACAAATCATATTCTGTGATTCGATAAAGCAGTTTTGAGATTGAGCCCCAGTCAGGGCTGGCTTCGGACCTTTAGGTCAGTCTAATTTGTGCACAACGGCAAATATGGATATGGCCTGCATGGTTGGCGATAAAACACTGGTATTTCCTTCTTCTTGGCGTCTGTTTTAGGTTTTCGGTCCCCGTCTTAAAAAGATAGTTTACAACCCCTTGTTATAAGTCTTCACCATTATCACTGGTTCCCACCATCCTTTGACGTAAGTTTTCTCCACTAACTCGAGAAGGCTTCTTAGTCTCAAAGTGTCGAGCCAAAGGCCTATTTGAATGTAAGCTAAATTACGCATGGCGTTTACTGATAACTGCCACAAACATGAATACAATTGATCTCAAGCTTTAAGTGCATGGTCGTATAGAATTCACCACAGAAAAGCAATCGCTGTCGACAGTGCCATATACGACACTGTCGACGGTGATTGCTTTACTGTGGTGAACTCTGTGTTTTTTAGCTCACCTGAGCGAAGCTCAAGGGGAGCTTTACCTATCACTTCCCGTCCGTCGTCCGCCGTAAACTTTACAAAACTGATTTCTCCTCCAAAACCACTAGCCCAATTTTATTCAAATGTTGGGTAAATGTTTATTACCTAATGCCAATTCGGATTTGTTCAAATGAAGTTGCCCCTCTCCTTGGGTGGTGCCACGCCCCCATGGGACCCCAAAATCTTTAAAAATCTTCTTCTCATGAACAAGCAGTAGCAGAGACCTGATATTTGGTATGCATCTTCCTTTTGAGTTGTAGACTCAAATTTGTTCATGGGGTGTTCGAGGGGCAATATTTGCCATCGTTATGGGAGGGGGAATTTTGGCCACGCCCAAAATTTCTATTTTCCGAACCGAGGGGCAGATTTGAACCAAATTTGATATGAGGGCTTATTGGGTCATAAGTACTTAATTTATGCCCAAATTTATTTTCCCGTTGCCCCATGGGGACTGCAGGAGCTAATAATAGAAAAAAATTAAAAAGTCCAGCCCATATCTCCAAAACTACACAGCACTGAGAATTCTTATTTGGTGTAAAGCTTCCTTAGGACCAACAGAATGGAATAGTAAAAAAAAATTGCTATCGGTTTTATCATGAGGTACTTTTTGGGGACTTTGAAAAAGTGCTGAGTCAGCATTTTGTAACACTGGGAAATGGGAAAAACATTTAAGACTACTTTTTCACCCAAACCAGTGCTCCAAAAGCTTTCAAATTTCACATATAACATTTTTGGAAGATTGTTTCACACGTTTATTGAAAGCAAATCCCTGGGTCTATATTTGGGCTCTTTATGGTTGCCCAAATGTTTAAATTAGTGCAGTATGAGGAATATTCTTTAAAAATCTTCTTGTTCAGATCTACCAATCAGAATCTTAAATTGAGATTTGGTATGCAGCATGCTTAGGGAGGTGAGATCCAAGTTTGTTCAAGCCAAGTCCCTAGGTTCATATTTGGGCTCACTGTGGGAGCCCGAATTATAGCTTAGTTCAAAATGAGGAATTTTCTTTAAAAATCTTCTTCAGATCCAGCAGTTGGAATGTTTTGATATTTGGTATGCAGCATCCTTAGTGGGGGGGTAAGATTCAAGTTTGTTCAAGCCATGTCCCTAGGTCCATATTTGAGCTCACTGTGGGAGTTCGAATTGTAACTTAGTTAAAAATGAGGAATTTTCTTAAAAAAAGCTTCTTCATATCCAGCAGTTGGAATGTTTTGATATTTGGTGTGCAGCATCCTTAGTGGGGTGAGATTCAAGTTTGTTAAAGCTAAGTCCCTGGGTTCATATTTGGGCTCCCTGTGGGAGTCCTAATTATAACTTAGTTCAATATGAGGAATTTTTCTTTAAAAATCTTCTTCTTCAGATTCAGCAGTGTCGGAATGTTTTGATATTTGGCATGCAGCATCCTTAGGGGGGTGAGATTCAAGGTTGTTCAAGCCAAGTCCTTGGATTCATATTTGGGCTCACTGTGGGAGCCTGAATGATAACTTAGTTCAAAATGAGGAATTTTCTTTAAAAATCTTCTTCAGATCCAGTGGATGAATGCTTTTGATATTTGGTATGCAGCATCCTTAAGGGGGATAAGATTCAAGTTTGTTCAAGCCATGTCCCTAGGTTCATATTTGGGCTCACTGTGGGAGCTCAAATTGTAACTTAGTTCAAAATGAGGAATTTTCTTAAAAAATCTTCTTCAGATCCAGCAGTCGGAATGTTTGATATTTGGTGTGCAGCATCCTTAGGGGGGTGAGATTCAAGTTTGTTAAAGCCAAGTTCCTGGGTTCATATTTGGGCTCCCTGTGGGAGCCTGAATTATAACTTAGTACAGTAGGAGGAATATTCTTTAAAAATCTTTTTTTTAGATCCACTGGTCAGAATCTTTGGATATTTTGTATAAGATTTTCTTAGGAGGAGCAGATGCAACTTGTTGAAATCAATTCCCTGGGTTGATATTTAGTCTACCTTGTCAGGTGAGCACACTCAGGCCACCTGGGGCCTCTTGTTTTTAAAGTCATTTATGTGTTGCATTGTTTACTTTGGAGGTAAGCTCTAAGCTATATTACAAACATCAGGGAAACCTGGCCAAATGTTGCCAAAACACTGCAAAACTTTGGAAAAAGTTTCAAACTTCTCATAATTTGGGCGCAATTATCTTATTTGGGCACAGTTTTTACCGTCGTGAGTTGGGAAGAATTTAAAGGCCTGGCTGGCTGGCTTCAGAAAACTTACAGATTTAGAGTTTTCAGTTCAGTTTTGGTTACAGGACAATGCTTGGCAGGATACCTGTTTCATACAGGTGATATTAAATTTAACTCAGGCAGTTGCATCTTCACAGATCTCCCATTAATTGAGTTTCCTGTGTTTAAAATCTTAAGGATCAAAGACTAATACATAGAATTAGAATAAAACCCCAGGGATGCATGTACATGGATCTGTACTACATATCCATGTACATGCATCACTAGGGCCTTATTCACTCTAGGTGTCAGTCTGGTTACCTCTTTACTTGATGTGACCAGGAGGCAATACAGTGGAACCATGTTAATTTAATAGCCATTTTGCCAATGAAAATTATTCAATTAACAGGAGTATTCAATTAACCGGGGTTGTGTCACTTTCCTGTATTCTAGAGATAACTTGATATTTATTCTATTATATCTTGTTTGACAGAGCTCCATGAGCTCTGTCAAACAAGATATAATAGATTAAATACCTGGATTGGATGTACTGAAGCCAAATACATGTAGGTCCATAAACAAAGGAAAACTGGGGAGAGTTAGGGTAATTTCTCGACAGGTTACAAGATTTTTTTTTCAGTTAACAGGGAGCAGAGTGGCTCAGTGGTAGACTGTTGGACTTCTATGCTAGAGGTGCCGAGTTTGATCCCCGCCCGGCTCGACCCACGTTGTGTCCTTGGGCAAGGCACTTTATCCCGGTTGCCTACATGGAGGCATGATGACGCTGTGCACTAAGGGTTACAGCACGTCGATGTTGCACATGTCTTCAACTGCTGTAACCCTGCTTGAGCGGAGCTTGATCAGAGTTAGAATGTTGAGGAGCTGACAGTTGCTTGTCGATGCTCAGTGGTTCTCTTTGGTTACTCCGGCTTCCTCCACCCTTAAAACTGTCATGGTCACGATTAGCCATTGTACATAAGTATGTGACCTTAACCACCAATAAATAAATAAATATTCAATTAACAGAAGTTTTCTCTATAACTTATTATATTCAATTAACATGTCAAATTTGTACTGGACATATGGCAAATGGTTTTGTGTTGGGAAATTATATTCAATTAACAGGATTATTCAATTAAGAGATATTCATTTAAGTGGGCGCCACTGTACTGACAATATTTCTTCACCTACTGCTAAATAATGATAAGATTACTCTTTACTTCCAAAGTACCACTAAATATGACACCTCATTGCAACAAGCTTGACAAGTCATCAAGCTCATTCCAATCAGGGGACAAAAGCTAGGTTTTGTAAGCAAACATTGGGAAAAAATTACAAAATTTAATTGGCAATTTGAATTTTTAGCTCACCTGAGCGAAGCTCAAGGTGAGCTTTACTAATTGCTTTCCCTCTGTCGTCCGTCCGGCGTCCGGCGTCGTCCGGCGTAAACTTTACAAAACCAACTTCTCCGAAGAAACCACTGGCCCAATATTTTTCAAATGTTGGGTAAATGTTTATTACCTAATGTCAATTCAGATTTGTTCAAATGAAGTTGCCCCTCCTCCTGGGTGGGCCTACGCCCCCAAGGGGCACCAAAATCTTTGAAAATCTTCTTCTCATGAACCAGCAGCAGCAGAGACTTGATATTTGGTATGCTGCTTCCTTTTGAGGTGTAGAATCAAGTTTGTTCAAGAAAAGTTTGTCGGGCATTATTTGCCTTCGTTATGGGAGGGGCAAAAATTTTGGCCACGCCTAAAATTTCTATTTTCTGAACCGTGAGGTCGATTTGAACCAAATTTGATATGAGATGATAATGGGTTATAAGTAGTTGATTGATGCAAAAAAACATTTCCTCGGGAGCTAAAATAGGAAAAACCTTAAAACTGCCATATCTCCAAAACTACACGGCACAGAGAATTCTTATTTTGTATAGAGCTTACTTTTATCCAGTAGAATAGAATGGTTAAAAAAAATCTCTATCGGTTTGATCACAAGGTACTTTTTTCAGGACTTTGAAAAAGTGCTGAGTCAGCACTTTTTAACACTGTAGGCAATGGGAAAAACATTTAAAAATCTTCTTCTCCAGATCTAGCTGGCAAAATCTTTTGATATTTGGTATGCAACATTGTAGGGTGGATCTGATTCAAGTTTGTTCAAATCGGCCCCCTGGGTTCATATTTGGGCTCACTATAGAAGCCCGAATTCGAACTTAGTGCATTTCAGGCAAATTTCTTAAAAAATCTTCTTCTCCAGATCCAGCAGGCAGAATCTTTTGATATTTGGTATGCAACATTGTGGGGTGGATCTGATGCAAATTTGTTCAAATCGGCTTCCTAGATTCATATTTGGGCTCACTATAGAAGCTTGAATTCGAACTTAGTGCATTTCAGGCAAATTTCTTCAAAAATCTTCTTCTCCAGATCCAGCAGGCAGAGTCTTTTCATATTTGGTATGCAACATTGTGGGGTGGATCTGATTCAAGTTTGTTCAAATCAGCCACCTGGATTCATATTTGGGCTCACTATAGAAGCCCGAATTCGAACTTAGTGCATTTCAGGCAAATTTCTTCAAAAATCTTCTTCTCCAGATCCAGCAGGCAGAATCTTTTGATATTTGGTATGCAACATTGTGGGGTGGATCTGATGCAAATTTGTTCAAATCGGCTTCCTAGATTCATATTTGGGCTCACTATAGAAGCTTGAATTCGAACTTAGTGCATTTCAGGCAGATTTCTTAAAAAATCTTCTTCTCCAGATCCAGCAGGCAGAATCTTTAGATATTTGGTATGCGACATTGTGGGGTGGATCTGATTCATGTTTGTTCAAATCGGCCCCCTGGGTTTATATTTGGGCTCAGTATAGGAGCCCAAATTTGAACTTAGTGCATTTCAGGCAAATTTCTTTGAAAATCTTCTTCTCAAGATCCAGCAGGCAGAATCTTTTGATATTGGGTATGCACCATGCTTAGGGGGGCGAGATTCAAGTTTGTTCAAGCCAAGTCCCTGGGTTCATATTTGGGCTCAATGTGGTAGCCCGAATTATAACTTAGTTCAAAATGAGGAATTTTCTTTAAAAATCTTCTTCAGATCCATCAGTTGGAATGTTTTGATATTTGGTATGCAGCATCCTTAGGGGGTGAGATTCAAGTTTGTTCAAGCCATGTCCCTAGGTCCATATTTGGACTCACTGTGGGAGCTCGAATTGTAACTTAGTTCAAAATGAGGAATTTTCTTTAAAAATCTTCTTCTTCAGATCCACCAGTTGGAATGTTTTGATATTTGGTGTGCAGCATCCTTAGGGGGTGAGATTCAAGTTTATTAACGCCAAGTCCCTGGGTTCATATATGGGCTCCCTGTGGGAATCTTTGGATATTTGGTATAAGCTTTTCTTAGGAGGAGCAGATGCAACTTGTTGAAATCAATTCACTGGGTTGAGCGCCCTCAGGCCTCTTGGAGCCTCTTGTTGTTTTATTTGACTTGGATGTGTTTGGTAATTTCAAAATTAGGAAAATGGTTACTCACAGCTTCAGTGGTGGAGATTTCCCAATGGGCTGGTCCTTTTTCTCGTACATTGCAGAGAATAAAATCTCAAATTTTAAGATAACATATTTACCGTTCATCTGGATATAATAAAGATGACCGATTACAGTACAGCTATCATGGATGAGTCATAATCTATGGGTGGTCAATTTTTCCATGCATATAATTCAGAGATGATCCGCTTTGACACCTAGCAAAATTTCCGCCAAAGAAGCACAGGTGGAATCCTGGTGCTTCTTAGTGGATAATTTTCTAGGTGTCATCTCTGAATTATATGCATGGAAAAAATGACAGCCTGTGGATTTTTGACCCGTCCATGATGGCCCTACTGCATGACAGTCCACAGATTTTGAAAGCATCTGCGGCAAGCACAAGGGGGCGTCAGCTGTCTTAGGGAGTTTGAGCATTGAAGAGAGGGGTCTTCCAATGGGAACATTTTAAAACAGTGCTATCATTTATTTATTTATTTATTAATGTTTAAGGCCACATACTTATGCACAATGACTAATCGTGACCGTGACAGTTTTACGGGTGGAGGAAGCTGGAGTACCCGGTGAGAACCACCGAGCATTGACAAGCAACTGTCAGATCCTCAACATACTAACTCTCTTCAAGCGTTGCTCAAGCAGGGTTAGAGAGTTTGAAGACATGTGCACCATCGACATGCATTGCACCTTAATACACAGTGTCATCATGTCCCCATGTAGTCAATAGGGATAAAGTGCCTTGCCCAAGGACACAATGCAGGTCGTTCCGGCCGGGGATCGAACTTGGGACCTCTGGCATAGAAGTCCAACAGTATACCACTGAGCCACCATGCTCCGAAAGAGTGCTATCAAATAAGGTGATAAGTCACAACTTTTTGATGAACTGTTTGTAGTTCCACTCGAACCACTTTTCAGATATCTGTTTTTTAATTTACATAACCACCAGAGGAATGATAAAATTGTTTCTCTCAAATCTTATTGCCTACATTGTCTTCCATTTGCAGTTTCACTTGATAATTTGAACTTTTGATGGTAAAGACATAAAAAATAACCATTTTCAAACTCATAGATCTGTTTGAACTGTGGTTGTGGGGCAGTCAACCTTATATTCTCCTGGGTGCGCGGACAAAATCCCATCGGACAAAATCCCATCCGGACAATATCCCAGATTTTTGACCCGGACGAAATCCCAGACATGGGCGGACAAAACACCAGGCAATATTTTTTCACAAAAAAGCAGACAAAATCCCAGGTAGTATTTTTTTCTGGCAAAAGCGGACAAAATGCCAGGAAATATTTTTGATTTACAAAAACAGTGTTTTGGTTGTTGTTTTACTCAAACTTCTCACTTTGTTTTAAACCGCCTGTCCGCCTATTTTTTCATCAATGAAACTTCAATCATGCCAGTTCTCAAACTTCTCACTTTGTTTTAAACCACCTGTTCATCACTGAAACTTCCATCATTCCGCCTACTCGCTTTGTGTTAACCCGCTTGCTTTTTTGCGAAGATATATAACACAAATCTGTTGGACAGAATAATCATATCAGATTTGAAGTCCAGTATGGAAGTGATAAAAAGCCAGAAAGGTGGCCTTAAACTTTGTTATGATGGTTTTCTCTACACAAAAAAATATAAAAGTAAGAACAGCATCCGATGGGAATGTAGCAAACGTGTTGCCTTTCAATGTAATGGTGTACTCAGAACGGACCTAGAAATGTTAACAGCATTTAATTCCAAAGAACACAGCCATGAAGCTGATACAGGCGACATTGAGACATGTAAACTCAGACTTACGCTGAAGTCTAATGCTAGAAAGCAAAAATCCAAAACCAATCGCTTACTTACAGAAGCGCTTCTTCAAACAACAAATGATGTACGTGAGAAAATCGGAAATCCTGAAAGCATTCGTCGAGACATCAGACGTCAAAAACAAGGATCGCGGCCATCAGAACCCAAAACTCTACATGAACTCAATATAAGTGGAGAATGGGCAGCTACAGCTGGAATTGATCCTGAACAATTTGTTTGTTACGACAATGGGTCTGATGTGAACAGAATTGTAATATTCGCATCAGATGCTGGACTTCGTTTGCTTGCTAGAAGTGATCAATGGCATATGGATGGAACATTTTCGATGGCACCAAAAATATTCAAGCAAGTTTATGTGATTCGTGTGCCGTTGGCTGATTCTGCTGTTTCGTGTGTTTATGCGTTATTGCCTGGTAAAACACAGGCCATATACGAGCAAATGTTGCAAGCAATACAAAGTCAGTGTGTAGATCGCGGTTTCGATTTAGATCCGCAGGTTATTGTAACTGATTTTGAAACTGCAGTTCGTCAAGCAGTTCATAGCTCGTTCGGGGATCACGTGACAACACAAGGGTGCTTCTATCACCTCACACAAAGTACGTGGAGGAAAGTTCAGGAATTGGGTCTAACAAACTTGTATAAATCCAATGTTGACGTTATGCAGTTTTGTGCTAAAGTTGATGGACTGGCTACGTTGCCACTTCCTGATGTGGTACCAGCCATGGAACATTTAAAAAACAATACTCCAGACGGACTGGAGGACTTCATATCATATTTTGATTCTACATATGTTACGGGTAGCTATCGGGCTATTCAACCACCACCCTCTAACAATTCTGATGCTGCAATGCCACCTATTCGTTTCCGTCGTTGAAAACCACTGTTTCCTCCAGAAACATGGAATGTCCACCAAACAACATTAGAGGGAGGGCATAGAACTAACAATATTTGTGAGGGGTGGAACAATTCTTTTAGGGAATTGATTGGTCATAAACACCCAAGTATTTGGTGTTTAATTGAGGGTTTTCAACAGGACAATGCCATGGTAAATACCATTATTTGCCAAAACTGCCTGGGTCAGCAGCCAAAAAAGAGAGCAAAATGTAATTATAAAACTTTGAATGAACGTTTGATGAACTTATGCAAAGATCCCCAAAATAACACAAAAAATATCGAGGAATTTTTACACTCTGTTAGTTTGTGCATGAGATGTAAATAATTATTCATTTATACTGTACGAGTGGACAGAAGTGTTTTTGTATGTCTTTGATAAAGTTATTTTTTACCATAAAAATACCAGTCATTGACATTAATTCTTGGAAAGCTCTCTCAGAACTTTCCAATAACTAATGTTACTTACTGGTATTTTCAGTGGTAAAAAGTATTTTTGTATGCCTAAGTCGTATGTAGTTAATTAAGGCACAATTGATGCATTTCAATGGAAAAAGTTATTTTCTACCAGAAAAATACCAGTCATTAACATTAATTCGTGGAAAGCTCTCTCAGAGCTTTCCAATAACTAATGTTACTTACTGGTATTTTCAGTGGTAAAAAGTATTTTTGTATGTCTAAGTCTTATGTAGTTAATTAAGGCACAATTGATGCATTTCAAAGGAAAAGGTATCCTCTATTTTCTACCATAAAAATACCAGTTGTCATTAACATTAATTCTTGGTAAGCTCTCTCAGTTAACAACTATCCGAGTCCAAAACCATTGGCCAGAGAAGCTGTGAATAAGTTGTGAATTGGTGACAAAACACCAACCTTTGAAAATAGTACTGGAAAAACAATAAACCTTGGCCAATCACGGTAGAACTGTTCTCAATTTTTAATCTTATCAAAACATACTGCCTTCATTATTAGAAGTGTCACAGTATTGCATATTTTTTATCATAAATTAGTATAAACACACCTGGCTTAACCTATAGTTATTGTTGGTCTTTATACTTATTATCGCTGGTATTGTTATAATAAATCACTAGTTACTATGAAGAACATAGTTACAGTGCTTATATTAATTCTGCTGTTAATGTCAATATTATTGATATTAAGAAATAAAAGTACTTGAATCCAATGGGATAAAAAATTGTGTCTTTTTATTTTTTATACCCAACTGGGATTCTGTCCTCCCATGTATGGGATTTTGTCCGCTGGGATTTTGTCCGGATGGGATTATGTCCGATGGGATTATGTCTGGCGTTCATTCTCCTGGGCCATTCCACCACTGCACAACATGATATTGTATGTGTTCTCTTGGTTGCCAAATAATCATACATGTGCATGTATGATTATTATTCTGAGGTCTTTTTCCACGCTGTATGATGCTTTTTCTGATCTGTATGATTATTAAATTCCCAGTTGTAATCAAGGGACAAAATTCCCCAAAAGTTACACCAGGCATTAATATTTAAAATTAGAAACATACCAGTTCCCTTTTGATTGAACTAATCTCATACATCATTCCTCGGGAAGCTCTCCAGGAGAGCTTTCCAAGAAATGGTGTCTAAAACTTGAATTTTACCATGCATAAACTGACTCACTTCAGAGACCACCCTATTATTTGGAACCTAAAAGTATTTTTGTTTCATATTTTTCAGATATATTTTGAATATTTTCAAGACTCACCTTCAGACTCTGTGAAAATCTGTTCAGAGAATAAATATATAGTTTGTTGATTCAACATATAGTATTCACAGTACTTTGTGTCACAGGAACACCAAGAAAAATGCTTCCAGAATTATTCAGAAGTCTACAGGAGATGTTTATATGGACCAATATTTTGGTGTTTCTTTTTATTTTTCTCGCAACCTGGTTTATATATAAAGTGATCATTCGTCCTACATTATCTCCACTGAATAAGGTAAGAATGTGAACTGTGTCTTATAATATAATTTAGAGTAGTTGATTACTTTATTTCTGCAAATTGTGGGTAAATAAATGTATTACATAACTTCATTATTACATAAAACATTTTAAGACAATCATTTCTGGCCACCTGTAAAGCTTTGAACCTCCAATCAAATTACTCCATATATGTCTGCATGTCACAAAAAACTGTAACCCCCCCCCCCCCGACCCCCCTGACCCCCCCCCCCCCCCCCCCATAATCTTCTGGACTTTATTTTTTAACTGCCAAAATGACTAACTTTTAAACTGTCCCAGGGTGAATTTATGAACATTATTGAACAGGGCTTGATTTTACTGGATTCGCATAACAGTTTTTGAATCAATTTTCAACTACATGTATTGTAACAGGGGTGGGGTGAACGACTCCCCAGGGGCTAGAACCCTCGTCGAAATCTCCCTTTTGTTCTTCAGATTCATGAGGATTTGGGTCAACTAGCAAACCATGGATAAAATATAACTCAACTCCAGAGGTAGAATGACCATTATGTTATGTGTTGTCTGGATGAATTCACAATAAAATAGGAATAACAGTTTAGACGTGGTTTATTAAGAAGCCAAAAATAGTATGATATGAAATGGACATGATTGTGAATGATGGGTCAAAAACCACGGGTCCACTACACTTTTACCAAAAAGGGGGTTAAATTACACACAAAATATGTTCAGTAAATGTGGATGCTTCGTCCAGAACTCGGACATGGAGAGAATCACTGTCAGAAACGCTGATTCTCACCAGGGCCGAGTTGAACGGGTCCAAAAATTACAGCACCAATTACGGTTAACCTTTCTATAGGTAACAAACTGTCCCCATCACTAAGCTCGTGTATAGGTTTATGTTTGGACAGCTAGAGCAAAGCTTCACCCAAACATAAAGTGGACGACGAATTATGAGCGAGACCGCTCTTATATAGGATAATTTCGCAGGGAAAGAAAGATTTAGAATACTGGAATCTGATTGATCCCTCGCTTTCACCTCGACAAATGAAACAGCAGCAAAATGCACTATGGTGTGAACCAATAAATTACATTGATTCATTTTGAACATGGAAATGACTTGAAGCCAACAAAAATAGAATTACACCTCTGTTATGAGCAGACGAATTATAACAGAGTAATTTAGAACCTCATTAGCGCAATAACTTGAAAAACTGTTCTCCGATTTGACTAATATTTGCCACACAGGCCTTTTGCAGTAATATCTCAAGTGAGTTCGAAAACTGGCCCGGCCCAATTTTTTGTTACAGAGTTGTGAACCTTAATTCATCAATTTTAACAAATTTTGAGCTCATTAAAGTGCAATAACTTGAACAAACATTCTCCGATTTTAACTAATATTTGCTATAAAGGTCTTTTGCAATAATATCTCAAGCAATTTCGAAAACTGGCCTGGTCCAATTCTTCGTTACAGAATTATGGGCCTTGATTAGTAAATTTTTTATGAATTTTGAACTTATTATTAGTGCTATAACTTAAACAAACGTTCTCCAGTTTGACTAATTTTTGCCATACAAGTCTTTTGCAATAATATCTCAGGCAGGTTTGAAAACTAGCCTGGTCCAATTTCTTGTTACAGAGTTTTGGTCCTCAATTAGTCCATTTTAACAAATTTTGAGCTCATCAATTTTTACGAATTTTAGCTCAACGCGATGACATTTCTGATTTTTAGTAGAGAGTGCATGAAGAAAGTAGCCACAACTTTCCGGTGCACACCTCTCGTCCATAATTAGTGTTTGGAATCTAATATTATTGTGCGACTGTGTCCGTGGAAATATTGCCCACCATGGAAAGTGACCAGTCCATGGTGGCCTTACTGTATAATGAACAGAAATGTACCCTGAGGGCACCAAAGTCTGTATTATGAAAATCTCAAATGATGACATCATATACATGTACAGTAGAGGCCACCTAACTCCTTATATGCTGCTGAAGGATATTCCTGCCCAGAATGGATCCTCTTGGCACTGAATTAAGTATAATTTGAGCCATTTAATCAAGTTTTTGCCCTGTAAATTGAATAAATGTTTTGCACCAATGACTCCTTGAATTAAATTTAGATGATTTTTTTTTTATCATATCTAGTCTTGGCTGCTGTGAAACAGCCATGACTAGATTTCATAAAAAATGCATCTAAATTTAAAATTCTCAGCGGGTTTAGAGTTAATTGTATATCTCTTATTTGAATAACCCTTTTAACCCTTTACACAAAGCAGACAATATCAAAATTTATTATTTTAAATATCATTTTTTAGAATTTTTCAACAAATTTCAACAAAACCCTATCATGTGACAGCTGATTGGAACGGTGCGACAAGCCCATTCCAAAGAAGAAGAAATTCTTTTAAAAATAGTATTTTTTCAGCTGCCGAATTTGCATATTATGTGGGCAGTTGTGGCCGATTCATTGGGTAGAGGGTTAATTGAATATAACTTCATGAAACATGAAATAATATACTGTACCTTCAGTTTAATTTTTACCTGTTATTTATATTTATTTAATGGTGTTTAAGGTCACATACTCATGCACAATGGCCAATCGTGACTGTAACAGTTTTATGGGTGGAGGAATCCGGAGTACCCGGAGAGAACCGCCAAGCATCGATGAGCAACTGTCAGCTCCTCAACATTCTAACCCTGTTCAAGCTCCGCTCAAGCATGGTTACAGCAGTTGAAGACATGTGCACCATCGATGTGCAGGATGCCTTAGTACACGGCATCATCGTGCCCCCATGTTGGCAACCAGGATAAGGTGCCTTGCCCAGTGACACAATGCAGGTCATCCCGTATGGGGATCAAACTCGGGACCTCTAGCATAAAAGTCCAACAGTCTATCACTGAGCCACCACGCTCCCAATTTTCACCTGTTAATTGCATATAGGGTCTATTGTAAAGTACTGTTAATTCCCCTCTTTGATAGGCTCATGCTGATTTGGCCCAGTACATGTACATGTACATCCATTACAGGCACTTAATCTATTATATCTTGTTTGACAGAGCTCCATGAGCTCTGTCAAACAAGATGCAATAGAATGAATACTCAATTTATTTCAGGAATACAGAAAGTTGACCAAATTCATATTACGTGTTAATTGAATACTCCTATTAATTGAATAATTTTCACTGGTAAAGTGAAGTCCTATTCAATTAATGGTTCCGACTATATTATAGACTCATAATCAGCAAAATCAGCATTTGTGTTGACGACAGTTTAATAGTTTTGAACATAGGCTAATACGCACAGTCTCGGATATATTGGGGTATAACTAGTTACTGTAAAAGCAGAAAAGTTCACTGAGGATTTAATTTCGTGATTTTCGTGGGTGAGAAAAAGCCATGAAATTAAATCCCAACGAAATTTATGCCCACAACGCCTCCATCTATGACGAAAATTTCTCAATCCACGGTGATGAAAAATGGTATTTCAAAATGATGTAATTCGAAACGAAATGGTTTGACGCGCCAAAGGCGCGCAGGGACGATTTGGAGGACAAGCCCCTTTTGACCCTCGTTAGCTGTTTGTTGTTGTTGTAGGATGTCAAGGCACGGTGGAGGAGGAAAAGAAAGGAGGGAGGTGGCTTAACCCCGTCTAGGCTTCTTCTGGCTCTTTTCTTTGGAGGTGTTTGAGATTGTGATGTGGAAGTCGACGATGTTGAGATTAGTGTTGAGTTTGGTGACTGGATTGCGTCTAATTCCTTTTTGAGATTTGCCTTGGATTGTTCCCTGAACTCATGGGTTTCGGAGGCGATTCGGTTTCCCATCTCAACTGCTCGCTTTCCCATCTCTATTATTCTCCTTATTTCTTCGGCGGTGTCTGCAGACTTAGGTGGCTGTATTACTGAGATTGACACACCCGGGCTGTCCGGTAGAGAAGGAAGTGGGGAGTGAGAGGTGGGAGGTGGTGAAAAGGCAACCTCCGGTTCCTCCTCAGTCTCCACCAGACGCTCCTCATCCAACAGTACCTGGAGCTGGCAGTTGGTTGGGTGTACTAGTGGGACTAGGAGGGGAACTGGCAGCTGCCTCCAGGACCTCCATCCTCTCACTCACCTCTTTCTTCCTATTCTGGAAGGCCTCCAGGCGCCTGGAATCCCGGCGCTTGGTGGACGGACTCTTCTTCTTGCTCTTCTTCTTTTCAGGGCCAGGTCCAGGCTTCTTCGGGTGAGGACCAGTGTGAGAGGGGTTCCTCTCACAAAAGGTGCTACCTCTCCCCGAAGAAGGTGTGGTGGTGTTGTGCTCTTCAATGACGAACTCCAAGTTCAGATGGACTCTCTTGCCTGTCTCCCGGGCGGACAGTCCAGGTGACAGGGCAAGAGATGCCCAGAGCTGCTATTGTTCTCTTCAGTCACGCTGGTAGTTCCAGTGTTTCCATAATTAAGGTGTTAATTAGGATGCTCGCACTCTGAGTTCAGAGGTGCGAATGAATGGCGATGATGTAATTGCTGACCAACTACATTTTAATAGCCAGAACAAATTAATCACACTAAAATTTTATTTATGAAAGAAAATGAACATACATACAAATAGTATTGCTAGTAAATTAAACATGATTAAATGAACACATGGACTACACAATAGATTTCATTTTATCACAAACTGTCATCACATCATTTCATTAGTGTCAATGAGTCCAATGGAATATTTATTTATCTAAAACTTCCACTATGCCTGCAAGGCGGAAGCCATTCACAATACAGTCTTTGTCTTTCGACACTTCATCAAAAGCTGATAATACCCAGTTGCCATGAATTGGTTTTATGTGTCTTATACGCAAGTCTATTTTGACATCTTCGACTGGCTCCCTCTTCCACACATGCATTGACACTTCATTGGCATACCAGTTGATAAGTTTTGTTTGACCACGCCTTTTAATTTCTTATCAACCTACTCACAATTGTTTACTACAGGTTTGCACTACAGTGGAAGTCCCTAACTCGGATAAAATACTCTCTATTTTTGTCTTTCCCAAGCAAGTTGGGAAAGAAAAGTGGTGCAAAAGCACCAATAAAAATAAGCCAAAACTGGGTCGAGTGCAACCGGCGCAGACCCAGTACGGGACGCTCTCTCCCAAGTACAACTCCACGACTTCCGTTGCCAGTGCGCATACCGTCTCTAAAGACTCATTCTTTTTAAAATCCGCTTCGTGTCGAGATGTTTTTGCACGCTTATCAGTGTTCCACCAACTCGATGTTTGATGATTCCTGATTCATTATACCACAGTGTATCCTTTGTATTCTCAGGAACAGTGTTTTATATTCTCTTTTTTCTATTATATGTCCATCATGTATATTTATTTGCTCTCTCTCGAGTCGCGCGCGAATTTCGCGGGCCACGCGGTTCGGACTTAGATTATTTCACAATTATTGTTAATGCTTTTTTTGCAAAATTTTTTAATTGTGTTAGAGTTAGGTGTCAGCGGGGTACCACTCCTACAGTGTTTCTTCTTTCTGTTGAGAGTAGTCTTCCTGTTGGGTGGTTCCCGGTCGGCCGTCTGGGGTCTTTGTTTCTGTCACCTTTCTCTCTTTGGGGGTGTTCTGTTTTCTGATCTCACCTTCTCTGCTCCTCTCACCTCTTTCATGCCTAGGACAATTCCTTGTGGGCAGTGTCTGCTGCCTAAGCATGTGGACGATGTACATTCGTCGTGTTCCTCCTGTAATGGGTGTTGGGCCGAGCGGCCGTGTGGTGTCTGTGGAACATGGTCTTCCACCTTTTGGGCGTCTGTAAATCGTGTCGTTCGTTCTCGTGGCCGTGCCTCCCGCTCCCGCGGGAAAGGAGAACGTGGTCGTTCGGGGCCTCCCGAGCCGACTCTGTCTGGTGAGAGTTATTCCTCCTCCGTGGGGGATGTGCAGTCTTTTCCTGTGGTGGATACTGCGGGAGCCGTTGAGTGTTCTGGTGTAGAGATGCCTGGTTCCGGGACTACGGTCCCCCTCCAGTCGACATCTGAGGCTGTCACTAGGGTTGTGACTCCTCCTTCGGAGCCGAGCCGGTGTGCTCTCTCCATTATTTCACCAGCCTCAACGACTCTCGACGTATCTACTACTGCTGCTGGTCCGTCTGCTTCGTTGTCTGTTTCAGCCGGCCTCGGCTTTTCGCTGCAGGGGACTGCAGAACTGTCCGATACTGTAGACGTGGGATATCGGCCCCAGCCTTCCCTGACTTCAACTCGGCGAAGTCGGAAGGGGCTGCCGGCCGAGCCCATCGCTGTGGTCTCGTCGCCGTCGAGTACCACAGTTGTGTCTTTGGATTCGGATGTTCATAGTGGAAACACTATGAACTCCGTGGCGTTTCCGTCCGCTCTCTCTGGTCACACGACCAGTTTTGGGGGACCAACGCCTTTTGTGCAGCCTGGACCTTCTGCCCCGCAGAGGTCCGCGGTGACTCTCATGAGTTCTCGCAATATTGATCCTCGGGGTGCATCGTACCCCTATACACGTCTGCCTTCAGATGTTTCGGCTGCCGCCCGTCGTCCCGCGTCGGGTGTTTTGGAGGATCGTGACCCTTCGCTGGTTAAGAGGGTCAGAGGTGAAGCCACTTTGCCGGTTCGCTCCCCTGTCGAACCGGTCGGTACAGGCAGTGAGCTTAGGGAGGCCCTCTCCTTACTCACTCAGGTTCTCTCAAAGAGCCTTCCTGTTGCTTCCAGCGAGGCTATGGGTGGTTTCCAGGCGCCTCCTATGGCGCCGCCTCCTGGGATTGGAAACAGGCCGGTTTCCGATTCCTCTGGTGTCCCGACACCATGGGAGGCGTCGGCTGGTTTGCCCACGATGGGCTATGTGTCTTCCGACTCTGGGGAGGAGTCCGACATGCTTGAGGTCGAGGGCCAGCAGTCTTCGGACTTGGGGGCGGCTCTTGACTTTGTGTTTGGGTTTCTGCCTGAGCTCAAACCTGCTAACCAGCCGACAGTGTCAGCCTGGCCGCGATCTTCGGTCGCGCGCCAACAGCCTATGGAGCAACCTGCTTCTGGGCGCCTTCGACCGTGCCAGTCGGTACAGGTGGTTGAAGCTTTTTCAGCATTGGATGCCAAGCTGAATTCCAAGGCTTTGAAGACTTCGTTCTTCACCAGGGTTGACACCTTTTTGCCTCCTGTGCGTTATCGTTCCTACGATTCCGCCAATCCGTCAGTCTGCCAGACTTTGACGGTTCTGGATCAGGACTCCACTTCCCTCGGGCTTTCCAAGCCCAAGTCTGCCGTCATTCCAATGACGACTCTGGAGTCCACGTTGGGCTTATCTAGAGAGATGCTTGGCATGCTTTCTCTCTCAGATCACGTTGTCTCAGCTTTGGCTGCTTATCTGCCTCCAGATAAGTTTGACGAGGTACAGGCTCCTTTGCGTGTGCTGTCCAAGGCGCTTATGCACCTTACTCACACGCATGCCTGTAACACGGCCAATTTGGAATTAGTTCGAAGGGACGCTGTGCTGGACACAGGACGATCCCTTCCCGAGGAGCAGCGTGCTACTCTTCGATCTGCTTCTTTGGCAGGTCCGCAACTTTTCCATGGTTCCGTGTCGACGGTCCGGGATGACGTCCTACGTCATTCCAAAGATCAGCTGCTGTTTCGTCAGCTTGATCAGCCTTCTCGGGGAGGCAAGGGCCGTTCCAAGCCTAACAAGTACCCTTCTGCTTCCTCTGTGAAGCAAAAGGCTGGTCCTTCTGCCGCCGCCTCTGCTTCTTACTCACGGGGTAAAGGTAGGGGTCGGCAGAATCGAGGGAAGTCTCAGGATTCTTCATTTAGCAGAGGAGGTGGTTTCTCCTCTCGCGGGCCTCGTCGGGGCTCGAAATGAAGGTCCTCACCTCGACTCGTCCCAGGTTGGAGGAAGGATAGCAGAGTTTGCAGACCATTGGACCACCATCACATCCGATCCATGGGTGTTAGATGTTGTTCGGTCCGGGCTGCGCATATCCTTCCAACGGCACCCCACTCTGTCAAGGGTGCCTCTTCCAACCACAGTTCCTTCAGACGTTTTACGTCGGGAACTTTTGTCCACGGAGATTGCCAATCTCCTGGCAAAGGGGGCGATCGAGGTCGTCAAGAACGTTCAGTCAGTGGGTTTCTATTCCCGCCTGTTCTTGGTGCCGAAGAAGGACGGCCGACTCCGACCGGTTATCGATCTGAGCATCCTGAACCAGTCTATCATTGCTCCCAAGTTCAGCATGGAGACTTTCAGGTCGGTCCGCCATTCAATTCACCAGGGAGATTTCGCCGCCAGCATCGACCTGCGAGACGCTTACTTCCACGTTCCGATGCATCGGGCGTCACGGAAGTATCTCAGGTTCGCTTTTCTGGGGCGAGTTTACCAGTTCAAGGCCATGCCTTTCGGCCTCAACCTGGCTCCTTGGGCGTTCACCAGACTGATGTCGCATGTGATAGCGTTCCATCGCACACAGTCCAGGGTGACTACTTCGGCATATCTGGACGATATCCTCCAGAGGCATTCCAATGCTGCCTTACTGGAATCGGATGTCGCCACTCTGTTGAGCTTGCTCACGTCGCTAGGATTCAGAGTCAACGAGGAGAAGTCGGACCTGGTCCCTTCTCAGTCGTTTTGTCATCTGGGGATGTCTTTCCAAACCAAATTCAATTTGGTGGCTGTTCCCCAGGCCAAGGCTGTGATTCTCTCAGCTTTTGCTCTGACTCTGTCCCAGTCCAGGTCCGCGACCGCTCGGAGTTTTCTCCGGCTGATCGGTCTCTGCGGTTCGGTGACGGATCTCATTCCTCTAGGTCGGCTGCGTGTCAGACCTCTCCAACACTTTCTGCTCAGTCGTTGGAGACCGAATGTAGATTCTCTGGATCAGGTGCTTCCGTTTCCGGACTCTCTGTATCCTCACCTTCTTCCCTGGACAGATGTTCAGTGGATTACGCAGGGTGTTCCGCTGGACTTACCCACGTCCGATCGCGTCCTGACGGCAGATGCCAGCGATCTCGGATGGGGTGCGACGTTGGATCCTCTCGGTCTTTCCCTACACGGGATGTGGGACCAGGATCAAGCAGCTCTACACATCAACCAGAAGGAGCTTCTTGCTCTTCTTCTGAGTTTCAGGCAGTGGATCCCTCACTTGTCGAATCGCCAGGTCCTTCTACTATCCGACAATTCGACAGTGGTTGCTTACATTCGGAACCAGGGCGGCACGCACTCGCTTCCGATGTACGAGTTAGCTCGGGATCTTTTACTGCTCGCTCAGGAGGTTCACGCCGGGGTGGTTGTTCGTCACATTCCCGGTCGTCTGAACGTCCTAGCCGACTCCCTGTCCCGACAGGGCAGGGTTATTTCCACCGAGTGGATGCTTCACAGGGCAGTGTTCCAGTCGCTTTGCGATCTCTGGGGACGTCCCCACATCGATCTCTTTGCGACTCGTTGGAACCATCAGGTGGACACTTTCGTGTCCCCGTGTCCAGATCCTCTGGCTTTTGCCGTGGACGCTCTGTCACTCGATTGGAACGGTCTAGTCGGCTACGCCTTCCCGCCGGTTCCGATTCTTCCTCAGGTTCTCGCCAAAATTCGAACCTGCAGTTGTCGAATCATTCTGATCGCTCCCCTGTCGCCTCAGCGGGTGTGGATCAATCAGCTCCGCTCGCTGATGGCGGCGGTTCCGGCACGTCTCCCGCTACGTCGCGACCTTCTTTGTCAAGGTCGCCCGAGGAGGTTTCACGTCGACCCGACTTCATTGTGCCTTCACGCATATCTTTTGTCAGGTCCTGTCTCCTCCGTAGAGGTTTTTCGAGACGAGCAGTGGAGTGCATTTCTTCTTCAAGGAGGCACTCCACTGGTTTAGCTTATGCAGCTAAATGGAAGGTCTTCTGTCGATGGTGTGCTGATCACTCTGTTGATTATGCCAATCCTTCGATTTCACAGATTGCGGAGTTTCTGGTATATCTGTTTGATTCTCGGGGTCTCCAGCCTGTTACCATCAAGGGTTACAGGTCTATGCTTTCAGAGACTTTTTCTTATGTGGGGAAGCGTCGTATCGGCACTAATCCTTACCTCTCCAAGCTTGTTCGGCACTTTTCTTTGAAAAGGCCTCGGACTTTGCAGCTTACTCCACGATGGAATCTTTCGTGGGTGCTGCTTTGCTTGGGGGGGGGGGGGGCGCCGTTCGAACCTTTATTCCAGGTGGATATGCAATTTCTCACATACAAGACGGCTTTTCTGATGGCATTTGCTTCGGCCAGACGGGTTAGTGAGCTTCACGCCCTCTCGGTTGACCCGGCCTTTTTTAGGAGTTCTCCCAACAGTGTTACTTTTACCACTGATTGCTCCTTTTTGGCTAAGAATCAGTTACCAGATACTACTCCTCCTCCTATCTGTATCAGGGCTCTTCCCTCTGTTGAGGGTAATCGCCCTTTGCTCTGTCCGGTCCGTGCTATTCGCATTTATCTTGATCGGACACGCTTCATACGGAAGGGCAGAAAACGGTTTTTTCTGTCTCTCATTCCGGGTCGACAGAAGATCTCTCCTCAATCCATTTCTCGATGGATTTGTCTTGCTATTCGTACGGCTTATAGTCGTTTAGCAGCTGGCGATTGTATTACCAATCGTATTTCTGCCCACGAGGTGCGGGCACTGTCTACCTCTTGGGCTTATTCTAACTCCGTCAAGTTGTCGGATGTTATACAGGCAGCCTACTGGAGAAATGCTTCTACTTTCTCCACCTTTTATTTACGCCAGTTGCAGGAGCAGTCGGAGGACCTTTTTGCCTTGGGTCCTCTTTCTTCTGCTCAGGCTGTTGTCTGCCATAGCCATTAGGCTTCTTGAAGGTCAGTTTCAGCCTTGTGCTGTTACTGCCCTTTTTTCTGTCTGTGTGTCACACAGGCTCATATGTCTCTTTTCATTGTCCTTTACCAATGATTGCGACATTCTGGTTGATAAGCCTCGGGACCTCTTCCTTCTGCTTCACGGTTCCAGTGCACTAGGGTTATGTGGGGGTTGGTTATGCGATTCCCTCCAGCCTTTTGTCTATTCAGCCTGTAGTAAACAATTGTGAGTAGGTTGATAAGAAATCTAAATTTTATAGTAAATTTCCTTTCTTATTATACCTACCACAATTGTTTACATGGAGGCCCTCCCGTCTTCTTTACGGGTAAAGAATCTTTCCTCCCCGCTGATCACATAACTCTAACGTTTACGGATTCAAAAAGAATGAGTCTTTAGAGACGGTATGCGCACTGGCAACGGAAGTCGTGGAGTTGTACTTGGGAGAGAGCGTCCCGTACTGGGTCTGCGCCGGTTGCACTCGACCCAGTTTTGGCTTATTTTTATTGGTGCTTTTGCACCACTTTTCTTTCCCAACTTGCTTGGGAAAGACAAAAATAGAGAGTATTTTATCCGAGTTAGGGACTTCCACTGTAGTGCAAGCCTGTAGTAAACAATTGTGGTAGGTATAATAAGAAAGGAAATTTACTATAAAATTTAGATTTCCCATTCACTGTTCTATCACAAGGTTGAAGTTCCTCTGTGCTACATGCCGGAACGAAAACAGGCTTCTATTAATGGTGTTTTCATACTGGAGCACATTATGCTCAGAAGCAGCGCCATCATATTGATGTTTTCAAATCGGCTGACCACAGAATTAAATCCCCACGAAAAATGCCTGAATTCACAAAACCACGAAAATTTAACCCCACAAAATTTTCTGCTTTTACAGTACTTGTGTTAACCCTTTACCTAACATGAAAGGTAGTGTTGAAACGTTCAGTCAACTTGTCATTGTCAACCCTGATATAGCCCAATGTCGACTCGGGAATTCCACATCGACTAGTCGAAACATGTATTATTTCTTGTAAAAACATTACAACGTAACAAAATTCTCTGAGGCAAGCCTACTTAGGAAGAGTTAAAATGATTACGATTGTCAGTTGATCTGTTCAGAGAGTGAAGTTAACAACACTAATAATGAGATAACTGTCATTAACTGACACAAACCTTGAAATCAAAGTAGATGTGAAAGTTAACTGTGTTGCGTCAGCTCTTTTCAACTCGCTGAGAGTGGTCACACTGTACGTGCCTTAATACTGCGGCATAGTTATTTGAACTTGTGTCCATACAATAAAATTTCTATTGTGGATAATAGAGAGATTCCCATGCCATTTAATTTATTACTTATCAACCGGCATCAGTAAAGTGCAAAAGTGTAGAAAAATATTCAGCTGCAGAGGTATTGCTCTGTAAATCTTGGTGGCAGAAAGTGAGGTGCCAACTAGACGACTTTGATTCAACTTTTGGGTGTCGACTTATCGACTTCAGAATCCCAGAGTCATTTCAACACTAATAAAAGGCTGATGGTGCATGTACTTCCAAACAAAATTCTTGTATAACTATTTTTTTCATTTTTTGGTGTCAAATACATAGCTTATGGTCCCCTCATTGGAATGAGCTCACAAGCTCATTCCAATAAGGGGGGATAAGCTATGTTATTGAGACAAAAAATGAAAAAAATAATGAAAATTAATGCTTATTGTGTGCATAGCACTGGCTGGTTTGGGCCATTACATTAGGTAAAGGGTTAACATGGCCACACTAATCCCAATTTCTGGACTAATTTATCAGTAGTGTATTGAATGTTGCCTTGCTTAGTTTTCACACCAACCCTCTTTTCAGTGGACAATTCTGAATGATTGTTTTAGTTTTACAGGTGCTTCCGCAGAATTTAACAACTTCTTGGCTGATGTGACACAGTTAGAGTTTAATTGCACTGTTAAACATACCTAAATATTTCGGCAGTTGGTTGAGTGAAAAGCAAAACCATTTTAATGGTAGGAAAAACATCATGTTATGAAAAGCTAATCTCAACCAATCACACGCAAGTAAATTGGTAAACTTGAAAAATATTAAATTATTCATACTGGACATTACCGATAGATGAAACCATGGACCTTGGTTTTATACATGCAGTATTTGTTTTTCATTTTTAGCTCAACTATGACGTAGTCAAATATGAGGAAAATTTTCTCATGGCCGTTGTCCGTCTGTCAACAATTCAATATGGCTCAGGCTAGAGGCTGTATTTATGAACCAATCTTTACGAAACTTCTTGGGTACCTTTGTTATCACCGTGGGACGAGAACAAGTGTTTTTGGGTGCGATCCGAAATTCATGATTTCCACCGGCAGCCATTTTGTACCGAAATTAGTGCAATCAGTTTTTTGTGCAGAACTTCTGTATGAAAGTTCTGATTTGAATAAATTTTTGTTTGAATATTTAGTAACATGGAATACATCACATATAATACAGGGTTTTTTTCGCGTTCAGAAATTATGTAAATTAGATGAACTTTGATTTATTTATTTATTGGTGTTTTTAAGGTCACATATTTCTGCACAATGGCTAACCATGACCATGACAGTTTTACGGATGGAGGAAGCCGGAGCACCTGGAGAGAACCACTGAGCAACGGCGAGCAACTGTCAGCTCCCCAACATACCAACTCCACACAAACAGGGTTAGCATTGGTTGAAGACAGGTGCACCATCGACGTGCGGTATGCCTTAGTACACAACGTCACCGTGCCCCCACGTGGGCAATGGGGGTGAAGTGTCTTGCCCAAGGACACAACGCGGTTGCCGCAGGTGGGATTCAAACCGAGGACCTCTCGGCTTGCAGCCTGCAACGCTACCAACTGAGCCACCGCGCCCCCCTTTGATTTATTCATTGCTACTTATACATACTAGTAAGTACACATTTCAATACGGCTCAGACTAGGGCTGTATTTATGAACCGATCTTCATGAAACTTCTTGGGCAGCTTGGGACGAGAATGAGTGTTTTTGGGTGCGGTCCAAAATCCATTTTATACCAAAATTAGGTGCAATCAGATTTTTGCACAGAACTTCTATATGAAGGTTCTGATTTGAATAAATTTTTGTATGAATGTTTAGTAACATGGAATACATCACATGTAATACAGGTTTTTTTCTCGTGCATAAATTTTGCAAATTAGATGAACTTTGATTTATTCAGTGCTACTTATACACAGTCAGTGCACATGTCAATACGACTCGGGCTAGAGGCTGTATTTATGAACTGATCTTCATGAAATTTCTTGGGGTACCTTTATTATCACCTTGGGACGAGAACAAGTGTTTTCAGGTATGTCTGGAATTTCAAGGTTGCCACCGACGGCCAATTAGACAAACTTTGATTTTTATTCAGTGCTACTTATACACAGTAAGAGCACATTTCAGTACGGCTCTGTCTAACTGTCACACACCTTTACAATACTTTACCTGTACATTTGTTACAGGCTACAGTCAGTATTTATGTACAGACCTTTGCAATACTTTACATGCACCTTTGTTATCAGGTCATTACCTGGATGTGTGTCATTGCTGTGTCACATACTATACATGTACATGTCTTACACAAGTTGAGCTAAAGTGTCGTTGACACTTTCATTTTTCATTTTTTGCCTAGCAAATAGCAAATATATTTATGTGCAGTATAATGAATCCCAGTTAATTCAGTAGCCACTTGGCAAGTGAAAATTATTCAGCTTACAGGAGTAGAGCTGGGCAGTATTGAAATTTGAACTTATGTCAATACCAACGTCGAATAGTATTTTTGGTATACTGAACAACTGTAGTTTACTGCTCTACAGCAGGCTGAACCACAGAGTTGTCAAAATGTTGGAAGTAACACGGACACTCACCATCGGTTATTTGATGTAACAAAATGGTGAGAGAAAATACCAGCTGGGTATTTTCTCTCAGCTTTTTTGTTACATCAAATGATCGTTAGGGCCTGCCTTTAGAAATACATAGTCCATGACTCGTCTTGTCAAAGAATGTTCAGCAATGTTCTATTGTTTGCCCTTTTATTTTTTTGACTCTGTCAGGAATATTTTTCGATACTGAAGTTTTGGTATTTTAGATTCACTCGGTACAGTAAATCGGTATTGACATGATACCGATACCGAACCTTATTTACGATATACTGCCCATCTCTATACAGAAGTATACAATTAACATGAATTTGGTCATTTCCCATCTTCGAGTGATAATTTGAGCATTTGGTCTGCTCTGTCAAACTAGATATAATAGATTAAATTCCTCCACTGGATATACTGAGACCAAAAAGGTCTATAAACATACAGTATGGCCACCATGCACTGGTCACTTTCCACAGATGAGCAATATTGCCACGAATGAAATAATATTAGATTCCAAACACTAATTATAGGAATTATTTATTTATTTATTTATTGGTGTTTTATGGTCACATACTTATGCACAATGGCTAATCGTGACCGTGACAGTTTTACGGGTGGAGGAAGCCGGAGTACCCGGAGAGAACCACCGAGCAACGACGAGCAGCTGTCAGCTCTCCAACATCGTAACTCTGAACTCTGCACCGCAGCACAGGCAGGGTTAGATTGGTTGAAGACATGCGCACCATCGACATGCAGTACGCCTCAGTACTCTGAGGTGCCAAATAACAGTGATGGCCAAATAACAGTGATGGCTCAGATTTTGGTCTGAAAATAATAACAGTGATGGCATTTTTGCTCTATGTCTCAATGCCAAATAACAGTGATGGCAAGGAATTTTTCAGCAAAATTAATAAGCATGTCGACACTCTTATTTGGCACCTCGGAGTACACAGCGTCATCGTGCTCCCATGTAGGCAATCGGGGTGAAGTGTCTTGCCCAAGGACACAACGCGGTTGCCGCAGGTGGGATTAATTATAGGAATAATCATCAAAAATTTAGTTAATGAAGCACCAGGAACAACCTGGTACTTCATTTAATTATGGTGATTTTTATTACCTGGTAAACACATGCATGGACGTAACTGGCCAGGCATGGATTACGACCATTCCACGGCAACTGTACTGTGTGAAATTCAGTGGTTGTCAGAGTAATTCTCTGATAGATTACAAGATATTTTATTCAATTATCAGGAGTTCACTCTGTAAGCTATATGCAAATAACAAGTGAAAATTGCACTGGAGGTACTGTAAATTGTTTTGTGTTTGGAAATTATATTCAGTCAGCAGGGTTATGTAATTAAACAATACTCAATTAAGTGGTCACAACTGTATTATGCGCGTGGAATTGCAATATCAGTTTTAAGGGTAGGGATGAGATGGGTGTGGGCATGAGAGGGTTATTCTTCTCTATCCACCAGGAGCTTGGTACATCCTAAAGGAAACCTTTGGAAAATGGAAGGTCAGTGTGCCCCTTCAGTGGGTTCTTGGCACATAAACTCATGTTATCCGGCCAAAATAGCCCTGCAATTTTTGAATAAAGGAAGTTGGTTTGTAATGGCTCACAGGAGACCTGCACAGCTATAGCTATATGCATGGGGCATGATATTATCTGCAATAGCATATTAATTTATCATGAACAATGTCATGTCTAGTGCCTTTAGAAAGTACATGAGCACCCAGCACTAGCAAGAACAAATCAGCATCTAACCTCCAAATCACAAAAAAATGTCTTGCCTGGAAATATGATTTGGGGGAAATCACACTCCCTACCCACCTCCCACTTTTGATTACATTTCCTCAAACACCTGATATATTTGAGCACCAAAGTCAAGCTCTCAACCACCACTCAAAGTCTGTATGGATTTCTCTGTTAACCCTTTACCCAATGAATCGCCCACATCCGCCTGCGTAACATGCAAATTCAGCAGCTGAAAAAATACTATTTTTAGCTCAACTTTGGTGAAGCCAAATTTGAGCTTTTGTCATGGCCTGTCATCCATCTGTCCGTCTGTCCGTACGTCAACAATTGGATAAGGCTTGGGCTAGAGGCCGTATTTATGAGCCGATCTTTACGAAACTTCTTGGGTACCTTTGTTATGACTGTGGGATGAGAACAAGTGTTTTTGGGTGCGGTCCAGAATTAAAGATGGCTGCCAGCCGCCATTTTGTACCGACGATGCAGAAATCTGTTTTTTATACAGAACTTCCATATGAAAGCTCTGATTTGAATAATTTTTTTATGAATGTTTAGTACCATGGGATACATCACATATAATACAGGGTTTTTTCTCGTGCATAAATTGTGCAAATTAGACTAATTTTGATGTTTTTTGGTGTTACTTTCAGCACTGTAAGTGCAAATGCCAATACGGCTCGGGCTAGAGGCCGTATTTATGAACCGATCTTTACGAAACTTCTTGGGTACCTTTGGTATCACCGTGGGACGAGAACGAGTGTTTTTGGGTCCGGTCCAAAATTCAAGATGGCCAATGGCAGCCATTTTGTACAAAATTAGGTGCAATCAGATTTTTGCACAGAACTTCCATATGAAAGCGCTGATTTGAATAATTTTTTGTATGAATGTTTAGTACCATGGGATACATCACATATAATACGGGTTTTTTCCCGTGCAGTAATTATGCAAATTAGATGAACTATGATTTTTTCGGTGCGACTTACACACAGTAAGTACACATGTTAATACGGCTCGGGCTAGTGTTTATATTTATGAACTGATCTTCACAAAATGTCTTGGGTACCTTTGTTATCACCTTGGGACGAGAACGAGTGTTTCTGGGTGCGGTCTAAAATTCAAGATGGCTGCCAGTGGCCATCTTGTACCGAAATTAGGTCTAATCAGTTTTTTGTACACAACTTCTATACGGCTCAGACTAGAGGCCATATTTATGAACCAATCTTTACAAAACTTCTTGGGGTACCTTTGTTATCACCGTGGGATGAGAGCGAGTGTTTTTGGGCGTGGTCCAAAATTCAAGATGGCCACCAGCAGCCATTTTGTACCAAAATTAGTGCAATCAGTCTTTTGTACAGAACTTCTGTATGAAAGTTATGATTTGAATAAATTTTTGTTTGAATGTTTAGTAACATGGACTACATCACATATTGTAAGGGGTTATTTTTGGGCAGAAATTATGCAAATTAGATGAACTTTGATTTATTCAGTGGTACTTACACAATGTAAGCACACATGTCAATACGGCTCAGGGTAGAGGCTGTATTTATGAACCGATCTTCACAAAACTTCTTGAGTGCCTTTGTTATCACCTTGGGACGAGAATGAGTGTTTCTGGGTGCGGTCCAAATTCAAGATGGCTGCCAGTGGCCATTTTGTACCGAAATTAGGTCCAATCAGTTTTTTGTCACAAGTTCTATACAGCTCGTATTTATGAACTGATCTTCACAAAACTTCTTGGGTACCTTTGTTCTCACCTTGGGACAGGAGCGAGTGTGTTTTGGGGTGCCTTTGTTATCACTGTGCTATGAGAACAAATATTTTGGGGTTCAGTCAGACCCACTCTGGGACTAAAAGATTTTTTCTAGTTTAGCATCTGACTGTCACCTACCTTTACAATACTTTACCTATACAGTTGTTGCAGGCAACGGTCAGTATTTATGTACAGACTGTTACAATACTTTATATGTACCTTTGTTATCAGGTCATTACCTAGATATTTGTCATTGCTGTGTCACATACTATACATGTACATATCTTTGTCTTGACAAGTTGAGCTACAGTGTCATTGACACTTTCATTCAAAATATTTCAGCAAAACCATATCATGTGACCCCTCTTTGGAACGAGCTCGTCGAGCTCGTTCCAATGAGACTCACATGATATGTTTTTGTTCAAATTTGTTAAAAAAATGATATTTAAAATTTTGATATTGTCTGCGTTGGGTAAAGGGTTAATGCCTGGAGCAAGCCAAGTCCTTAAATAATCCATTGTATTAAGCATATTTTGTTTTACAAGGATTGGTGAGCAAGTTATCCAACTTATATTAATGCCTCTCCTTGGCCCAGTGACGCACATGTGTGGGTTGATCTTTGTAGTGGCAACTTCGTGTTCTTCTTGAATGCTTAACTATGAAGGAATCTTTAGCTTGCATGGAGTGTGCACCTCTCCATGCAGAGGACAGACATGTTACGTCCCCATCCGATAGGACAGAATGCTGTCACTGTATCAACTCCTCAATTGATGTTGGCGGAGAGTGTTCAGACACATTGAGAACTTTCCCCGACCTAGGATCGATCCCGGATCCTCTAGCCTGAGAGACCAGCACACTTATCCACTCGACCACCACTCTCACAAATAATCCATTGTCTAATTTCAGATTAAATCATCTGGAATATTAAAGTTGGCTGGTTAAGCAAACCTACAGTTTGCTTTTTTGACTAACTGAATTAGTCCAGATGATTGAATTTAAACAAATTACCATAAACATTCATTTTCTTTGAATAAATGAGTAAAGGAATGTTGCATTGAATGAATGGTAGTCTGGGCGCAGTCTCCACAAAACATGGGTAAACAAATGGCCCATAGCAGCATCAGATACCTACATTAGTTTAGTGGCCTGAGAGCTTAGGCTAGCTTGGGCCAAGTGTCATATAAAAGAATGCAACTGGTAAGTAAGTTTAAAAATTAAGGGTTTGTTGGAGTAACGCAATTAATAATCTGTATTGACACAATGCGACACAGTCAACACATATTGCTTTTTGTTGGTGAACTCTCTGCATGGTGCCTATGGTAGTGATCTAATTTTTTTTATGTAATTGAGGCATTTCCTGCTAACCACCATGTTCAGCCAGTGCTTTGTCAAATTGATACTGAGGTGTACTGTCAGGCCTGCTCACCACTACATGTAATGCACCTTCCTTTGCATCTGAGGTACACTTTTTCTTGTGTCTGAATTACACCCCAGGCCTAATTTGGTTCTCACCCGAGGTGGGACTGTTATGTGGCTAAAGGTGTGACCAAAATAGGAAGCATGTGAAATTACTGTCCGTGATTTGTCTCAATCAAAAGTATTTCACATTCTTTTTCTTTGTTGTATGCTGTGTGAAGTTCCTTTCAGCTTTAACCCTTTACCCAACTTAACAGCCAAAAAAAGCCAGCACCATTCACAAAAATCACTATTCAATTTTCATTTTTAGCTCACCTGACTGAAAGTCAGGGACTCAGGGTGAGCTTTTCTGATCACTCTTCGTCCGTCGTCCATCCGTTGTCCTGTGTGAAGGTGGTGTTTGAGCCTCTTTCTCCTAAACCACTGGCCACATTTTAATTAAATTTCATGTAAGTAGTGGTTATATAGGGGCATTTTGATTTCTTATCAACCTACCTCAATTGTTTACTACAGGCTTGCACTACAGTGGAAGAACCTAACTCGGATAAAATACTCTCTATTTTAATCTTTCCCAAGATTTGGGAAAGAAAAGTGGTGTAAAAACACCACGAAAAAATAAGCCAAAACTGGGCCGAGCGCCATCGGCGCACCCCCAGTATGGGACGCTCTTCCATAGTACAAATCCACGACTTCCGTAACAGTGCGCAATGCGTCAATTCGCCATTCTTTTTCTATCCGAGGCACAAGCAGGACGTGTTTCCGCCATTTGCATTATGAAACAGTGATAATTCAACTCGTGGATAATGGTTTTCCTGTGACTGGAATTATGGATCTGAAGATCGTATAATAACAGGACTGTGTTTTATATATTCTTGTTTATATTTTCAACCACATTCTCATTGTTTATTATTTACTATTCCGTTTTCGCGAATGTTTTGTTTGTGACATCGTGTCATCGCGATTCGACAATAAATTTTTCGGTTGATAAAAAATTTGTTATTGGAGTAGGTGTCGGCCGTCTGGGTTCTGCCACCTTCTCTCGTAGTTGAGGGTGTTCTTCTACTTTCTGTTTCTGTTGAGTTCACCTTTTTCTTCTACTGCTCTCACCTCCATTCTTTCCAGTTCGGTTCCTTTAGGGCAGTTCCTTTTGCCCTCGCCATTGGTGCGTTCTCGTGTCCGTTTCGTACGCACCCGCGGGTGGTGTGGAATGCTGTCGTTTTGGGAGCCTCCCGACTCGACCACGTCTGATGTGAGTTTACCCCCTCCGTGGGGGATGTGCAGCTCCTCCCACCCCCAGTGGGGGGGGGGGGGCACTGTCGTTATCCCCCCCGACTCGACGACATCTGGTGTGAGTTTGACCCCCTCCATGGGGGATGTGCAGCTCCTCCCGGCCCTGCGGGGGGTGGTGAACGCTATCGTTTTGGGTCGCCCGATTCGACCACGTCTGATGAGAATTGCTCCCCCTCCGTGGGGGATGTGCAGCTCCTCCCGCACCAGTAGGGGGTGGGGACCACTGTCGTTTCGGGGCTTCCCGATTCCACCATGCAGGCTTGGCAATTTCAGAAGAGCGATTTTTTAGCTCTCCTTATTGCCCTCCTGAAAGAATTAAGGAGAGCGAAAAATTGCCCTCCTAAATATTTTGGTCTGGGATGATTGAGATTACATGTATTATGCTCACATTAAATTTTTGTTGTAAAGCAAAAATGTAATTTAACTTCGAAGTCACATAACATCACGTAATTTCATTTTGAAACTGGTTTAGTGGTAAAAGGTAATGGCTGCAACCATACCCAAACACAGTTGCAATCATTTGAAGCAAAATGGGTCACAGCAATATTTTTTTTTCTATCAGTTTTAACCCTTTCCGACTACGGTAATTATGACGTTCTAACGTCATAGAGAATCATCAAGCTCTTGCGACGTCAAACGCAATCGTTAAAAGTCGGAATACGTATTATTACGTACCGTAGTCGCAATCCACCAGAATTTCCGTACGTAATATTACGTACCGTAGTCGCAAAGGGTTAAGTTCAACAACTGACATCACAGTTTGAGTGGTAATTATTCAAGGAATATTGACACTATAATATACTACCATTACTACTATCCTGTCACTTGAAGCACTTGCACCAGGATGTGACTGTAGATTCAAGCAAACCTGTTGTCCAAGAAAGTCATACGCCTACCACTACCACCTTCAACCCCCCTTAGGGGGTTGAAGGTGGTAGTGGTAGGCATATGACTTTCTTGGACAACAGGTCTGGGTACACACACAGGTCCTGTCAAGTGTGTGTTCGGTTGTTGAGTGAGACATCTAGATGTCTAAGAGATTTCGCTTTACCTTAGTAAAGTTAATAAAATCACTGATGTAGTCTGTTGGTTTCAGTTTCAATGAGTTCGTTCAACTGGATACTTAAAATGCTGTGTAAAGCTAATTGCCATACTAAGCTGATTGAGGAGAGCGATTTATTGCCCTCCTGCATTTTTCAGAATGCCAGGCCTGACCATGTCTGGTGAGAGTTATTCCCCTTCCGTGGGGAATGTGCAGTGTTTTACCGTGGTGGATACTGCGGGAGCTGTTGGTTTTCTGGTGTAGAGATGCCTGGTTCCGGACTATGCGCCCTCTCCAGTCGACATCTGAGGCTGTCACTAGGGTTGTGACTCCTCCTTTGGAGGCCGAGCTTGGTGGCTCTCTCCGCATTTCTGCCAGTTCCAGCAGCTCCCGTCGTATCTGCTGCCACTGCTGTTCCGTCTACAACGTCATTGGGCACCGTTTTTAGCCGGCCTCGGCTTCTCCCTGCCAGGGTCTGCAGGCATGTCTGTAGTAAGGTTGTGGGGTTTCGGCCTCAGCCTTCCCAGACTTCCACTCGGCGAAGTCAAATGGGGCTGCCGACTGAACCCCCAACTGTGTCCTCTCAGCCATTGAGCACAGTAGTTTTATACCTGCAATGGTCTGCTGCGGTGTCTGGTTGTGTAGACGTGGGGGTATCGGCCTCAGCCTTCCCTGACTTCAACTCTGCGAAGTTGGAAGTGGCTGCCGGCCGGACCCTCTCCTGTGGTCTCTGCGCCGTCGAGCACCACAGTTGTCATTGGATTCGGTTGTTCTTAGTGGGACACTATGAACTCCTTGGCGTTTCCGTCCACTCATTCTGGCCACACGACCAGTTTTGGGGGTCCAACGTCTTTTGTGCATCCTGGACCTTCTTCCCTGCAGAGGTCAGCGGTGACTCTCATGAGTTCCTGCTATGTTGATCCTCGGGGTGTGTCACACCCCTATACACGTCGGCCTTCAGACGTTTTCGGCTGCCGCCCGTCATCCCACGTCGGGTCTTTTGGAGGATCGTGACCCTTCGCTGGTTAAGAGGGTCAGAGGTGAAGCCACTTTGCCGGTTCGCTCCCCTGTCGAACCGGCCAGTACGGGCAGTGAGCTTAGGGAGGCCCTCTCCTTACTCACTCAGGTTCTGTCGAAGAGCCTTCCCGTTGCTTCCAGCGTGGCAGCGAGTGGTTTCCAGGTGCCCCCTATGGCGCGCCTCCCGGGATTGGAAACAGGCCGCTGTCTGATCCCCCTGGTGTTCCGACACCATGGGAGGCGTCGGCTGGTTTGCCCACCATGGGCTATGTGTCTTCCGACTTAGGGGAAGAGTCAGACATGCTTGATGTCGAGAGCCAGCAGTCTTCGGACTTGGGGGCAGCTCTTGATTTCGTGTTTGGGTTCCTTCCGGATCTCAAACCATCTAACCAGTCGACAGTGTCAGCCAGGCCGCGATCATCGGTCGCGCGCCAGCAGTCTATGGAGCAACCTGCTTCTAGGCGTCTTCGACCGTGCCCGTCGGTACAGATGGTTGAAGCATTTTCAGCCTTGGACTCCAAGCTAAGTTCCAAGGCTATGAAGGCTCCGTTCTTCATGAGGGTTGACACCTTTTTGCCTCCGGCACGTTATCGTTCCTACGATTCCGCCAATCCGTCGGTCTACCAGACTTTGACGGTTTTGGATCAGGACTCCAATTCCCTCGGGCTTTCCAAGTCCAAGTCTGCCGTCATTCCGATGACGACTCTGGAGTCCACATTGGGCTTATCGAGAGAGATGCTTGGTATGCTTTCTCTCTCCGATCACGTCGTCTCAGCTTTAGCTGCTTATCTGCTTCAGATAAGTTTGACGAGGTACAGGCTCCTTTGCGTGTGCTGTCCAAGGCGCTCATGCATCTTACTCACACGCATGCCTGTAACACGGCTAATCTGGAATTAGTTCGAAGGGACTCTGTGCTGGACTCAGGCCGATCCCTTCCTGAGGAGCAGTGCGCTACTCTTCGATCTGCTTTTTTGGCAGGTCCGCAACTTTTCCATGGTTCTGTGTTGACGGTCCGGGATGACGTCCTACGTCGTTCCAACGATCAGCTGCTGTTTCTTCAGCTTGATCAGCCTTCTAGGGTAGGCACGGGCCGTTCCAAGCCTAACACGTACCCTCTGCTTCCTCTGCGAAGCAAAGGGGCTGATCCTTCTGCCACCGCTTCTACTTCTTACCCAAGGGGTAAGGGTAAGCGTCGGCAGTCTTGAGGGAAGTCCCAGGATTCTTCATTCAGTAGAGGAGATGTTTTCTCCTCTCGCGAGCCTCGTCGGGGTTCGCAATGAAGGTCCTCACCTCGACTCGTCCCAGGTTGGAGGAAGGATAGCAGAGTTCGCAGACCGTTGGGTCACCATCACATCCGATCCTTGGATGTTCGATGTTGTTTGGTCCGGGCTGCGAATATCCTTCCGACGGCACCCCACTCTGTCCAGGGTGCCTTTTCCAACCACAGTTCCTTCAGACATTTTACGTCGGGAACTTTTGTCCACGGAGATAGACAATCTCCTGACAAAGGGGGCGATTGAGGTCATCAAGAACATTCGGTCAGTGGGTTTCTATTCCCGCCTGTTCTTGGTGCCGAAGAAGGACGGCCGACTCCAATTGGTTCTCGATCTGTGTTTCCTGAACCAGTCTATCGTTGCTCCCAAATTCAGCATGGAGACTTTCAGGACGGTCCTCCGTTCAATTCACCAGGGAGATTTCGCTTCCAGCTTCGACCTGCGAGACGCTTACTTTCACGTTCCGATTCATTGGGCGTTACGGAAGTATCTCAGGTTCGTTTTTTTGGGGCGAGTTTACCAGTTCAAGGCCATGCCTTTCGGCCTCAACCTGGTTCCTTGGGGCTTCACCAGACTGATGTCGCACACAGTCCAGGGTGACTACTTCGGCATATCTGGACGATATCCTCCAGGGGCATTCCAATGCTGCCTTACTGGAGTCGGATGTTGCCACTCTGTTGAGCTTGCTCACGTCGCTACGTTTCAGAGTCAACGAGGGGAAGTCGGACCTGGTCCCTTCTCAGTCGTTTTATCATCTGGGGATGGCTTTCCGCACACAATTCAATTTGGTGGCAGTTCCCCAGGCCAAGGCTGTGATTCTCTCAGCTTTTGCTCCGACTCTGTCCCAGTCCACATCCGCGACGGCTCGGAGTTTTCTCCGGCTAATCGGTCTCTGCTGTTCGGTGACGGATCTCATTCCTCTAGGTCGGCTGCGTGTCAGACCTCTCCAACACTTTCTGCTCAGTTGTTGGAGGCCGAATGTAGATTTTCTGGATCTGGTGCTTCAGTTTCCAGAATATCTTTATCCTCACCTTTCTCCTCTGGGCGGATGTCAAGTGGCTTTTGCAGGGTGTTCCGTTGGACTTACCCACGTCCGATCGCGTTCTGACGGCAGATGCCAGCGATCTCGGATGGGGTGCGACGTTGGATCCTCTAGGTCTTTCCATTCACGGCATGCGGGACCAGGATCATGCAGCTCTACACATCAACCAGAAGGAGCTTCTTGCTCTTCTTCTGCGTTTCAGGCAGTGGATCCCTCACCTGTCGAATCGCCAGGTCTATCAGTTGTCCGACCATTCGACGGTGGTTGCTTACATTCGGAACCTGGGTGGCACGCACTCTGTTCCAATGTACGAATTGGCTTGGGATCTTATACTGCTCGCTCAGGATGTCCACGCCGGGGTGGCTGTTCGTCACATTCCCGGTCGCCTGAACGTCCTAGCCGACTCCCTGTCCCGTCGGGGCAGGGTCATTTCCACCCGGAGGATGCTCCACATGGCGGGTTCCATCGATCTCTTGTGACTCGTTGGAACCATCCGGTGGACACTTTTGTGTCCCCGTGTCCAGATGCCCTGGCTTTCGCCATGGACGCTCTGGCCCTCCTTTGGGATGGTCTTGTCGGCTACGCCTTCCTACCGGTTCTGTTTCCACCTCAGGTTCTCACCCAGATATGAACCTGAAGTCGTCGAGTCCTTTCGATCACACCCATCGCTTCGGTGGGTGTGGATCAATCTGCTCCGCTCTCTGTTAGCGGCGGTTCCGGCATGTCTCCCTCTACCTCGCGACTTTCTTTGCCAAAGTCGCCCGAGGAGGTTTTCAAGTTGACCCGACTTCATTGTGTCTTTGCACATGTCTTTTATCGGGTCCTGTCTCCTCCGTAGTGGTTTTTCGAGACACGCAGTGGAGTTGCTTTTCTTCAAGGAGGCACTCACTCCACTGGTTTAGCCTCTGTGGCTAAGTGGAAGGTTCTTCTGTCGATGGTGTGCGATCACTCTGTTGCTTCTGTCACTCCTTCGATCACACCGCTTCCGGAGTTTCTGGTATATGGGTACATGTCCATGCTTCGGAGACATTTTTTTCCTATGTGATACCGCATTGTTTCGACACTCATCCTTGCCTTTCCAAGCTTGTTCAGCTCTTTTCCTTGAAAAGGCCTAGGACTTTGCAGTTTACTCCAACATGGTCACTTTCTTGGGCGCTGCTCTGCTTGGGGGTGGGGGGTGTTCACGCCTTTATCCTGGGTGAATATGCGTTTTCCCACATGCCAGATCTCTCCTGCATCCATTTCTTGATGGACTTGTCTTGCTATCCGTGCAGCTTCCGCTTGTCTAGCTACTGGTGATTGTATTACCAATTGTTTTTTCTGCCACAAGGTGTGTGCATTGTCTTCCTCTTTTAATAACATAACTCTGTCATGTTGTCAGATGACTGATGTTATACTGGCAGCCTTCTGGAGAAATGCTACATTCTCCTTTTTATCTGCGACAGTTGCAGGAGCTGACAGAGAACCTTGGGGCCCTCTTTCTTCGGCTCAGGATGTTGTCTATCCAAGCTTTTCAGCTTTTTTCAGGGTCAGTTCCAGCTTTGTGCTGTTACTGCCCTTTCTGTCTGTGCGTCGCACTTCACCATACGCCTCATCTTTCATTGGCTTTTCTAATGTTTGTGATGCTATGGTTTGATAGGCCTAGGGATCTCTTCCTCTGTCCACGGTCCCAGTGCTGTTCAGTTATGTGTGGGTTGGTTATGTGATTCCCTCCAGCCTTTTGTCTATTCAGCCTGTAGTAAACAATTGAGGTAGGTTGATAAGAAGTATAAATTTTATAGTAAATTTCCTTTCTTAATATACCTACCGAACTTGTTTACATGGAGGCCCTCCCATCTTCTTATTCGGGTAAGAATCCTTCCTCCCCGCTGATCACATAACTCCTGTGTTGTTCGGAATCAAAAGAATGACGAATTGACACATTGCGCACTGTTAGGGAAGTCGTGGATTTGTACTATGGAAGAGCGTCCCATATTGGGTGTGTGCCGATGGCGCTCGGCCCAGTTTTGGCTTATTTTTTCATGGTGTTTTTACACCACTTTTCTTTCCCAAATCCTGGGAAAGATTAAAATAGAGAGTATTTTATCCGAGTTAGGTTCTTCCACTGTAGTGCAAGCCTGTAAAAAACAATTTCGGTAGGTATAATAAGAAAGGAAATTTACTATAAAATTTATACTTTTATGTAAATTAGGTTTCGGCTCATATTGAGCACAGGGGTGGGGAAAAAATGCCCAAATTTTTAGTCGAGTTTTGACAAAGTCAAACTCGACTTATAGTTTGATGAAGTGGCGGGCTGCAGGCGTAAACAATTGGTTTCCGGGCCAAAACTTTAGTTCTATTTGATGCACCTTTACCAAAATTATACCAGAGGTTACCCTATAGGAAAGGAAGACACCTTTCGATTTCAGAGTCTCGCGCCCCAAGGACAAGGTCACTGTTACTATAAATAGAATATTTGGTGACAAATTGGTTTCCGGGCAATAACTTTAGTTCTATTTGACGCACCCTTACCAAACTTATATCAGAGGTTACCCTATAGGAAGAGAAGACAGCTATTGATTTCGGAGTCTGGGACTCCAAGGTCAAGGTCACTGTTACTATACTCACCCAAAAAAGAAAGTGTGCATTGCAGAAATTGATCAAACTCCAAAAAAATAATTTCGTAGGTGTAAAGAGTGTTAACCTGTTCATGAATAAGTTATATTGAACACAAAAACAGCTTTCCCCAGTAAAATTGCATTAACGTTAAATGACGTGCTGCACGTTTGTGAAAAGGCATGTTTTGCACGTGGAGAGTCTGAAAATTCATGCAGCAGTGTGAATCCTTGGGTATTTAAACACTAAAGTAAGGCCTTCCTATCGTTCACAATCAAACTTGCGCTGCTGTTAAAATGACTCCACATTAGCATGCCAAGATTGACAATGAATCAACGTCTCCTTGCCCTGGGTATGATTAGAGCTGGCAGAACACACAGAGAGGTTGCCCAGCATTTGAACTGCCACCGTAACACTGTAGACAGGCTAGTCCATCGACATGCACAACATGATGACGTTCGAGACCGACCCCGTTCCGGGAGACCCTGAGTTACCACCCCTGCACAAGATCGATATATCTGTGTTGACCATCTCCGGAACTGGCAACAAACGGCAACGACGTCAGCCAGGAACATCCCTAACCTGAGACGGATACATCCTCAAACAGTAATTAACGGGTTGAGAGAATACGGCTTACGTCCTCGAAGACCAGCAATTCGTCTGATTTTGACATTACGTCATCTTCGTGCTCGACTGCAGTGGTGTAGAGTAGGGTTAGGTTTAGGGATAGCCTAACCTTACCCTAACCCTAACCTACCCTAACCCTAACCTAACCCTAACCCTAACCTAACCCTACCCTAACCCTACCCTAACCCTACCTAACCTAACCCTACCTAACCCTACCCTAACCCACTTCCATGCTAACTTGTTCGCTTCCATGAGGCGTAGATGCACAGCAGTATTCGATGCAGACGGAGGTCATACCAGATATTGAGTGTGTGACTTTTGTGTTTGGCCCTTAGTTTCTTTGACTCTCCATGGCACCAAGAGTATTCGTCGTAGCGTAATGAAATTTCTCGTGTTGATCACAAATTGATTCATCTGTGATTGAATAAAATTTCCATGAATGAAAATGATATATATCTTTTTTTTAGTGTGATTTTTTAGCATGCACACTTTCTTTTTTGGGAGAGTATATAAATAGAATAATTTGTGACAAATTGGTTTCCGGGCAATAACTTTAGTTCTATTCCATGTATCTTCACCAAACTCATACCACAGGTTACCCTATAGGAAGGGAAGACACCTATCGATTTCGGAGTCTGGAGCCCCCAAAGTCAAGGTCACTGTTACTATCAATAGAATATTTTGTGACAAATTGGTTTCCGGGCAATAACTTTAGTTCTATTTGATGCACCTTAACCAAACTTATACCAGAGGTTACCTTATAGGAAGGGAAGACACCTATTGATTTCGGAGTCTGGGACTCCAAGGTCAAGGTCACTGTTACTATAAATAGAATATTTTGTGGCAATTTGGTTTCCGGGCAATAACTTTAGTTCTATTTGAAGCACCTTTACCAAACTTATACCAGAGGTTACCCTATAGGAAGGAAAGACACCTATTGATTTTGGAGTCTGGGACTCCAAGGTGAAGGTCACTGTTGCTACAAATAGCTTATTTCTTCAGAATTTAATGTCAAAACTCGACTTCTGGATCTGTGATCCTCTTGCTGGATTTTTTGAAAATCTTCTTCTGATGAGCCACCAGTAGCAGAGACTTGATATGTGGTATACAGAGCCCTTTTGAGGTTTAGAATCAAGTTTGTTCAAGAGAAGTTTGTCTGGCATTATTTGCAAAAATTTTGCCTAAAATTTCTATTTTCAGAACCGTGAGGTCGATTTGAACCAAATTTGATATGAGATGATAATGGGTCATAAGTAGTTGATTGATGCAAAAAACAAAAAAAAAATTTCTCATTGCCCCGTGGGAACCTCGGGAGCTAAAAATAGGAAAAACCTTAAAACTGCCATATCTCCAAAACTACACAGCACAGAGAATTCTTATGTTGTATAAAGCTTACTTTTATCCAGTAGAATAAAATGGTTAAAAAAAATCCCTATCGGTTTGATCACAAAGTACTTTTTTCAGGACTTTGAAAAAGTGCTGAGTCAGCACTTTTTAACACTGTAGGCAATGGGAAAAACATTAAAAAATCTTCTTCTCCAGATCCAGCAGGCAGAATCGTTTGATATTTGGTATGCAACATTGTAGGGTGGATCTGATTCAAGTGTGTTCAAATCGGCCCCCTGGGTTCATATTTGGGCTCACTATAGGAGCCTGATTTCGAACTTAGTGCATTTCGGGCAAATTTTTTAAAAAATCTTCTTCTCCAGATCCAGCAGGCAGAATCTTTTGATATTTGGTATGCAACATTGTAGGGTGGATCTGATTCAAGTTTGTTCAAATCGGCCCCCTGGGTTCATATTTGGGCTCAATATAGGAGCGCGATTTCGAACTTAGTGCATTTCAGGCAAATTTCTTAAAAAATCTTCTTCTCCAGATCCAGCAGGCAGAATCTTTTGATATTTGGTATGCAACATTGTGGGGTGGATCTGATTCAAGTTTGTTCAAATCGGCCCTCTTGATTCATATTTGGGCTCACTATAGAAGCCTGAATTCGAACTTAGTACATTTCAGGCAAATTTCTTAAAAAATCTTCTTCTCCAGATCCAGCGGGCAGAATCTTTTGATATTTGGTATGCAACGTTGTGTGGTAGATCTGATTCAAGTTTGTTCAAATCGGCCCCCTGAATTCATATTTGGGCTCAGTACAAGAGCCCAAATTTGAACTTAGTGCATTTCTGGCAAATTTCTTTGAAAATCTTCTCAAGATCCAGCAGGCAGAATCTTTTGATATTTGGTATACACCATGCTTATGGGGGTGAGATTCAAGTTTGATCAAGCCAAGTCCCTGGGTTCATATTTGGGCTCACTGTAGTAGCCAAATTATAACTTCAAAATGATGAATTTTTATTAAAAATCTTTTTCAGATCCAGCAGTCGGAATGTTTTGATATTTGGTATGCAGTATCCTTATGGGGGTGAGTTCATATTTGTTCAAGCCATGTCCCTAGGTCCATAGTTGGGCTCACTGTGGGAGCCCGAATGATAACTTAGTTCAAAATGAGGAATTTTCTTCAAAAATCTTCTTCTTCAGATCCAGCAGTCGGAATGTTTTGATATTTGGTATGCAGCATCCTTAGGTGGGTGAGATTGAAGTTTGTTCAAGCTGTGTCCCTAGGTCCATATTTGGACTCACTGTGGGAGCTCGAATTGTAACTTGGTTCAAAATGAGGAATTTTCTTTAAAAATCTTACTCTTCAGATCCAGCAGTTGGAATGTTTCGATATTTGGTGTGCAGCATCCTTAGGGGGGGGGGGGGGGGGGGGGGGGAGATTCAAGTTTGTTAAAGCCAAGTCCCTGGGTTCATATATGGGCTCCCTGTGGGACCCCGAATTATAACTTAGTTCAATATGAGGAATATTCTTTAAAAATCATTTTTTTTTTAGATCCACTAGTCAGAATATTTGGATATTTGGTATAAGCTTTTCTTAGGAGGAGCAGATGCTACTTGTTGAAATCAATTCTCTGGGTTGATATTTAGGCAACCATGTCAGGTGAGCACCCTCAGGCCTCCTGAGGCCTTTTTTTTGTCACAAAAACATAGGGGTCATAAGCTAGATTCTGGATGCAAACAATGAAAAAAATTAGTTATTCAAAAATTTGTTATCAAGTGTTGTCCGCTTTTTGTGTTACGTAAAGGGTGAGAAACCAACAATATTCCTGAAAATGGTATTTATTGTAATTTGGGCCCATTTGAAGTCCTGAAAAAAGATGTGCCCAAAATAAAGTAATCCAGTGGCTGGATGGTGATGCTGTGTACTACGACATACTGCATGTTGATGGTGCACTTGCCTTCAATCATTACTTACTCTGCTAGTGCAGGGGTTGCATTTTATCCGGGCTGATCAGCCCTGAGAGTGCTTCTGTCAGGGCTGATTTTCCAGCCCTGACAAAAATTTCAAACGCAACTAAACTATTATATATACCATTATACTGTATTGCTGATAATTTAGTGCACAAGAATAGATAGAGCTCTGGTGAGGCAAAATGACACAAACACTCCAAGTAAAACACACACTGATGTTGATGCCTTGATACTGGATGCAACATTTTGTTCCCATTCCATGTAGACAGAGAATTTCTGTTCATGTTCCAGTCAAAATTGTCATGTCGCTTTTCTCCGCACAGAACTAGAGAATCTTACATGTCAAGAAAGAAATGCCATTAAAAAGCAATTAATTATTCAAATCAACGACGGGGGGAAGCTTTTCTTTTCAATTTTTATTTTTTTGTGTGATGTCTGGTAGAGTGCTAAATTATTTTTTGCTGGAAAAATTTGTTAACATGTTCTAGCCTTGTTCAAATTTATGGGAGAATGCCTTTGCACTCTCCCATAAATCGTAGCAAGGCAAATTCATACAAACTAAATAATTTCACTCCACAGATAATATGACCCATATTCACAGAATATGAAGCCTTTAAGTTGCAGTGCCTGCACTTCAGAGAAAGTGCAAATTTGGCTTTCTTTTTTGCTTTTATCATGCTTTGTTGAAACTTGGAAATGAATATACATGTACCTCAACCTAAAAAGGTAAAAAAAATTAAGTCTCAAGAAATCATACTAATTTTGGAAGACAATGCTCAGGCTTGGCAATTTCAGGAGAGCGATTTTTTAGCTCTCCTTACTGCCCTCCTGAAAGAATTAAGGAGAGCGAAAAATTGCCCTCCTAATATTTTGGTCTGGGATGATTGAGATTACATGTATTATGCTCACATTAAATTTTTGTTATAAAGCAAAAATGTAATTTAACTTCGAAGTCACACAACATCATGTAATTTCATTTTGAAAGTGGTTTAGTGGTAAAAGGTAATGGCTGCAACCATACCCAAACACAGTTGCAATCATTTGAAGCAAAATGGGTCACAGCAATATTTTTTTTTCTGTCAGTTTCAAGTTCAACACCTGACATCACAGTTTGAGGGGTAATTATTCAAGGAATATTGACACTATAATATACTACCATTACTGCTATCCTGTCACTTGAAGCACTTGCACCAGGATGTGACTGTAGATTCAAGCAGACCTTTTGTCCAAGAAAGTCATACGCCTACCACTACCACCTTCAACCCCCTTGGGGGGTTGAAGGTGGTAGTGGTAGGCGTATGACTTTCTTGGACAACAGGTCTGGGTACACACACACGTCTTGTCAAGTGTGTGTTCGGTTGTTGAGTGAGACATCTAGATGTCTAAGAGATTTTGCTTTACCTTAGTAAAGTTAATAAAATCACTGATGTAGTCTGTTGGTTTCAGTTTCAATGAGTTCGTTCAATTGGATACTTAAAATGCTGTGTAAAGCTAATTGCTCTCCTAAGCTGATTGAGGAGAGCGATTTTTTTGCCCTCCTGCATTTTTCAGAATGCCTGGCATGAATGCTTACCAATAAGAATGTTCAATGAGTGGGTTCAGTTTCAATGAAGGAATGTGTGAGACCCCAAACCTTCATATGAAGCAACATACACTTTCCAAATTTGATTGCCCTCTACATCTGCAATGACAATTTCAGCTCCCCTGACAGTGCATCTTGATAATTTGAGGTGCTCTATTTCTTACTTGCATTTTGACAGAAATAAAGCACTGTGTATCTTATATCAAATCAAGGAAATCTAAAAATCCTTTTTCATATAAGCATTATAGCTGAAGGAGGAGACCAAGAATATGAGGAAGATCCATAACAAGGATGCTGTAATCTGTTTCTAAGCAGCAAAAATTAGAAGTGCCAAAGACAGATGACAAGAATGTGAATATGTTTGCATTCTTCTCTTCCATCAGATCAAATTATGGTGTTACCATATTTGTCTGTTTAGCCCAAACTGGACAATTGAATTTAAAAGACGTGGCTATCAGCCTCTCCATCAATGGGCTGACATGGCAAAGGGAGAGCCCCCTCCTCTTTAAAAACTGTGTGTTGTGGTCAGTTAGTTCTTTGCCCTGCAAGATCTGCGACTGAGGAAATTGTTGATGCATGTCATTTGCAGCTGTCATCTGTTAATCACTCAAGATGATAGCAGATTGGGTTGACGATATGAACTGTAAATTTCTTAATTTCACTTAACCACTAGCACTCTGGTAGAACTACAGAATTGTCTCCAATCAGTCTGTTTTTCTCTTGTTTAACCATGAATTTTACCTTGTTTGACAGAGCTCAAATTTGAATTGGTTAAAATCAAACTGCATGATGGAAAATATTTGCTGCTGAAATCTTTGCCATTTTGACATCAGATTGCAGAGTGTTAAAGCATGTGATCAGAAAATACCCTGTATTGTATCCGATCTTAGCACAAATGATTAGAGGTAGACGGTTCCATTTTCCATCTGGGATAAAATGATGTTGGAAATATTGTCGATAAACTGCAAATATTTAAAGCAAACATTTCTATTAAATAAAAAATGGATTACTAATTTAGGTTCTGGAGATGCAGAATCTGTTATTAATGTCTGAAATAACCAGAAGTACACAATGTGCCTCAAAACCATATAGTACATGGGTACATATGCATATTTGTGGACCAATGGTGACCATTTTTGGGGGACCCTTTGTGGACTGATGTGGGCCTTTGTGGACTAAAACATGTTTCTGTATTTGTGGGCTGATGTGGACTTTTGTTCTTATCTCCTAGTCTATGACTTCTTGACCCGGAGATCATCTCATTGACTAGGTGGCTTCATTGCAACTCTTAGCAGCCAATTTTAGTTGAAGTTGATCTGATCATTGGACAGACACTGTCAGCCTTCGTAGAAGCCAATAACAGAGGTAGAAGACCTTGGTAGAAGCCAATAACAATGGTAGAAGACTATAGTACTGGATGAAGAAAGTGGAAGCTGATCATGGATAGATATTGATGACGATGTCAAGAACAAAAGTTCACACCAGTCCACAGAGATCCACAAAGTCCCACATCAGCCCACAAACAATGGTTGTTATTAGGCCCCAAATGTCTGTATTTGACCACAGGCTTGTATTTTAGAGGCACATTGTGTACTGGTGATTCTGGCTTGTGTCCATGTGTTGAATGTTCGTGTGTTGTGCTGGAAAGGCAGCAGACAAAGATCACAATGACACTACATATCCCCATGCTAATGATGTTGTGACATGACTGGTCAAGCATGTTACCATGACAACCCATGTGACAGTGACACCCAGAATGCACTGTGGTATGATGTCTCTTCTGAGATTCTGCACTGAGGTACTGCAATAAGAGCCATGATCTGTCTGTCTGGTGTCATTTGCACTAAAAATTTTGATTTGGCACTCAAAAATCTTCATTCACTAAAACTTTAGCACAGCTATTGCAGTAGTGAAGAGTGCAATCGATGGCATGATGAAACAAAAAAGAAAATTTTATCACTTCTGGTACAAGGAAATCATCAGCTGTCCATAAAAGCGGAAATAATAATCAATTTTCCCTCAAACGCAGTGACTTTGTCAATAAGATGTTAGAACATTTTTTTAGACAAAGTTTCAATGTTAATTAGCACTGGTCAGGAGACATTGTTTTTTCTTCAGTAAAACATTGCATGTTACATATATCAACTAACAAAAGGCAGCATTTAATTAGATAAACACTTCATGCCACCTTCAGAGACTCGCGAGTCATGACAGTTTGAAGTATTCATCTAATAAATCACTGGCTTTTGTAAAGACTTGAAACACAGTGATCTCAGAGGATTAACAGTAATTAGTTAAATAATCTGTTATTATCTAAGTTCAACACCACTTACGCCAGGTTACAAACTAACATCATTGAGCCTGACCATTATTTAAATCAGTGGCATAGATACAACTTAGGTGACTGCCCATTGCATGTTCCAAGGATTCTGTTCAAACTTTCGAGTTCTGTCAGAGTTTTTCGATGACCAATTGTCTGTTCACTCTTGAAATAATTGCCAGTTCATTTTTTCAAAACTGGATCAATTTATTTGTATCAGACAGTGACCGCCTCCCTCCACTCCCCTTCCATTAGCTTTTTGCCACCAAAATACTTTATTTGGCACTAAAATGGGATGACCCTCATTGTGTCCTTGGGCAAGGCACTTTATCCCGGTTGCCTACATGGGGCTCGATGATGCTCTGTACTAAGGCATACTGCATAACGATGGTGCACATGTCTTCAACCGATGTAACCCTGCTTGAGTGGAGCTTGAACAGATTTAGAATGTTGAGGAGCTTCAGTTGCTCATCGATGCTCGGTTCTCTCTGGGTACTCTGACTTCCTCCACCCTTAAAACTGTCATGGTCATGATTAGCCAAGTATGTGACCTTAAACACCAATAAATAAATACTAAAATGTCCAGAATGGCTAAAACTTTAGTACTTGGTCAGACAGTTTTGCCTGAGCATGAACACTGACCAGGATCATACTAAGAGTTTGGGAAAATATTTCTTTTGTAGATACCTGGAGAAAGAGACTCACTTTTGTTTGGTATGTATGTTAAACTGATGAAAGATAGAGATTTAGCAGGGATATATGAGAAGTAAGTATTCAGTATCAAATCATTTGTAGTACATGTACTGTGATTACAAAAGCATGCAGAGAACTTTTACAATTTTATTTTCTAAAATTGTATTTTATAGAATTGTATTTTCTAGTTATGACTTTAAATGGGTTAAAATGAACCATTAGCATTTTAAAAGATATGGCAATTTGCCAGGTCTTTGAAAATGCTAATGGTTCATTTTAACCCATTAAAATCATAACTAGAAAATACAATTCTAGAAAATACAATTGTAAAAGTTTTATAGTGTTGGACCCTGGTTGTGATCCAGTTGAAATTCTCAGTCCGCGTTCCTCTCCACAACACTGTAGAGTCACACCTATCAAACAAGGAATGCAAGTACATTGAATCCGAGATGCACTTTGCATTTATCTTGATTATGTCTTGATATCACAGTATTTTATCTATGAAGTCTTGATCCACTTGTGTATTGTAAGTGTGTTGTGATTTGATCAAGAATGAGAGATAACTTTTGTGATGACAGTACAGTGGAACCCTGTTGATTGAATGTCTTTATTGGATGGACTGAGGCCATATATACTATTCCAAAAAAGTGGGGGATATCCAAACTGATGTTGATATTTTCAGAAAATGGTATTGGATACACATGATTGGACACATCAATATGTTACATGTACCAAGTTTAGTGTGGATCATGTATGTCACTGGCCCACAAAAACTTTGTGCAGGTTTTTCGCTCGAGCACTGCGTTAATGTCTGTGGGGTACATTTTGAAATTTCATTTGTACTGGACTGTTTTTTTTTCGGAGGTCTCATCATTCTTTTCTTGGTATAAACTCGTTCATCAATAGTTTCTGGTCGAAACGTAACTTTTGAGGTATGCGAAGACTGACACGTGACGAACGTTTTTGTGCCGTTGGCATGTTGGAAGCTGGCAACAGGCGGATTGCACTGGCATAAATTCTCAGTGTTACTCAATTGAAGATTAACAGGTTGTGGTCACGCTACCGTCAGAAGGCAATGTTGATGACAGATGTCGGTTTGGTTGTCCAAAGGCGACAACTGCTAACCAGGATCATTTCATCTGAACCACAGCATTATGTAACCACCATCAAAATGCCTCAGAAATTGGACAGCAGCTGCACTGTGCGACAGATGTGTGAGTCAGTGGTCAGACTATCCAAAATCGCCTGCACAGCTGGAATTTGTACGCTCGACGACCTCGAATAATTCCACGTTTGACTGAATGTCACATCCAAAGGCGTGTCACAGGGCAGTACTACTGTGACAACATGTTAGAACTGCAAGATTCATTTTCCAAGATGATAATACAAGAGCACACAGGGCCTGTGTCTCTACAGAGTTCCTCCAGGAGCAGAACATCAGTATACTGCTTTGGCCAGCACTAAGTCCATACCTTTCACCAATTGAGCACGTCTGGGATATGCTTGGCAGGTGCCTACGGCAACGCCAACTGCCCCCTAACAATGTCCAAGAACTCGCCGCTGCACTGCAGGAAGAATAGAATAATATCAGTCAAGCTGATATTGGACGTTCGGTGAAGAGTATGCCACGTCGGATCCGCTCTTGTCTCACGAACTGAGGAGAATTTACAAGGTATTGAGGTCTTGGACTGAATGTGGTAAATTCTCTGACTGACCGTCCATGTCTTCTACAGCTCAGTGCATGGAATATTTGCTAGTCAGACACCCAACTATCGCTGAAATAATTCACCAGCTGTCACAGTGCAATGCCCCAACTGTCTTTTTGATGAAAATATAAATATATTTCTTCATATATCTCACTTTTATCAAATATCCCCTACTTGTTTTGAGTAGTATAGGTCTATAATATAATAAACAAGGGCTATGCAAAGCGTGGGCCACTGCCCCCCGACCCATAGACATGTTTGAAGTAACCTTAAAGGTATTGTGGAACAGAAAAAGTTAAAAAAGGGCCATAACTCTGGGAAAAATTATTAGACGGAACCCATTCCTAGTGCATATCCATTCTCCCATGCATGTCTATCAGCATACATGTACCAAAGGAGATCCAAATCTGACCGATGGCTTTAAAATTACAATCCAAAATGTTTTTACAGACAGAGGGACAGACAGACGGATGGATGGAGGTCTCCACTAAATACCCCTGAAGCCTCGGAGGTCGGGGGGCACAATAAGGGGAATTTGGTGATTGTCAGAGAAATATCTCAACATATTAAAGATTTTTTATTCAATTAACACTAGTTTACACTGTAAGCTATATGCAAGGTATGGTAAATGATTTTGTGTTTGGAAATTATATTCAGTTAACAGGGTTATTCAATTAAATGAGCTCAACTGTATCTCAATACTTTATGTATGACGTTTTGACCCATTGGCACAAGTGTGTCCCGATTTGATCAAGAGAGAGAGATAACTTTTGTTATGACAGTACCACAAGTTCTTCAAATTTCTTGTACAGCACCCAGTTTTCAAGCCACCAGTCTAATTCTGTTTGGAATTTGGTGCTGTTATGGGCTGTTTGTTCACCCACTTTTCATGGAAGTTTGTGTCAGGCTACCTTTGATGCAATGTGAGATGTCGGTATACTCACAAAGATATACATATTTTCTTCTGTGCTTCAGTTACAGATATTCCAATCAATAAATATTTAATTTGCCTTGAAAGCACAAAGATACAGTGAAGCCCATTTAATTGGATATCTCTTAACTGAATAACCCTGTTAATTGGATATAATTTTCCAACACAAAACCATTTACCATACCTCCAGTACAAATTTAACCTGTTCTTGTTAATTGAATATAGGTTATATTTATTTATTTATTTATATATTTATTTAATGACACTTGGACAGCCAAGGTCATATCGTGTTGATGACAGTTTCTCAGATGGAGGAAGCCACCGGGCAACGATGAGCAGCTGCCAGCTCCTCAACATTGTAACTCTGCACTGCAGCACAGGCAGGGTTAGATTGGTTGAAAACACGCGCATCATCGACATGCAGTACTCCTTGGTACACATAATGCCGGCATCTGGGGTGGCCATCCATCGTTCGTCCATCCTTTGTCTGTCCGTCTGTCCATCCGTCCATCTGTCTGTCCATCCATCTGTCCGTCCGGCATCCGTATCCATTTCTTTGGCATTCGATAACTTGAAAAATATTGCTTGTATTGTCAAGTTACTTTATATTTGTGTTCAGATTACTGATGTGCCGAGCTATTTTTGGTGTAAATCTGATAATTTGATCCTGAGATATTATCTCTTTGTCCTTCAAATTGAAAATTCTTCCAATCCCTTTGGCATGAGATAACTAAAAAAATATCAATCCAGTTGTCATGTTACTTTATATATATCTTCAGGTTACTGATGTTCCGAGCTGTCTAGTTTTTGGTGTAAATCTGTTATTTTGATCCTGAGATATTAACCCTTTATTCTTCAAATTGAAAATTCCTCCAATCCCTTTGAGATTCGATAACTTGAATAATATTGCTTGGATTGTCAAGTTACTTTATATTTGTGTTCAGGTTACTGATGTGCCAAGCTGTATAGTTTTTGGTGTAAATCTGATAATTTGATCCTGAGATATTAACCCTTTATCGTTCAAATTGAAAATTCCTCCAATCCCTTTGGCATTCAATAACTTGAAAAATATTGCTTGGATTGTCAAGTTACTTTATATTTGTGTTCAGGTTACTGATGTGCCGAGCTGTATAGTTTTTGGTGTAAATCTGTTATTTTGATCCTGAGATATTAACCCTTTATCGTTCAAATTGAAAATTCCTCCAATCCATTTGGCATTCGATAACTTGAAAAATATTGCTTGGATTGTCAAGTTGCTTTATATTTGAGTTCAGGTTACTGATGTGCCGAGCTGTATAGTTTTTGGTGTAAATCTGATAATTTAATCCTGAGGTATTAACCCTTTATCCTTCAAATTGAAAATTCCACCAATCCCTTTGGCATTCAATAACTTGAAAAATATTGCTTGGATTGTCAAATTACTTTATTTTGTGTTCAGGTTACTGTTGTACCGAGCTGTATAGTTTTTGGTGTAAATCTGTTATTTTGATCCTGAGATATTAACCTAAACTTTATCCGTCAAATTGAAAATTCCTCCAATCCCTTTGGCATTCGATAACTTGAAAAATATTGCTTGGATTGTCAAATTACTTTATTTTGTGTTCAGGTTACTGTTGTACTGAGCTGTATAGTTTTTTGGTGTAAATCTGTTATTTTGATCCTGAGATATTAAACCTTTATCTGTCAAATTGAAAATTCCTCCAATCCCTTTGGCATTCGATAACTTGAAAAATATTGCTTGGATTGTCAAGTTACTTTATATTTGTGTTCAGGTTACTGATGTGCCGAGCTGTATAGTTTTTGGTGTAAATCTGATAATTTGATCCTGTGATATTAACCCATTATCCTTCAAATTGAGAACTCCTCCAATCCATTTCTTTGACATGCGATAACTCAATAAATATTAATCCAATTATCAGGTTACTTTATATATGTATTCAGGTTACTGATGTGGTGTGCTGTATAGTTTTTTATGTAAATCTAATAATTTGGTCTGGAGATATTAACCCTTTATCCATCGAATTAGGCTCTCCTCCAGTCCATTTCTATATGTACCCATACCATGACTATGGTGTACATAATGTCGGCATCCAGGGTGTTGTCGGCATCCAGGGTGTTCCTCCGTCATACAGCTTTCTACTAGTTGCGCGTATGGGTTCACATCTGACAATTTCATCAGCCTATTTTTTTATTATATATTATTATAATGTGGAGTTTGTAGGAGTGCTATCAACTTTGTATTTTGATTGAATCATGAAAGCTTACTACTCTAAATGCAAGGCAAGGAAGTCTTCCTCGGATTTACATGCGTGTCGCCTTGCCTGTAGTCGATGCACTCCTACGGATTCTTGTCCTACATGTGTCAATTGGAATGACAAACGTTGGAGATGGGAGTCACGGCACGTCATTGGTGATGAGATTCCTGTGCTGGAACTCTCGCCGCAAGATAATTCGAGCTTGTCAGTTTCTTTTTCAGAGGAACAAGAACATGGTGATGCTATTGTGACACCCTCCAAAAGTGTGTTACCGTCGTTGCGCTCTGATGTGCAAACAGAGCTAGCTGCAAAGGTGCTCGTGAATATAAAGCAAGGGATAAGGCCACTAGTTAGTGTTCTTAATCCCTTGCAAGCAGCTAGCTCAACCAGTGAAGCAGTTACTCCATCCGTGGGAGCCGTGACACCGGGTATGTCCGTTGCGGTTGAAGGAAGTGTTGATTTGGGTAGAGCGAGCACCTTAAAATCAAAAGCTCTCCCAGCAACGACGGAAATAGGGAGGAAGTCAGCAGGTTTCTTTTCGGGAAGCTCTGTGGGTTCTGACAAGGCAGCGAGTGGGAGAGGTCTCTCTCTAACCCAACAACATTTGGGGCCAAATGCTGTTTTGAGAAACTTGCACCGGCCGGAGCATACGTCCACACCTGCCGCTCGGGACGCTAGACTGCAGTTGGCCTCGGCTATAGACATGGCTTCCTCCGCTACGATTCAAAAGCACACACGACCGCATTCTGGCTACCCAATTTCGGATATCCAGCCAGCTGCGTGAAGACAGAGTCCTTCTTTTCCCATGAAGCCGGACTATTTGGTAACTAGGGAACTGAGGCTTCGATCATCGGGATGTTCAGAGAAGAGATCCGTCTCCGGAACTGCACCCAGGAGCAGCAAGCGGCTAAAAAACAGAAAACCACTGCTCCTCAAGCCTTGGTGATGGACTTGCTGTTGAAGACTGTGCAGCTTATCCCAGCATCCCAGCAAGTGCGAGAGCAGCATCCCGCAGACTCCAGTAGTGAGCTGTCGGATGGTGCTGGGTCGGTCCAGTCATATGCACACGCAGATGCGATGAACCGAACGTCACAGCTGATTCAGTCGGATGGTGAAAGGGACAAGGAAGAGGATTACCCTTCCCTTTCGGAACAACATATGGTAGCGATGGAATTTATCCATCAATACTATCACGAATTTATTCCACCTAATCAACAAGCTGCAACAATGAGGGAAAAACCGCTATCATCTTTAGACGCAGACTTTGTACGGAGGAAAGAGGAAGTTGTTTCCTTCCCAATACAGTCTACAGTCATGTAGACGACGCCATATTTAACCTCTCTAGCACTAAGAGGAAAGGCAGTTTCCTATCGACATCCTCCATAAATATTCCATTTCTTGGACCACGTTCATTTAAAACGGTTGTAGAGGATGTTTAGAGATCTCCTCTGCGTTTAGATGAGCAGGCTGGGGATTTAGACATAGCTTTACCTGCATCATTTACTATATGCTCGGACGTGATGGAATGTGCTATTTCATCAAATAGAGCGAATCTGAACGCGATGTCCTATGCAGATCACCTTACCAGAGCTATGGCGCAATGTCTTAATGGGAAGGAATTTGAGGATGTTTGTTCCTCACTTAGAGTTCTTTCCAGGGCAGTCACGTATAACTCCGCCCTGACAGTGGCAAATTTGGAGTTAATCAGACGTGATGCTGCCCTTGTGTCGTCATCACTTATAGATGACAAGGTGAAAAGCTCTCTCCGAGTTGCTGCGGTCTCTGGACATACTCTGTTTGGCGACAAGCTTTCGTTAGTCTATGAACAAGCTACTAAGAAAGCTTCCAGTGATCTGCTTGTGAAGTCGGCGTCTCAACAACACGCTTCAGCAGACCGGGGTAAGGGAGGACATTCTAAATCAAAATCATCTAAAGGGAACTCCTCGCGAGGGTATAAAAAACTGGAGGTCGTCAGTACAGCGACTCGGGAAATGGGCGCAAGTCTGATCGAGACTATAGGTCAGACACCTCTAAGCCGACTGGATGAGGTTCTTCGTGGGGAGCATGTAGTTTCTCCTCCCATAAGCCTCGTAAGTCCTACAGGTATTGGTCAAGACCTCTATTGGTCAAGACCTCTATTGCCAGTTGGTAGAAGGTTATCAAACTTCGTGAGAAACTGTACAGCAGTCACGGAAGATCAGTGGGTGAGAAGTGTAGTCTCGGAATGCCTACAGCTATCATTCCGAGCAAAACCCTCACTAACATGATGTTTGCGTTGGACTAATCTTCTGGCGGATCCTTTCAAAAAAGAGTCTTTCCTAGCAGAGATACAGGCTCTTTTATTAAAGGAAGCAATAGAGGTCATCAAGAATCAAGTCTCAGTCAGCTGTCCCTCGTACCGAAGCCAGACGGCTCATTCTGACCGGTAATAGACTTGAGCTGGATAAACAAGTTGATTGTGGCTCCAAAGTTCTATATGGAAACCATTCGGTTGGTAAAAGCAAGCATTCGAGTGGACGACTATGCGGCAAACATAGATCTAAAAGATGCTTACTTTCATGTCCTGGTACATCTGGCATTCAGAAAGTACCTGCGGTTTGCCATGCAAGGAGAGGTTTATCAGTTCAGAGCAATGTGCTTCAGTCTGAACCTGGCTCCTTGGGCTTTCACTTGAATAATGAACGCTGTATTACCATACGTCCGAGCTCATTCATCTGCAGTAACATCGGCTTACTTGGACGACATTCTTCAGAGATACAGCAACAGAATTATTCCTCAAAACGATGTTCAGAGTCTGCAACAACTCTTCCAACATCTCGGTTTCATAGTAAACAAGAAAAAGTCGGATCTAACTCCGTCCAAGTTGTTCACTAACTTGGGAATGAGCTTCGAGACTCACAACAATCTGGTTCATCTGCCGCTAACCTGAGCGAAATTAGTCAGTTGTTATGCTCGCTTTTGTCTAAACTCTGACACAGTAACAATGGGGCCTTCACATATTTCTGTTGTGCGGTCCTTCTCGCATGGAAAACATTTTACAGAATGAGCAGTGGACTCAATTTCTATCTGTAGGAGGGCTTCCTCTTCGTTGAATTAAACCGCAAAGTGGAGGGTTTTCTTCCGATGGTGTATGGATCAGTTGATAGACATATGCGATCCATCCTTACCACATATTGCCAATTTCCTGATCTACTTGTTTGACGATCTCAAACTGCAGCCCGTCACTATTAATGGCTATAGGTCTCTGTTATCAGGCACTTATGCTCATCATGGTAACTTGGCTATTGGATCAGATACTTCTTTATCCAAGCTAGTTAAAAATTTCTCTATTAATAGACCTAGAACCCTCAGATTAATTCCTAAGTGGAATTTGGCTTGGGTTCTGTTGAAGCTCATAGAAGCTCCTTTTGAGCCATTGGACGTTGTAGAGTTCAAATTCGTGACCTATAAAACGGCCTTTCTCTTAGCCTTTGCATCTGCTAGAAGAGTCAGTGAACATTCTGCATTATCTGTTGTTGAATCTCATTACCGTAGTGTGGGTAATACCATTACCCTCACTACCGAAGTGGGGTTTTTGGCTAAGAATCAGATTCTGGATAAGCGGCCAGAGCCTATTGTCATTGAGGCTTTACCTTCCTTGGATAACCTTAGGCCTTTGCTGTGTCCAGTCAGAGCAATGCGCTTTTATAAACGTCGATCAGATTTTATTAGAAAGGGAAGAAAACATTTCTTTCTTTCTTTGGTTCCTAACAGAAATTATTTTTCTGTTCATTCTGTCGCTAGATGGATTCAGTTGGCAATACATATTGCCTACAAAGATCTATCTTCGGATCGACGTTCTGTCGACAAGATTTCAGCGCACGAGGTTAGAGCACTGTTCACTTCTTGGGCTTATTCTAACAGTATAGCCATTACTGATCTTATGAAGGCTGCTTACTGGACACAGCCCTCTTCATTTACCAAGTTTTACCTGAGAAATTTAGAGTCCATCTCCGCTGACCTTAGATCTTTGGGTCCTCTTTCTGTTGCTCAGAATGTCGTCCACTAATGTTACATCTATAAGGTCTTTAGGCAGTCTGGTCGAGCACTGACGCTGTTCTGCTGCCCACTAATGTTACATCTATAAGGTCTTTGGGCAGTCTGCTCAAGCACTGACGCTGTTCTGCTGCCCTCTTCGTTCTAAGGAATTTACCTCAGAACAAGGCGAGGTAGGGGGATGGTTTTTCCCTTATGATCATCTGGCTTCATAGTGAAAAGCAAGTGAATACCTCCTCTGGTGTCAGTAGTCCTGCGTCGGTGCTGGGTAGTTTTAATGTGTAGCTCGGTGTGAAGCAATAACCATGTCTCATTTATGTACTGTTTTTTAAAGTGTAGCTCACTGTGAAGCATCTGTATATGTCACATGTCAAATGAGCGTTAATATACAATCCTCAGACACTTTTAAATGAGTATAAAGCATCTCATTCTCTGGACCAGCTTTATATATTGGTTTCCTTCACCGAATTAGCACGGGTTATGCTGGCATTAAATGGAGAAATTATATATTATGTAATTCTCAATTACATTGTTGATGTTATGCCTTTCTCTTTTCTCATAAAAGAGAAAGATATAAAAATTTCCTATGTTTTCTCCTATTCTCCTTTAGGAGCTATCCTTTATTGAAGTAATTGAGAGATTGGATTTTCCTTTAAGTCCTAGGACCTCCAGCCTTTTTACGATTCAGCTAGTCTGGGCCATTGGTTGTGGTATAAAAATAGGATAAATTTTAAGTAATTTGTATATTTTTTATACTTACCAATGGCCCAGATGGGGATGGCCCTCCCATGAGTGGGCACTCATACCTCCCTGCTGATTATAACATTTAGCAGGCATCGTAGAAAGAATGATGGTTGGTGCTAATTTTGGTACCTTCCTGGATACTGCACATGCGCAGATCTCAAAAGTATGGGGGACCATCTAGGACTTAATTTTTTTGGTTTTACATGCAAATTTTGGGGATTGGGGGGCAAAATTTGTGTTTGGCCCTGGATTAATTTGAGTTAGCTAGTCCGCTAGTCTGGGCCATTGGTAAGTACAAAAAATATACAGATTACTTAAAATTTATCAATTCTAAGATTTCTGCTGGTAATGTCGTATGACTGTCAGACATTCTCTTTAATCGCTAAGATTGCTATTACGGTACCACCAATGCAGGGACAACTGATTGGGTTATCCCACTAAAGCATGTTTCACTTTCTGGGTCAGCATGTCCAGTCACTGACTCAATCATTCAGTGTCATTGGTTTTTCAAACCATAACCCCTCTAGAAACAATTTGCGCCATACACATGCACAGTTATTGTATTTATGTTGGATTTTCCTGAGCGTAAGCATGTACATGAAAATCCAACATAAATATAACAACTGCGCATGTGTACAGTGCAAACTGTGCTCTGAAACAAAACTTCGATGTTTCAGTCACAAACGAGAGACACCAATTGATTCGAGGGAATAAGTAAATCGAGGTAAGCAAACTTACTGTCTTATTAGTGTGTCAGTGATGCGCACCCATAAAAAAAATGCATGTTGAACTGCATTGTAATGCCCATGAAATTTGCTACAGCAAACTGTCACAGAAGGGGAAATTGAATTTAGGCATCTGTGATTAAGAAATGTGCACAGCATGGTATTTCAGACAAAAATAAAGTGAAATATGTTGGATAACAATAAACTGAAAATTAACTAACCTTGGTCTAAAACTGCGAATCAATTTATACCAGTTGCTAATCACTTATGTTCCTGGAGGGGGAGAAAACTTGTTTGAAAACAAAAGATACCCTGATAGTTGAGTATTCACCAACCATCAGTTGATTACTTGTCGATTAGTCAATTACACATATCTGCTTCTGTGTCTCCTGGACGTAAATCTATCATTGATCCTCATTTCCATCACTCTCGATCATGTTTGGTTATAGCACTTTTCGGGAGAAAAGCCTTTACAAAAGGCTTGGCATCTATATCAGTGCCAAATCACTCAGTTTTGTGTGATAACTCATAGACATGTGCAAACTGCCGAATTTGTACGTGGAAAATGTGATAGACGCAAATGCTAATTGCAAATGGGAGGCATGTGATGTAGTCTCTGTGTGACTATTTGCACATCTGGCCTATCTCGCACCGAGCCCAGGTAGGCCTGAGGTGGAAAGGAGTCTTACAGGGACTACAAGTGCAGGTAATCCATTGAACAATTGTAACAGTTGAGACATTAAAAGCGCTGCCACTGTTGGACTTATGTGCTAGAAGTCCTGAGTTCGATCCCTGTCCGGGACGACCCACGTTTTGTCCTTGGGCAAGGCACTTTATCCTGGTTGCTTACATGGGGGCATGATGACGCGGTGTACTATATATGGTGTACTGCACATCGATGGTGCACATGTCTTCAACCGCTGTAACCCTGTTTGAGCCAACCGCTGTAACCCTGTTTGAGCAGAGCTTGAACAGAGTTAGAATGTTGAGGAGCTGACAGTTGCTCGTCGATGCTCGGTGGTTGTCTCCAGGTACTCCGGCTTCCTCCCTCTGTAAAACTGTCATGGTCAAGATTAGCCATTGTTCATAAGTATGTGACCTTAAACACCAATAAATAAATAAAGGCAAAATAAAGGCGCCGCTGCTGACATATGCTCCTTTCATGATCAGATCTTGATCACCCTGTCCATGATCATGGCATGACAAGCCGGAAACATCAAAATAATAAAGACCGGTAGATTGAGGGTGGAGCAGGTCTGACTTATCGATGTCCACTGTTCTTTTCCCATCATCACCAAATTTTGTATGCATATTTAGATTTACATCTAGATCAGAAGAACCTTTTGCTGTCAAAGTCACTCACCTGCAATGGCCACCACAACAGCTATCTTGAACCTTTTCAGCACATGCTACAGGTTACATTTACGAATCAGTTTCTAGAAATTTGGTTGGGTGATTTAGTATGATGAGTGGAAAAACAATAGAATACCACTGAAGAGATTGACAAGATCAATGAATGAATGAATGAATGCTTTATTTGCAGAAAACATTATAGTACAGTTGCATTTTATAATAAATATTACAGTATATCAACTATTGGTTATAAAGAAACATGTAAATTATCGAACTGGTATTTGCTTTCTGCAGGAGGGCGAGGTAGCCATTAGGCTGTCTTACTGTCACCCACCTTAACCCTTTACCCAACATAACGGCCAAAACTGGCCAGCGCTATTCACAAAAATCGCCAATTAATTTTCATTATTTTTTAATTTTTTGTCTCAAAAACATAGGTTAAGACCCCTCGTTGGAATGAGCTCATCGACAAAAAATGAAAAAAAATTTTTTTGCAAGTGTCGTCCGCTTTTTCATGTTATGTAAAGGGTCAAAGAGAGAGAGAGAGAGGTTGAGAGAAGTAAAAAAACGAGAGAGAGAGAGAGAAGTGGGGAAGAGAAAGCAAGGCTAAAGACGTAAAAAAGTCGTTAAAGAACTTATTGTTGAAACCGGTCTGGAAGATCTAGAATTCACAGATTTCTTTTGATACACTCCTATTATTATCGTATTATTGGTATGATGATTGGATTAGAACACCCTGTTTTGGTAACGGTTGGGTTCCCATAATGACCACTATGGCAGCCATCTTTTATTTCTTCAGAATGCCCAGCTGTTGCATTTATTTATCGATTTTCATGAAATTAAGCCGGCATCCTTTGTACATTGAGTGGATAAGAACATCCGATGATGGTTGGCTGCATACAATGGCTGCTATGGAACCATCTTTCATTTCTTCAGCATATTCTACAGGATATACTTATGGGTCAGGTTCCTTGAAACTTGGCAGGACGATAGTGTTATCAGTAGATGAGAATGTCATATTTCCATCACAGTTACATGTAGCTGCCTAGAATAGCCGTCATGGCTCATACATTTTTCTTTTTCAGTTTTTTCAGCCCTGAGCAAAGCTCAAGTGGAATTTTTGTAATCACTTTCCATCAGCTGTGCATTTGTCTGGCTTAAACTTTACATTATTAACTTATCCTAAAAACCTTTTGGATAAAATTTAACCAAATTTGATACACATGTTCCTCATCATATGTCAATTCCAGTATGTTAAAATAAAATTGCCATGACCACTGGAGCACCACAGGGGCATAACTGTTAGCACATAACCCCCCTCCCCCCCCCCCCCCCCCCCCCACCGCACACACAAAAAATTTCCAGTACTCATAAGAATCTTTTTATATTTGGTATACAGCGTCCTTATGAGGGGCAGATTCAGGCTTCTTCCAGTCAAGACCCTGGGTTCAGGGAGTTCATATTTGGGATCCTGTGGAAGCCCGAAGTTTAACAAATTGCAATATGAAAAAAATTCTTCAGAAATCTTCTTCATATCCACCAGTTAGAATCTTTTGATACTTTGTACACAACATCCTTAGAAGGGTCAGATTCAAGTCTGTTCAAATCAAGAATCTGTGTTAATATTTGGGCTTCCTGTGGGAGCTTGATGTTTAACTTAGTGTAATATTAAGAAGAATTCTTTAAAAATCTTCATCAGATCGACCAGTCAGAATCTTCTGATATTTGATATACAGCATCCTTATGGGGAATAGATTGCAAATTTTAATTTAATTCAATATGAGAAATATATTTTTCAGAAATCATCTTCTTCAGATTCACCATCAGAATCTTTGATATTGGGTTTCCAGCATTCATATGGGGCCAGAGTGTAGTTGGATCAAGGTCAAGACCCTGGGTGTATATTTAGGCAAATTAATTTCAAATCAAGTCCATATTTGGGCTTGTTATGCGGGCCTGATTTTTATCTCTTTTTTCGCAGTATGAGAATTATTCTTTATAAATGTTCTTCTTCAGATCCACTAGTCAGAATGTTTTGATATTGTATATACTACATCCTTGGAAGGGGGAGTGGTGGAAAATGCAGGTCAGATTCAGTCTTATTTAAACCAACTGCCTGGGTTCTTTTTGGACTTTTTAGAGTTAACTGGCCATAGATACTGGATTTGACCTTAAATCATTCTTTGAGCAACTTTCTCAGATGAGCGATTAAGGCACCTTCATTTTATGAAGAATCGATAACAATCTAGGGCCTCTTGTGTTTTCTGGTAACCAAAAAGTAAATAATTATCACACAATTTACTCAAATGTAACATTTGTCAGGTAATTATGACTTTCATTTCCCGGTGGCCTACGCCTTTTTTCAGATTTTGTAAGCAATAGAATGGCATAGTAAGCCCTAACATGAATTGTAATATTACGCAACGAACTACATGTTATGACATTGTAATGCAACTAAACTATATCAAATTACAAATCTCTCAGTTTACCAGAAGGACATGACAATCTTTTGGGACTATCTCAACTTAAAGGTTGAGTATTTCATCCATAAATGAATAGAATGGCAAGCCTTTTCCATTGTAAAGATTTTCTGTCAAAATAAATTGCATCAACTAGCGACTGGTCTCGCTTCGGTGAGATTGCATGTTAGTTGTGTAGATATTTATTTAAGTGGAAATCCTGTTTAGATGTGAAACAGCATGATTGGCATAGTAAAAACAGAGGAGGGGAAGCATCAAAACACCCTTTTTTGTATGTGCTACCACCATGCTATTTATATAGTGTAACCTGCCAACAGGCAGTCGTGGTAATTCATCTTCATTTCCTCGGCAAAAAAATTCCTGTGAAAAACTGGACCTTCTGTGGCATTTGCCATGCTGCCTGTTTGATTGTGTAAAAATCATCAGGGTGCAGGGCATACATGTAGTCTCAAATGCCATGAATATGTAGTATGTGGTGAAGTGAAAACTTCAAGTAACTTTAAGATGTAAAGTTGTTTGAGATGCATGTGTATATAACCATAATCAGTGTGCAGAATCTTTCTCTCAGTTAGATCATGCCAATATCATGAACCATGTGAATGCCGAGAAAAACCTAGGGAGTAAGCAGGCATCTTGATCAAAAGGTATAGTATGCATGAAAATAAGATAACCACAAACTTAGCATCTCACTGCTTCTACGTTGATAATATCAGAATCTGACATCATTTTCTGGAAAGCTCTCAGAGCTTTCCAGAAACTGATGTCAGATTCTGGTGTTATCAACATAGAAGCTGAACACATTGTTTCTAGTGGTTATGCTGCAATTTGTGTGGTAAATTAAAAGATTACCAATATAGCATTGTGCAGACCACATGGTTTGATTCTTGCATAACCTGAAAGTTTTGCAATTTCTGCCACCACAAGGCTCTCTCAAAAAAGCCATCTTTGGTAATATTTTTGCGGTGGATATTTTTAGTTTCCTCACCATCTTCCTCGGCACTGCTGATTGTTGAGGGTGAATTACCAGGGCTGAACAGGTTACGATATAAGTGCTTTTTCTGGGCCTGTCATGGTGTAAAGTCAGAGATATGTCAAATGAGATTATGACGACATGTAAGTTAATCTTTTTTCTTTTTTTATTTATCCTAGAAAGATGAAGAATGCCAACTCCGATATTTTTCGAGTGCATGGTTTATTTGGAATGCCAGTTGTTGCTGTGGCCAACAATGCAGCATACAAATATGTATCTGTTCTCAACAATAAAAACTATCCTAAACCTGAAGAAAGATACAGGTAAGTTGCAGGCCTGCCATTTTCAGAATTTTGTGTAACTCATTTATTGTTCACCTGGTCTGAGCTTTGGTAACCTATCGTTCGTTCCCCCTGTACTTGATTCAGGTAACCCATTAAAATATATATGTATTGCAACTATGCTGATATACAAACTGTTGTACAATAGCCAAGTTCTTGCTCCTATCTGCAATATCCTGATGAATTTAGATGAATCCTTAGGAACAATAATGGGACTGTGTTGCAGAAATTCAGATACATATTAGTTGCAATTATAGTCTAATCTTGGTATGGTCTAGCTTGCTGCAGAACAGTATTGCATCCATAATCACTATTTGTGGCAGAGACATGAGTTATTGCCATTTCCTGATTTTGTACCTATGATACATATTAAGATGGCCAACAGTTTAAAATGATGTTACACATCAGCCAATCATCAGCATAGGTGTTTGCATCTGCCTGAAGTATAGCTGCTCTGTTGGCCAATAAATGGCCAACAGAGCAGCTATACTTCAGGGAGATGCACTGTGCAGCCGATGATTGGTTGATGCTCAACATCATTCCACCATTCATTCGTGCTAGATCATTCAACCTGGCAAACATTTTGCGTGACCCAGCGACAATTTGGCCCAACTTGTTTTTCGTTTGCATGTTTTTCATTTTTGGTAACCTCCACACAACCCAAATGGCCATTCTCCGGAAATAAACATGCTCGATGCCGGGGTTCATTGTGGTCTTTGAAAATCTTGAAAATATTGTCATTGAAAATTCATTTTTTTGTTGAGTATTGTCTATCAATAGCAATAACTGACCCCTCCCCACTAAGATCAGACCTTTAGATCAGTCTAATTTGGGCACAACAGCAAATATGGATGTGGCCTGCATGGTTGGAGAAAAAGCACCAGCATTTTCTTCTCAGTGTCTGTTTTAGGTTTTAGGTCCCCATCTTATAATGGTAGTTTACAACCCCTTGTTATAGATCTTCACCATTATCACTGGTTCCCGTCAACCTTGACGTAAGTTTACTCGACTAACTCGAGAAGGCATCTCAGTATCCAAGTGTCGAGCCAAAGTCCTATTTGAATGTAAATTACACATGGCGCTTACTGAGAAATGCCACAAACATGAAATAAGTGCATGGTCATATAGAATTCGCCACTGAAAAGCAATTGCCGTCGACAGTGTCGTATGCGACACTGTCGATGCCAATTGCTTTTCTATGGTGAACTCTGTGGGTTTTTTTTCAAAAATTATTTATCTGTTGCATTGTTTGATTCGAAGGTAAGCTCTAAGCTATATTTCAAGCATCAGGGAAACCTGGCCAAACGAAATATTGCTGAAACACTGCAAAACTTTGGAAAAGGTTTCATACTCTAATCCAGTTCTATAGAGATCAGTGATTTATTTACATAACATGTTTGCCAACATGTGAGGCAAACATACACATGTATCATGATTACAAAACAATTTGTAAAGCAGCTTGATAACCTGTGAATGGCATAAAGAAGTCGATTTCTGTGACTGTAAAGGGTTTATTAACTGGTTGAGGGCTAGATTATTTTTTAGTGGTCTAAATTTGTTATTCAAAATTTCTTTATTACCAATTATTATACTGGATTGCAGTTGTCTCTGCGTCTTTGCATCCGTGCATCTTTGTGTCCATGCGTCTTTGTGTCCGTGCATACGTCTGTCCGAACGAACTCAGATGTCTGTTCGCATTATAACTTCAACCTTACTGCTCAGATTTCGATGAAATTTCATAGAGATGTTCACCATCATGCGATCTTGAAGCAGCATCAGACATTTTGCTGTTGAAATATATTTTCTTTGAGTATACAAAAATAGGCTATTTTTTGTCTGTTCGCGTCGTATCTCAGGTTTGGGTTATTGGATCTCAATGAAATCGGGATTGAAAATTGTTTATGGGAAAGGCTTTCAAATGAATCTCTAATAATATTTTTTACTTTTCACTTTTTAGACTTATCCCCCCCTTTTAACTTTGAAAAAATGCCGTTTGTCTGGTAAAATAGCCAATTTTTTTGTCTGTTCGCCTCATATTTCAGGTTTGGGTTATCAGATTTCACTGAAAATTGGAATGAATATTGTTTATGGGAATAGCTTTCAAATCAGTCATGTCCCTGCAGTAAAACAAAGAAAATACATACAAATCACTTCCCCACATGTGGCATTATGCCTTTGTGTTATAAGGTTTGGGTTATCAGATTTCAATAAAATTTGGATTGAAGATTGTTTATGGAAAAGGCTTTTAACTGAGTCAGGTCCCTGCAGTAAAACAAAGAAAATACATGCAAATCACCTCCCCACATGTGGCATTATGTCTTTGTTCTACATCTCTTATGTGAATGGTCTGATCAGCACTAGACTTCAGTAACAGGTGTTTTTGGCCTTCACAATTACCTTGCTGTAAAGCAAAGACAATAACTTTGCTGTTTTTCTCATAAAATAGCCAATTTTTTTGTCTGTTTGCCTCATATCTCTGGTTTGGGGTTCGCAAATCTCAGTGAAATTTGGAATGAAGAATGTTTATGGGAATAGCTTTCATGGTATCATGGATCATTTCTTCTCTTGTCATTGTTTGGTGGTATGGACTGCGAGGGTACCCCCCCCCCCCCCCTTGTTGGAGAGTGGCCACAGGCTCTTTCCAATAAACTTCTAATAGAACAAACTTATATCAACAAAATGTTATTTGCATTTGACTGAATAGGAAACATGAGCAAGGAAAATGTTGGCTTTTGCACTGGTACCCACATTTTTAGCTTAACTTGACAAAGTCAAGATAAGCTATTGCCATCACGCATGCGGAAGTCTGTTAGTCTGTGAGTCTGTTCACATTTTCCTTTATCGCAGGCTACACCCCGTAGTTCTTGTCCGATTGTCACAAAATTTCATATGCGGGTTTGAGGTCATGTCTAGATGAGAACGTCCTCTTTTGGACATGATCGGTCAACCATGATGGCTGCCCGAGCCCAAAACCCAAAAACCTTTAGCACAGTCTACAGGTCGTATTTATGAAGGGATTTTATGGTAACTTGGTAGGAAGATTCTGTCAATCATGACGGCTGCCCAAACCCGAAACCCAAAACCTTTTAGCATAGTCTACACATCATATTTAATATGGAGGGATTTCATTATAACTTGGTAAGATGACTCCGTATGATGTCTAGATAAGAACTTTCCCATTTGATCACAATTTGTCAACCGGCGACGACTGCCCAAGCCCAAAACCCGAAAACCTTTAGTACAGTCTACAGGTCGTATTTATAGAGGGATTTTATTGTAACTTGGTAGGATGGCTCCGTATAATGTCTAAATGAGAACGTCCCCTTTTGGTCGCAATTGGTCAACTGTGATGGCTACAGTGCCCCGAAGCCCAAAAACCTTTAGCACAGTCTACAGATCATATTTATGAAGGGATTTCATTGTAACTTGATAGGATGACTCAGTATAATATCTAGATGAGTATGTCCCCTTTTGGTTGCAATCGGTCAACCATGATGTCTGCGCAAGCCCAAAACCCAAAATCCTTTAGCACAGTCTACAGGTCGTATTTATGAAAGGATTTCATAGTAAATTGGTAGGATGAATCTGTATAATATCTAGATGAGAATGTCCCCTTATGGTCATGATCTGTCAACTGTGATGGCTGCCCAAGCCCGAAAACCAAACACTTTTAGCACAATCTACAAGTCCTATTTAATATGGAGGGATTTCATTGTAACTTGGTAGGATGGCTCTGTATGATGTCCAGATGAGACATCCCTTTTTGGTTGCGACCGATCCACTGTGATGGCTACACAGGCCCAAAGCCCAAAAACCTTTAGCATTGTCTACAGGCCATATTTATGAATGGATTTCATTGTAACTTGATAGGATGACTCATTTTGGAATAATTTCACTGTATCTTGGTAACATTCATTGACACATATTAACTGTGAAGGATGACTCGTTTTGGAATAATTTCACTGTAACTTGGTAACATTTGTTGACACATATTAACTGTGAGGGCCACATTAACCTACCACTCAATTCTTTAGTAAGTCTACACCTCAAATTATTTTTATTGAAAACATAGCATACAGGGACCAGAAATTAACATATTCTCAATTATCACAATTCTTGTCATATTTCATAATCCTTTCATAAACATTAAACATCATCCTTTTCATCAAACACAACACACTTTCAAGTTAAGCTACAGTGTCATTGACACTTTCATTTTGAAAGCCCTGATAGTGGCTTCTAGCAGTCAACCAATCAAAAACTGATTACTGTAAGTCACTGCTATTGTATCTGATTTGATTTATTGATTCATAAATGAACAGTAGCAATAACCAACCATTTCTTTCAAAAACATTTTTCTTGGAGATGAATGCTTTTCTACATTCATCTTGGCATAAGAACTGGGGAAAAAAACATAACCCCCCCAAAATATTTAAAAAGACGTCTTTGCTCAAAAATTGAATGATCGTGAGATGCTCAGAAAAAGTGTTGTTTTTAAAAATTCAAAAAATTCTGTCCCCTCTTTGGTATTTGAAGAAAAACAAACTTATAGAGTTTTAGTTCAGTTTGTTGTGTTCTCTAGCTATTACACTGTGAAAATGAAGCATTATTGGTGTATTCAGGACATATTTGTGCTCAAGGTTGGCTTAAAACTAAGCATACCTACCTACTGAGCCACCGCACCCCCCTCCAGATGATTTAACTCTTGGCTTTCATGACACTTGAGGAAGAAGGTCGGTGATTCTTTTAAATCTATAAACAAAATTGAAGGATTTGTCCTCTTAAAATTTGTTGTTGAAATTTTATCGGGAAAAAATCATTTGTTTACAATTTCAAAAACTTTATTTCAAGAAAAATAAAGAGAGTATTCCTTTCAAAATATTAGAAGAATACTATGTCATTCTGTTGAAAATCATTGGAAAATAATGGGAAGGCAATTAAAAGGATGTCGAATAAGATTATTTTTAGTTTTAATTCATTTTTAGCTTAACTTGACAAAGTCAAGATAAGCTATTGCCATCAAGCGTGCGGAAGTCCATTAGTCTGTGAGTCTGTTCACATTTTCCTTTAGCACAGGCTACACCCCGCAGATCTTGTCTGATCATCACAAAATTTCATATGCAGGTTTGGGGTCATTTCTAGATGAGAACGTCCCCTCTTGGTCGCAATCGGTCAACCGGTATGGCTGCTCGAGCCCAAAACCCGAAAACCATTAGCACAGTCTACAGGTTGTATTTATGAAGGGATTTCATTGTAACATGGTAGGATGCCTCTGTATAATGCCTAGATGAGAACGTCCCCTTTTGGGCATGATCTGACAACCCGTGATGGCTGCCCAAGCCTGAAACCAAAAAACTTTTAGTACAGTTTGCAGGTCATGTTTAATATGGAGGGATTTCATTGTAACTTGGTAGGATGACTCCTTATGATGTCTAGATGAGAATTTCCCCATTTGGGCGTGATCTGCCAACCATGACGATTGCCCGAGCCCAAAACCTGAAAACCTTTAGCACAGTCTACAGGTCATATTTATTGAGGAATTTCATTGTAACTTGGTGGGTTGACTTCATATAATGTCTAGATGAGAAAGTCCCCTTTTGGACGTGATTGGGCAACTGTGACGGCTACAGGGGCCCAAAGCCCAAAAACCTTTAGCACAGTCTACAGGTCATATTTGTGAAGGGATTTCATTGTAACTTGGTAGGATGACTCCAAATAATGTCTAGATGAGAACGTCCCATTTCTATCGCGATCATTCAGCCTTGATGGGTGCCTGAGACCAAAAACCTTTAGCAGAGGCAAAAGGTCATATTGATGGAAGGATTTCATTATAACCTGTTAGGTTGACTCCATATAATGCCTAGATGATGACATCCCCTTTTGGTCGTGATTGGTCAACTGTGATGGCTACAGGTGCCCGAAGCCCGAAAACCTTGAACACAGTCTACAGGTCATATTTATGAAGGGATTTCATTGTAACTTCGTAGGATCACTGCAGATGATGCCCAGATGAGATTGTCCCCTTTGGTTGCGATCATTCAACCATGATGGCTGCCCGAGCCCGAAGCCCAAAAACCTTTAGCACAGTCTACAGGTCATATTTATGAAGGGATTTCATTATAACTTGGTAGGATGACTCCAAGTAATGTCCCATTTTGGACGCGATCATTAAGCCTTTATGGATGCCCGAGCCTAAAGACCTTTAGCATAATCTATAGGTTGTATTTATGGAAGGATTTCAGTGCAACTTGTTAGGTTGACTCCATATAATGCCTAGATGATGACATCCCCTTTTTGTCGTGATTGGTGAACTGTGATGGCTACAGGTGCCCGAAGCCCGAAAATCTTGAGCACAGTCTACAGGTCATATTTATGAAGGGATTTCATTGTAACTTCTTAGGATCACTCCAGATGATGCCCAGATGAGAATGTCCCCTTTTGGTTGCAATCATTCAACCGTTATGGCTGCCCGAGCCTGAAGCCTGAATACCTTTAGCACAGTCTACAGGTCATATTTATGAAGGGATTTCATTGTAACTTGGTAGGTTTGACTTCATATAATATCTAGATGATGTTGGGTGACAATTTCTAACTGAATTACTGCAAATGAACTTAAATTTGTTTTATTTTGTTTTTTATTGATTTCTGTATGAAATTCCTGTTTGTGCAACCCCTCAAACCTTGATGAACCAATTTTGCAGAAATTTGCATCCAAGGTCACTAGCAAGCCGGCATAGGCACAGATCTTTGGAATTTGGAAAGTTTCCAGGACACCTTGCCATTGGGAAAGTTCTTGTCATTGAGGACTAGTATTGAGAATTTCTTTCAGTCATAGAATGCACTGTGATTTGGGTCCTTGAATGTTCTGGAAAAGTAATGTGGTATTAAGCTTTTGTAATTAGTGATTTATCAACAAAATTCCATAGTATAACAGGCACTAACAGATTTTCTTCTGGGTCCTATTTCAACCATCAGAATCGGCATCGGAATCTGCATAATCGGCAGAGAAATAATCGGTAATCGGTTCACAGAAAGTTTTGATAATTGGTTCATCACTACCAGGGGGTGTGTGAAGTAAAAGAGGACAAAAGTATATGAGTGGGCTTATTTTCGAGATATCAAGCCTGCAGGAGAATTTAGACTCCAAGTTGACAGGGCTTGTTTCAATGAGGGGGGGTCATGTCATACGGCTTTGTTGAAATTTTTTGAAACATTTGAAAAAGAAATTATCAGAATAACAAATTTTGTTATTATGTGCGTTGGATAAGGAGTTCTTTCTCACATCTAACAACATGTACCAGCATGCTGTATATAGATGTTGTTATCACAAAGTCAGGTACTGGGCTTATCTATAAGGATGGGATTCTGAAACTGAAATCTGAAGAGTTTCTAGGTTCATGGCCTTTTTTTTATTATAGGCTTATAAACAGGTTAGTACAGTATACAAATTCTCTTATATTTATGAACTGATTTTGATGACACTTTGTAGACACAAACATTTAATATATACCTAAATCAGAGGTTGTAACTATGTTTATACACCCGTCATTTTGTGACTGACATATTATGTTATGGCATTGTCTGTCTGTCTGTCTGTCTGTCTGTCTGTCTGTCCATCCATCCATCCGTCTGTCTGTCCATCCGTCCATCCATCCGTCCGTCCGTCCGTCCGTAAACAATTTTTGTGTCGCCTACTCCTCCAAAAGTTTACATGCTATATTGTTCAAACTTTACAAACATGTTGATCAGTAATTGCTGTTGTGCATGCGACAAGAGCAGGTAACTCCATTTTGGATTTCCAGAGTTATGCCCCTTTTAGTACTTAAAACATTACAGTATTGTGTTGCCTACTCCTTCAATATTTTACGTGCTATATTGTTCAAACTTTGCACACCTGTTGATCACCAATTGCCATTGTGCATGTGACAAGAGCAGGTGACTGTTTTGTATTTCCAGAGTTATGTCCCCCCTTTTAGTACTTAAAACATTACAGTAGTGTGTCTCCTACTCCTTCAACGTTTTACATGCTGTATTGTTCAAACTTTGCACACATGTTGATCACCAATTGTCGTTGTGCATGTGACAGAGCAGGTATCTCTGTTGTGTATTTCCAGAGTTATGGCCCTTTTAGTACTTGAAACATCACATTATTGTGTCGCCTACTCCTTCAACATTTTACATGCTAAATTGTTCAAACCATTGCACACATGTTGATCACCAATTGCCATTGTTCATGTGACAAGTGCCGGTAACTCTGTTTTGTATTTCCAGAATTATGCCCCCTTTTAATACTTAAAACATTACAGTATTGTGTCGCCTTCTCCTTCAACATTTTACTTGCTATTTTGTTAAAACTTTGCATACATGTTGATCACCAATTGCCATTGTGCATGTGACAAGACCAGGTAACTCTCTTGTGTATTTCCAGAGTTATGTCCCCATTTTAGTACTTAAAACATTACAGTATTGTGTTGCCTTCTCCTTCAACATTTTACATGTTATATTGTTCAAACTTTGCACACATGTTGATCACCAATTGCCGTTGTGCCTGTGACAAGAGCAGGTAACTCCATTTTGTATTTCCAGAGTTATGCCCCTTTTAGTACTTAAAACATTACAGTATTGTGTCGCCTACTCCTTCAACATTTTACATGCTATATTATTCAAACTTTGCACACATGTTGATCACCAATTGCCGTTATGCATGTGACGAGCAAGTGTGCACACAAGCATACAATTTGAAACCCTTTACTCCAGACAGGGCAGAGGAATGGGCAATGATTGGAGATGGGGACAGATATAGTCGAGTCAACAAAAATTTCAAACTTCACCCCAGAGAAACTTGTGCACGTTCCAATTTTGACGGGCGTATGTTGCTCCGCAAGGCGGTGCTCTTGTTAATTTAATTTTATCTTATATATGATATCTTGAACTTGGACTTTTTTTTATTGATACTATATAAATTCTTGTGTGCTGAACTCTTCCTAGGTTAACCCTTTACCTAACATGAAAAGCAGACGACACTTGCAAAAAAAATTCTTGAATAACCAATTTTTTTCATTTTTTGTCTCAAAAACATAGGTTATGACCCCTCGTTGGAACGAGCTTGACGAGCTCGTTCCAACGAGGGGTCATAACCTATGTTTTTGAGACAAAAAATGAAAATATTTTGAAAATTAATTGGCGATTTTTGAGAATAGTGCTGGCCGGTTTTGGCCGTTACGTTGGGTAAAGGGTTAATGAACTAGCTATCATGAAACTCTTGATACATTTTTAACAGCAAAGAGACATGAACATTACTTGTTCAGAATTTTTAGGTTGCAACAGTTTTGAACTGAATTACTCCTCTTGAAGTCAGGTTCATTATTTATTTTGGTATGAAATGAACACAGAACCTCATGTATAAAATACCCCCACCCCTTAGAATTAAGTGTTTGTGGTTATAGGTGAGTGGGCTGGAAGGCTGATAATAATTAACCAAAGTGATGGTTCCCCAAGAGAAAATGTGACCAAAATTTTCATGAAAATTTCAGTGAAATTTCAGCAAAATTTTCATGAAAACTTTAGTCAACATATCTCCCAAATTTCAGTGAAATTTAGCAACAATTTTCACCCAAATTTAGGTGAAATTTTAATAAAATTTCACTATAATTTTGACTAAAATTTTGGTGAAATTTCAGAAAAATTTTTACTGAAATTTCAATGAAATTTTAATGAAATTTCACTATAATTTTGACTAAAATTTTCATGAAAATTTTGTTGAAATTTCAGTAAAGTTTTTACTGAAATTTCAGTGAAATTTTAATGAAATTTCACTATAATTTTGACTAAAATTTTCATGATAATTTTGGTGAAATTTCCGTAAATTTTTTACTGAAATTTCAGTGAAATTTCACTATAATTTTGACTAAAATTTTCATGAAAATTTTGTTGAAATTTCAGTAACGTTTTTACTGAAATTTCAGTGAAATTTTAATGAAATTTCACTTTAATTTTGACTAAAATTTTCATGAAGTTCTACTCCAAATTTCTGTGAAATTTCACTATTGCTGACTAAAACTGACTGGCTAAAACTAAAAATTTCATGAAAATGTTGGTAAATTTCAGTAATCTATATCATGCATTATATACATTTCAAAATCAATGTATATAAAACTCATGAAATGTGGAAGTATATAACCAACAGCGGAACTTTCATCTGAAGCTAGATATGCTATCCCAGGATCTCTGATATTTTGAATGGTAAAGTCAGAGTAACTTAAATGGTAGAGTGTTAAATTTTCTCTCAGTCTCAAGATTTGTTTACACAGTTTTGTCTTGTTACAATTTATGTAGGGTTGGCCAATTTAAATATGGGGCTGGGCAAGTTAATTTGAAAAAAGACAAAATGTAATGTCAGAACAAGCAATCGCCTCAAATTTAACTCAAATTGGGTCAGTGGTTTAGGATAGGCAGATGTAAGTGCAGTGTTCACAGACGACAGGTGGTGAGTGATCACTATAAGCTCATCCTGACTTTCAGTCAGGTGAACTAACAAGAAGCCCCACAGGGCCTGAGGTGCTCACTTTGAACAGAACCTGAAATAAACAAGAGTCCAAGAATGAATCCATCGTCAACCCTTGAGCTTCTTAGGAGTGACTAAAATAGTCCAAGCCTTTTCTTCAGTTAATCAAAACATAAAAAGTGGAGTTCCCCTGTGGAGCTCCTTGATGCAACATATGTGGATTAATCTCAGTTACACACCTCTAGAAGGTACTTAATAAAAAGTTTTTTAATTCTTCAGCTACCATAGCTACCCATAGGGAGCCCAAATATTAATCCAGGCACTCCATTTGAACAAACTTTAATCCTTGCCCCAGTATATATGTTGTATACCAAATATGAAAGCATCCTGACTGGTGGATCTGAAGAAGATATTTTTAACTCTCTGCACACTGATGTCAAAATATTGAAATTTCAAGTCACTAATTTTCCCATAATGCAACTAGGAATTTAACCAATTCAGTCTTGTATGACAGAGCTCAGTGAGCTCTGTCAAACAAGACTGAATTTGCTAAAACCCTTGTTGCATGATGGGAGAATTTACTGCTTAAAAGTTTGATATTTCGACATCAGAGTGCAGAGAGTTAAAGAAATTTCCTCATATTGAATTACATTAAAATCTGGGCTACCATAAGGAGCCCAAATATTAACCCTGAGATCCGATTTGAACAAACTTGAATCTAACTCCCCTTGAGATGGTGTAAGCCAAACATGAAAGGATTCTTACTGGTGAATCTGAAGATGATATTTGAAGAAATTCCCTCATATTGCACTAAGCCTATGTTAAAATTTTGGTTCCCATGGGGAGCCCAAATATTAACCCAGGCACTCAAACTTGAATCTGACTCTCCTATAGATGTTGTTTATATTAAATATGAGAGCATTCTGACTGGTGGATCTGAAGATTTTAAAACAAACTTCCTCATATTGCACTAAGTCAAAATTTGGGCTCCCTTAGGGAGCCCAAATATTAACCCAGGCACTCGATTTGAACAAAGTTTTTAAAGATTATTCCCCATATTGCTATAAGTTCAAAATCTGGGCTCCTGTATTCAGCCCAAATATGAACCAAGGCGCTTCATTTTAAAAAAACTTGTATAAAAAAAACCCACCCCTATGGATGCTGTATACCAAATATCAAAAGATTCTGACCATTGGTTCTAGAGGAATTTTTTAAAAATTTTTTACAAAAACGCCAACTCAAAATATTTTTGATACTCACTCTCCCCCCCCCTCCCCTCCTGCCAATCCCCTACAGAACACTCTGATGACCAATGGCAATTTTTTTTTCACTGTTCAATTCTACTGGTCCTAAGGATGCTTCATACCAAATAACATTTCTCTGTTCTGTATGGTTTGGGAAATATGGGCAACTGAAAATCTTTCTATTTTTAACTCCTGGGGTTCCCACAGAGACGAACATTTTTTTTTGCCTGGAGTCAAGTACTTTTGACCCAATAATACTACATGCCAAATTTGATTCAAGTTGGACCATCGGTTCAGAAAATAGAAATTTGGGGTGGGGCCAAAAATTTTACACCTCCCATTACAAAGAGCAAAGGCAAAATTTGCTCCACAACCTTCGTTTGAACAAACTTGATTCTACACCTCAAAAGGAAGGTCCATATGAAATATCAAGTCATTGTACCCACTGCTTCATGAGAAGATTTTTAAACAAGAGGCCCCAGGGGACCTGAGGGTGCTCACCTGACAATGTAGACTAAATATCAACCCAGGGAATTGATTTCAACAAGCTGCATCTGCCCCTCCTAAGAAAAGCTTATACCAAAGATTCTGACCAGTGGATCTAAAAAAAACAGAAGATCTTTAAACAGTCATTCTCACGAAGCGGGCGCTATCGCACTCGCGCCCAGGAACGCCCAGGTTTTTTATTTTCCGAGTGCAAATTGATGCGCCCGTCTACCATACTACAGGAAGACAGCTTGCACATGTCAGTCGAAGTGGTTCTGGCCCGGGACGGGATTATTCAGTCAGTTGAAGCCATTGAGATGGGTGCATAATATACAGTGGAATATTTAGCGAGGTACATGTAAATGCAGTTCAAAATCCTGACAACACAAGCGAAAATCAAAGCACCGTCTGAACTCTGAAGTTTTCATTTGGGTCATTTTGGGGATCTAGAAACTGTTGCTTGATGAAAATTGCCAGGAATATAGCATGCGTTCTTTATTCCAGCCAATTGGGTCATCTAAAAATGTGGGTTTACCGGGAATTCCTCATTGACGTAATCAACTTTGTGACAGTCACTGTCACGTGATGCTAACACTTCAAAGTGTTCCATTCTTTCAGAAATTTAGTGTCAATAAATTCCACATCGCCAATTAATTTTATCGTATTTAAAACTTAAAATGGCAAAAATTAACTTGGATTATCAACAATTTGCTCACAATAGCTTGATCCAGAGCGGAGTTTAGGTATGACAACGTCCATTTCATGAAATAATATGCGATGGTAAAGTAAAAATTACTGCCTATTTCTCGTGATATAAACAATGAATACAAAGGATAATGGGTATCGAGAAATGTTACATGTCCCTCGCAGACCAATATTATCATTCAGTGGCATGATGTATACAGCTAAAAAATAGTCGACTATGAAAAATAATAGTAAACTATAGCCCCTAACCTTACATCGGTTATTCAGTTAATCGAATAGGCGAGGCAGTCAAGTGTTTACAGACACAGTTTCTTAAACTCTGACATTGTTCACGTAAACTAAAAAAGTAACTGCTTCTTTTTGCACGTGCGTGATTGATCATTCGCTGCAAATTGTAATTGCGTGAGCGATTGTGCACCATTAAAATGAAGGTCTGCATGGGTTGCTGTTTTGGAAAATTCTGGGGATAAAAAAATAATTGGGTTTGATGTGGGTGAATAGAGGTGGGGGGGGGGGGGCACTGATATGCTTTCTAGTATTGATATTTTTCACCACTGGGCTCTCATTTTGAGGCAGAGATGTTTTTGTTTTGGGAAGAGGGGGGACAACAACAGTATACATGTATCCATAACAATAATATATAATATATTATCCAAGAAAAGGATCGCATTCAGTATAATTATTAATAAATGACAGCATCAAAGAAATACAAAGTAAAAAAGGTCAAAACTAGCACATCAATAGTGCAGTTTCTTATGTAATGTCTTTGGACCACAATACCTCCTCAGGCTCACATAGCAAGATTAGAACAATAATGAAAATCTGAATCCAGTGCCCCCCCCCCCCCCCCCCCATTCCCAATGACAGGGGTTCAAAACATAATTAGACTGTTCATCCCCCACCCTCGAAAAGTGTCACACGTTGAAAATGCTCCATAACAGGCATTAAATATGAAAATCTCTCTATCATTGGAAAATTGCATAAACATGGTATAACAAACCCTGACTAGAGTTATCCCTTTCAAAAATGCACGAAAATCACATTGCAGTTGGTCAATAATGGTGATGTGTCATTGCGAGAGCAAATAGCTCCCCCCCCCCCCCCCCCCCCCCCCCCAGGGTTGCTGCACACCAAATATCAAAACATTCCGACAGCTGGATCTGAAAAAGATTTTTTAAGAAAATTCCTCATTTTGAACTAAGTTACAATTCGAGCCCCCACAGTGAGCCCAAATATGGACTTAGAGACATGGATTGAACAAACTTGAATCTTATCCCCCCCAAGGATGCTGCATACCAAATATCAAAAGCATACTGACTGCTGGATCTGAAGAAAATGTTTATTTAAAGAAAATTCCTCATTTTGAACTAAGTTATCATTCAGGCTTCCACTGTGAGCCCAAATATGAAACCAGGGACTTGGCTTGAACAAACTTGAATCTCATCCCTTAAGGATGCTGCAAGCCAAATATCAAAACATTCCGATTACTGAATCGGAAGAAGATTTTTAAAGAAAAATTCCTCATATTGAACTAAGTTATAATTCAGGCTCCCACAGGGAGCCCAAATATCAACCCAGGGACGTGGCTTTAACAAACTTGAATCTCACCCCCTAAGGATGCTGCACACCAAATATCAAAACATTCCGACTGCTGGATCTGAAGAAAATTTTTTAAGAAAATTCCTTATTTTGAATTTGAACTAAGTTACAATTCGAGACCCCAGTGAGCCCAAATATGGACCAAGAGACAAGGCTTGAACAAACTTGAATCTTACCCCACTAAGGATGCTGCATACCAAATATCAAAAGCATTCTGATTGCTGGATCTGAGGAAGATGTTTATTTAAAGAAAATTCCTCATTTTGAACTAAGTTATCATTCGGGCTTCCACTGTGAGCCCAAATATGAAACCATGGACTTGGCTTGAACAAACTTGAATCTCATCCCCCTAAGGATGCTGCAAGCCAAATATCAAAACATTCCGAATACTGAATCGGAAGAAGAAGATTTTTAAAGAAAAATTCCTCATATTGAACGAAGTTATAATTCGGGCTACCACAGGGAGCCCAAATATGGACCCAGGGACTTGGCTTTAACAAACTTGAATCTCCCCCACTCCTCCCAAGGATGCTGCACACCAAATATAAAAATATTCAGACTGCTGGATCTGGAGAAGATTTTTTAAGAAAATTCCTCATTTTGAACTAAGTTACAATTTGAGCTCCCACAGTGAGCCCAAATATGGACCTAGGAACATGGCTTGAACAAACTTGAATCTCACCCCCCCCTCCCCCCCCCCCCCCCCCCCCCCCCCCCCCCCCCCCCCCCCCATAAGGATGTTGCATACCAAATATCAAAACATTCCGACTGCTGGATCCGAAGAAGAAATGTTTTTTAAGAATTCCTCATTTTGAACTAAGTTATAATTCGGGATCCCACAGTGAGCCCAAATGTGAACCTAGGGACTTAGTTTGAACAAACTTGCATCTCACCCCCCTATGCATGCTGCATACCCAATATCAAAAGATTCTGCCTGCAGCTTGAGAAGATTTTTAAAGAAATTTGCCTGAAATGCACTAAGTTTAAATTGAGGCTCCTATACTGAGCCCAAATATGAACCCAGGGGGCCGACTTGAACAAACTTGAATCAGATCCACCCCACAATGTTGCATACCAAATATCAAAAGATTCTGCCTGCTGGATCTGGAGAAGATTTTTAAAGAAATTTTCCTGTAATGCACTAAGTTCGAATTCGGGCTTCTATAGTGAGCCTAAATATGAATCCAGGGGGCTGATTTGAACAAACTTGAATCAGAGCCACCCCATAATGCTGTATACCAAATATCAAATGATTCTGCCCACTTGTGCTGCAGAAAAAGATTTTTTAGTTATTTCTCTAATATACATAGGGTGCTATCAGAGTTATGCCCCCTATGGAACCCCAAGTGGGCGTGTCCATTTCATTTGAACAAAGTGAAATTGACATATGGTAATGAACATCTATACCAAGTTTTGAGCGAATCGACCTAGCGGTTTCAGAGGAGAAGTTTGAAAAATGTTCACGACTCCGGGCGGCAAGTGATAAGTTTAGCTCCCTTAGGTGAGCTAATAAAAAAAAAGGAAAAATTAAACCAATATGTGTTGCTAGCAGGGTTACCCGGCATTGCTTAGGCTGAGCAGAGTATTTAAATTAGCCCTAGTAGACCCCTTTAAAGATCTAGATCGGTGAGAAAAATTTTAGTCATAACTGTTGGTGCCCCTCTACACCCCCAATCGGCACTTTTTTAAACCTCACCATAATATTCCTGGTAAAAAATTACTCCTAGTAGACCCCTTTGAAGACATATATCGGTAAAAAAAAATTTTGGTCTTAACTTTTGGTACCCCTCTACACACCCACCCCCACCCCACACACTTTTTTTAAACCTCACCATTAGATTCCTGATAAAAACATACCCTTTGGAGACCCCTTTGAAGACATATATCGGCAAAAAAAATTTTGGTCTCAACTTTTGGTGCCCCCCACACCCCCCACCCCCACACACTTTTTTGAACCTGACGAAGACCTCCGCCATAAAAAAGTACTCCTAGTAGACCCATTTTGGCACATGGGGTGGTCCCATATTCATTTCTATAGAGGACAGACAGACATGCATACAGACATTCTAAAATATAGAAAGAAAGAAGATTAAAAGCTGGGAGTTGCCCATCAGCCCCTAAGGTAAAGTGTTGTGCTGCTAATATCTGGACGTGTAAGCCACAGTAGGCCATAAGTTAGAATTATTTTGTAATTATTTACAGAGAAATGCCAAACAATGCATTCCATATCTTGATGCTAATAGGCCTTATTTACAAGTGGGTCAGGCCTGCCCCCTCCCCCAGTACCAAACAAAATTTAAAATACGGGCTTTCAGGCCACGTTTGGACTAGCCCTCCCCCCCCCCTAGTTTCTGACAACTGAGCTGATGGTTAAGAAGGGGGCTGTATCATGAATGGAGCTCTGTACTTAACTAACGATTGTAATTTTTGACTGCGTGATTCTTGAAGTAATCACTTTAGGCCTAAAAAATGATACTTTTGTTTCCGCTCACCCGACCAACCCTATTTCAAACAGCAGTCTAAGCATTTTATTGAAATCGCAAAAAAAAAACGTGAAAAAAAAAAAACGGTGGTATTTTGCCACTTTCTAAATCGCGCCACACATATTGATCGTCAAAAAATTAAGATTTTATAAAAAAAGAAACCCTATTTTATATAAAAGCCTATCGAGCCATGGAACTTCTTCATAATATAATATTCAACTGTCCTCTTATTCAGAATTGTGAGATCTCATGCCTCACTTTATCACGACATGAGGTCAAAAAGTGTTAAAATAAGCACACCTCAGCACTTGACATAAATTGCCTTTTTTAAGTGATTGTGGTAATGGACTGGTTAAGTAACATCGTATTTATCTTTGCGAAGAAAGCACAAATGACTTGCTTTTGTTTATTTGAAGACAATAAAATTCCCTGCTTTGGTCTTGTTTGAAACACTTGAGTTTTGAGCACACCATTTTGAAGGCATGATGCTATCGTGACGTCAGCATGAGCAAACAGCCTATCACTTTAAAGTACAAGTGAAAATTTTCAGGGAATCCCTTGGTATTTTACAAGAAAAATTTCCTGGTTTTAAATAGCAGGCATTGCATTGGTCGAAATGTAATAATGTGATTAACATGTGTTTGTTTTAAATTAGATCCGTCCTGGAAATGAGATGGGTGCGAGTGCAGTTGTTCCCGTCAACACCTGTGATTTCTATTTTACGGGAGCAAAAAATGCACTCGTTGAAAAATATTGTGGAGCACTAATATACTGTGAGGGTATACAGATGTGTTGTTTTGAGAAAGCAGCACATTGTGGCCAGTGGTTAGTTACTGTCATAATTCAGCAATTCCTTATACATTTAACCCTTTGAACACTAGTGGTACCTGCCATGCCAGTTCAATGGCAGCAATTAGAAGAGTCCATATTCATTATTTGGGGTAGACCAATCAATATTTTCAACGTGCAACCTCGGGGCTGCACTTTGAAAATACTGATTGGTTTACCCCACACATTTTCTGAACAGCCATCCTATTTAATGACATTATGAGGTATCATGTTCCTGGCTGGAAAAGCAGTTGATCGGGTTCAAAGGGTTAAGGTTTCTGGTGTTTGGTGACAGTATCCCCTCAAAAATTCCTATACTAACATTTTACGGATGCAATTTACTCTCGTCTCTGATTTCGCGGGAGCGTAAAACTGCACCGTCAATTTTGTTCATTTCCATCACTGTTAAATGTAAACAATATTCAATCACTTGCGTAATAATGGTCACTGTTGAGACAAAACACTTGAACAGTTGATGTGGAAAAGTAATAAAGATTTCATGGTCTGCCAGGGCAGAGAGGGGCGGTAAAAAGGGAAGCGACCCAAATTTAAACCAACATTAATCCACACTAGTGAAGTAAAATCACTTCTTGTAAACCGTAACATTAATTTAAAGCAAGTTGAAATTTGTATACCGCCTCATCGGGATAAAACCAACTTTTTCAGGTACTGATTATGATTTAACTTGCCAGTATCGGTGACGGTATTGACAATTTACCGATTATAGTCGGTATACCATAAAACCACACAGCACTACACAGAGGCCTACTTTAAGTTGAAAAAGTTATAAACTGAGTTAAAGGAACTGCATTCTGAAGAAAAAAAAAAATAAAAATAAAAAGTTTTTCCGACCTACCAACCATAATTTTTTCATTTTCATTCCGTTAGCGGAAACAAACATATATCTTTTTTAGGCCTTATTATTGAGAATTTGAAACATGCTGCTAAAAATGACGGCAAAAAATGCAATTTTTTTAATATCAAAAGCTGCCAGAAGTCTCCATTTATAACTGATATAAAAAAAAAATTTGGGGGAGGGGGGGGGGGAGGCACCCCCACCCCTAACATCGACCATGACTTGCATCACCCCATCAGCGCTTTTGCCTGCCTTTGGCATCTGCATCAGGATCCCAACACTTTTGAAAGGAGGCATGTCACAGAATTAAGTCTGGGATTCAAATTTCCATTCCCAGGCATTGATAAGTGTTTTCTATTCATAAGACACGCACTGAGTTAGGGGTGGCACGCATAAACATTGGCCTGACAGAAGCAGGGTTATTTCTAATTAATGTTTTGTAAAACAATAAATTTGTTTTAAAATAAGAACATTGCAAGTTATTTCAATGGCCCCAGCCAAGAAACAACAAAGGGTACGTTTTGACCAACTACTGTACTGGGAACATTTTGACCAACTATTTGGGGACGTTTTGACCAAAACATTAGGGGACGTGTTGGTTTGGGGATATCTTGACTAGGATTCATCCACAGGCGCTCGTCGTTAGTGATGAACCGATATGGTAAACAAACCATCGCCCGATACCGATGAATTTAATAATCGGCCGATACCGATGCCGATTCCAATGCTTTAAATTCCGTGAAAATGCGTGAATAACTTAATCGAACCCTGCAAAGTTGCAGTTAGAATGTCAAAGTTAGAATGTCAATACGGGGTAGTGTTTCTTGGTTCCTGGTAAACTTGCCACCAAATCAACTCCCCAGACAATTTATCCGATCGTTTTGTGCAGTCCTCTCCTCAGTGAGAAGAATGGAATCACCCGTGTCAGATTGACTGACTCCCTGCATGGAATACTACATATTCTCCCAATAAGATTAAATCCCATATATTTAAAACTCATAGCAATCCTGTGGGAACTCGTACATGTACACAGGCCGACAGACACTGTCCTGACTCTGGATAAATCCCTCATAACTGTGGCATGTGAAAAACTTGGGGCGGGTTGTCCCAGCTTGTTTGGGGCGGGTTGTCCCGTTCCCTACGAAATGCCTGTGTACGGAAATGACACTAATCCTCCATGGAATGTGCACATATTGTTTTCAAAGAAGCTGCCTTGTATAATTTACTTCACTTGTCTCCCACCAGAATTTTTTTCGTAATACAGTACTTATGAATAAATGAAAAATGAAACCGGCACCGACAGTCTGATATCATTTGTTTTAATAAGAATTGTGCGATTTCCAAAATGGAGTAATATAGGAAAGCTACATTTTAAACAATGATGTTACGACTTAAGAAACTGGGCCCGAGATTTCCATGTAATAAGAATCATACATGACTATGTGACAAATTGAAATTGTGGCTTAGCTTTAAATTATTCATAGAATATTAAAATGCACAGAATTTTGGAATCAGTAGTGTTGGCACATTCCCCGGACGTTCACGTGTAAACACTGTTTTCGACGATATGGCTATACAAAAAAGTAAAAAAACGATGGTTTATTTTGACCCTGTAACAATCGGTGCACCCTATCTGCAAATGATGCCCTTTTCTGCCGATGACGATGATTCACCGATTACCCCATTATTGGCCAATGCCGATGGCCGATGCCGATAATAGGTTCATCACTACTCGTCGTATTATCAGAATTTTACATTTTAAATTAATATTAGGTCTATACTATCTATACTAATATACTAGAAGGTCAGACACTCTTCAGACCGCAATTTTCAAAAAACAGGGAAATAGCGAATAATTTACCCATTTTGCTCAAATAAATGTCAGTTTGGCATTCTTTTCACGAAGCCACTGCCATTTCGGGTCCGAGTTGGGTGAAAATTAGTTTAGATCACCATTTTAATCTCATTTTCATATACTCAGGCGAAACATTTCAGCTCTGGCAACCCTGCTTATCCGGTTCACTTGCAATGAATTTCTCCCCCCGTTCATTCATTGGTCGAAATAATAATTGACTGCTACTGTAAGATTACAGAAGGTTTATATCATTGTTACCATGATACTGTCACTGGCTGTTCGGAAGATTTAGACATAATTTGAAAGTCTTTCACGTCTTTTGGACGTTTTTGATAATCTGTTCGCAGTATCTGAACTTCTGAACGCTTACAGATTTTGAATTTCCCGCCACATCGTGGAGGTTGTTGCTATTTGTAACCGACCCAATGAATGAGCAGGTGGGGGGGGGGGGGGGGGGGGGGAGAATTCATTGCGAGTGAACCGGATAAGCAGGGTTGCCAGAGCTGAAATATTTCGCCTGAGTGTATGAAATGATATTAAAATGGTGATAAAAACTAATTTTTGCCCAGCTCGGTGCCGAAATGGCAGTGGCATCGTGAAAAGAACGCCAAACTGACATTTATTTGAGCAAAATTGGTAAATTATTCGCTATTTCCCCCGTTTTTTGAAAATCGCGGTCTGAAGGGTGTCTAGCCTTCTAGTATATTAGTATAGATAGTATAGACCTAATATTAATTTAAAATGTAAAATTCTGATAATACCACAAGCGCCTGTGGATTCATCAACACAGGAAGGATCTCTTGAAAACTGCGAAGAGACACAATGTCACAAAATGAATTTCTCGGAGTTGAGCACGAGTCCCCATCTCATTTAACATAATTTTGCTAAAATAAATAAACAAACATACCAGTATCAATAATTAAAAGAAAATCATTCCAGATGAGAAATTTCAACTTGGAATTAAAACAAGCATATTTCGCACAAAACGTCTCTTTTCGATTTCTGTACAAACTACCTATGGGACGAAACGACCGTTAACCACATGGGGAAAAAGAACTTACTTCGAAAATCGCGCGCCAGTCAAAGTTCATTTTGGGAGATGCAATTAACAATAAGAAGATCGGGATTTTTTGTACCTGTGCGTTTGTAAATAATCAGTGATATGCCGATACCCACACAGAAGGAATAACAGTACGTTTATTTTTTGTTTGGTTTAAGCAAATACATTGATATACTTTCAGAAGCAAAATGTCGGCTTTCTGTTTTCGAATTCGCAACGCAGCGCGTGAAGTCTGCAGGTGACGTAACTTTCCGGTGGCCTATTTTTCTTTAGTATTTCTCACTATTTGTCATCAAACGAGATTATCAAGAGTTCTTGGAATGCATATGTTGAAATGTGGTCCCTAGGGAACGGTCTTTGAAAAAACCACAGACTGCTTCAAGACTTTCACGTGTTGGTGGTGCTGCCACATAATGTTTTTTTTTCATGAGTACCGGTAACAAGAAATTTCTGATGCGAGGCACAAATACACAAAAAGCTGAATTATTGTGGTTTTTCGTTTACTGACACTCTGTTATGCGATGCTTGCGTTTGCCCATTTCTTGGAGTTGTGGGGGGGGGGGGGGGGGGGGGGGGGAGGGGAAGGGAGGGATGTGTGTGGTGCAAAAATGTTGTAGGGCCCAGATCCCTGGTCCACTCCACCCCACCACACCCCCATTACACCCAGCCATGCATTCACTACCTTAGTTGGTAGGAAGTGTGGCTTAAAAAGACGATCCCCTATGGGCACTGTTTTTTGGGGTGGCAAGTCTTTTGTTATATTCACATTTTTACAAAGAGTGGCATAGGCGTTGATGGGGGAGGGGGGTGGGGGTGTTCGGGGGGGGGGGGAGGGGGGGTGGGGGGGGGGGAGATACAAGTTAAAAAGCTCACCTGACTGAAAGTTAGGGGGAGCTCAAGTGATCACTTTCTGCCCATCCGTCCGTCCGTCTGGTGTGAACTTTACATTGACTTCTCATCAGTAAACCCGGGACCAAATTTAACCAAACAAGTTCCTATCATATGTCAATTCAAGGTTGTTCAAATAAAGTTGCCACATCCGCAGGGGGCACCACAAGGGGCATTACTCTGACAGCACCCAAAAATTGTTTTCCAAAATTAAAAAATCATCTTCTCCTGAACCGTCAATTAGAATCTTCTGATATTTGGTATATAACATCTCTAGGAGGGGTAAGATTCAAGTTTGTTAAAATCCAGTCCCCTGGGTTAATATTTGGGCTCTCTGTAAGAGCCCGAGCTTTAACTTCGTGAAAATTTCTTTAAAAATCTTCTCCTTCAGATCCACCAGTCAGAATCCTTTCATATTTGGTATACAACATCTCTAGGGGTTCAGCATTAAGTTTGTTCAAATTGGGTCCCCCTGAGTTAGTATTTGGGCTCTCTATTGGAGGCCAAAGTTTAACTTGGTGCAATTTCAGGAAATTTCTTTAAAAATCATCTTCTTCAGATCCACCAGTCAGAATCCTTTCATGTTTGGTATACAACATATCTTAGGGGAGGGGGGGGGTCAGATTCAAGTTTATTCAAATCGAGTCCCTGGGTTAATATTTGGCCTCCCTAAGGGAGCCTGAATTTTAACTTCAGTGTAATATGAGGGAATTTCTTTAAAAATCTTCTTCTTCACATTCACCAGTCAGAATCCTTTCATATTTGGTATATAACATCTCGAAGAAGTGTTAAAATAAGCACACCTCAGCACTTGACATAAATTGCCTTTTTAAGTTATTGTGGTAATGGACTGGTTAAGTAACATCGTATTTATCTTTGCTAAGAAAGCACAAATGACTTGCTGCTTTCTGCTCATATTGAGGATGGGGGTGGGGCCAAAATGCTCAAAATTTTTAAAAATCTTCTTCTCATGAACCAGCCGTAGCAGAGACTTGATATTTGGTATGCAACTTCCATTTGAGGGGTAGACTCAAGTTTGTTCAAGAGAAGTTTGACAGGCAATATTTGCCATTGTTCTGGGAGGGGCAAGAATTTTCGCCAAGCCCAAAAATTTCTATTTTCCAAACCAAGAGGCTGATTTGAACCAAATTTGATCTGAGGGCTTATTGTGTCATAAGTAATTTATGCCCAATTTTTGTTCCCGTTGCCCCATGGGAACCACAGGAGCTAAAAATAGAAAAAAATTAAAACGCCCATATCTCCAAAACTACGTATCACTGAGAATTCTTATTTGGTGTGAAGCTTCCTTAGGACCAACAGAATGGAATGGTAAAAAAAAATTGCTATCAGTTTTATCATGGGGTACTTTTGGGGGACTTTGAATGAAAAAGTGCTGAATCAGCATTTTGTAACACTGTGGGTAATGGGAAAACATTTAACACTACTTTTCTCCCAAACCACTGCTCCAAAAGCTTTCAAATTCCACATATAACATCTTTGGAAGATTGTTTCACAGGTTTATTGAAATCAATTCCCTGGGTCCATATTTGGGCTCTCTATAGGAGCCCAAATTGTTAAATTAGTGCAGTATGAGGAATATTCTTTAAAAATCTTCTTCTTCAGATCTACCAATAGGAATCTTTTGATATTTGGTATGCAGCATGCTTAGGGAGGTGAGATTCAAGTTTGTTCAAGCCAAATCCCTGGGTTCATATTTAGGCTGAAAATTTGGGGTCCCGGTCCAGACTTAAAATTGACCAAAATGCATAAAAAAAACTAATTTCTGGATTATGGTCCAAAATTTCTAAGACAAAAAATTTTTTTTTTTTTTTAACACTGAAAATTTGGGGTCTGTGTGGGACTTAGAAAATTTTGACCAAAATCCGGAAAAAGAGTTTTTTTGTTTTTATGCATTTTGGTCAATTTTAAGACAAAAAAAATTTTTTTTTTTTCACACTGAAAGTTTGGGATCCGGGTGGTTTTTTATGCGTTTTGGTCAATTTTAAGAAGAAGAAAAAAAATTTTAGTCTGAAAATATTTTGTTTGGGACTTCGAAAATTTCCGAACAAAAATAAAAAAAAATCTGTTTTTATGCGTTTATCTCAATTTTGGGACGTAAAAGTGCAGGAACCGAAAATAGAAGGAAAATCATGTGTATTGTGTGGGTACAATCGCTTCATCTAGTTGGTATATGCTTTTCTTAGGAGGGGTGTGTGCAGCTTATTCAAGTCAAGTCCCTGGTTTGATATTTAGACCACTATGTCAGGTGAGTGCCCTAAGGTCCCCTGGGGCCTCTTGTTTTTAGCTTAACTTGACATAGTCAAGGTAAGCTATTGCCATCACGTGTGCAGAAGTCTGTTAGTGTGTGAGTCTGTGACGTCTGTTCACATTTTCCTTTAGCACAGGCTACACCCCGCAGTTCTTGTCTGATCGTCACAAAATTTCATATGCAGGTTTGGGGTCATGTCTAGATGAGAATGTCCCCTTTTGGTCGCAATCGGGCAACCGGTATGGCTGCCTGAGCCCAAAACCCGAAAACCATTAGCACAGTCTACAGGTCGTATTTATGAAGGGATTTCATTGTAACTTGGTAGGATGCCTCTGTATAATGCCTAGATGAGAACGTCCCCTTTTGGGCTTGATCTATCAACCGTGATGGCTGCCCAAGCCCGAAACCCAAAAACTTTTAGCACAGACTGCAGGTCATGTTTAATGTGGAGGGATTTCATTGTTACTTGGTAGGATGACTCCTTATGATGTCTAGAAGAGTTTGGGCATGATCTGCCAACCGTGACGACTGCCCGAGCCCAAAACCCAAAAACCTTTAGCACAGTCTACAGGTCATATTTATTGATGAATTTCATTGTAACTTGGTGGGTTGACTTCATACAATGTCTAGATGAGAAAGTCCCCTTTTGGACGTGATTGGACAACTGTGACGGCTACAGGGGCCCGAAGCCCGAAAACCTTTGCACAGCCTACAGGTCATATTTATGAAGAGATTTCATTGTAACTTGGTAGGATGACTCCAAATAATGTCCAGATGAGAACGTCCCATTTTGGTCATGATCATTCAGCCTTGATGGGTGCCGAGCCCAAAAACCTTTAGCATAGGCAAAAGGTTATATTTATAGAAGGATTTCATTGTAACCTGTTAGGTTGACTCCATATAATGCCTAGATGATGACATCCCCTTTTGGTCGTGATTGTCAACTGTGATGGCTACAGGTGCCCGGAGCCCAAAAACCTTGAGCACAGTCTACAGGTCATATTTATGAAGGGATTTCATTGTAACTTCTCAGGATCACTCCAGATGATGCCCAGATGAGATTGTCTCCTTTGGTTGCGATCATTCAACCATGATGGCTGCCTGAGCCCGAAGCCCGAAAACCTTTAGCACAGTCTACAGGTCATATTTATGAAGGGATTTCATTGTAACTTGGTAGATTGACTTCATATAATGTCTAGATGAGAACATCCCATTTTGATCGCGCTCATTCAGCCTTGATGGGTGCCCGAGCCCAAAAACCTTTAGCATAGGTAAAAGGTCATATTTATGGAAGGATTTCATTGTAACCTATTAGGTTGACTCCATATAACGCCTAGATGATGACATCCCCTTTTGGTCGTGATTGGTCAGCTGTGATGGCTACAAGTGCCCGAAAACCGTGAGCACAGTCTACAGGTCATATTTATGAAGGGATTTCATTGTAACTTCGTACATTGTAACTTCGTAGGATCACTCCAGATGATGCCCAGATGACATTGTCCCCTTTGGTTGCGATCATTCAACCATGATGGCTGCCCGAGCCCGAAGCCCGAAAACCTTAAGCACAGTCTACAGGTCATATTTATGAAGGGATTTCATTGTAACTTGGTAGGTTGACTTCATATAATGTCTAGATGAGAACGTCCCCTTTTGGACACGATTGGGCAACTGTGACGGCTTCAGGGGCCCAAAGCCCGAAAACCTTTAGCACAGTCTACAGGTCATATTTATGAAGGGATTTCATTGTAACTTGGTAGGATGACTCCAAATAATGTCTAGATGAGAACGTCCCATTTTGGTCATGATCATTCAGCCTTGATGGGTGCCCGAGCCCAAAAACCTTTAGCATGTCTGTAGGTCCTATTTATGAAAAGATTTCATTGTAACTTGTTAGGTTGACTCCATATAATGCCTAGATGATGCCATCCCCTTTTGGTCGTGGTTGGTCAACTGTGATGGCTACAGGTGCCTGAAGCCCGAAAATCTTGAGCACAGTCTACAGGTCATATTTATGAAGGGATTTCATTGTAACTTCATAGGATCACTCCAGATGATGTCCAGATAAGAATGTCCCCTTTTGGTTGCGAACATTCAACCATGATGGCTGCCCAAGCCTAAAGCCCGAAAACCTTTAACACAGTCTTCAGATCATATTTATGAAGGGATTTCATCGTAACTTGGTAGGTTGACTTCATGTAATGTCTAGATGAGAACAGCCCCTTTTGGACACCATTAGGCAACTGTGTTGGCTACAGGGGTCCAAAGCCCGGAAAATCTTTAGCACAGTCTACAGGTGATATTTATGAAGGGATTTCATTGTACCTTGGTAGGATGACTCTAAATAATGTCTAGATGAGAACGTCCCCTTTTGGTCGCGATCATTCAGCCTTAATGGCTGCCCAAACCCAAAACCCCAAAACCTTTAGCATAGTCTATTGGTCATATTTATGGAAGGGCTTCATTGTTACCCGTAAGTTTGACTCCATATAATGCCTAGATGATGACATCCCCTTTTGGTCGTGATATTTATGAAGGGATTTCAATGTAACTTTGTAGGATCACTCCAGATGATGCCCAGATGAGAATGTCCCCTTTTGGTTGCGATCATTCAACCATGATGGCTGCCAGTGCCCAAAGCCCAAAAACCTTTAGCACAGTCTACAGGTCATATTTATTAAGGGATTTCATTGTAACTTGGTAGGTTGACTTCATATAATGTCTAGATGAGAACGTCCCCTTTGAACGCAATTGGGAAACTGATGGCTATTGGGGCCCGAAGCACAGTCTACAGACCATATTTATGAAGGGATTTTAATGTAACTTGATAGGATGACTCGTTTTGGAATAATTTCACTGTAACTTGGTAACTTTTGTTGATATATGTTAACTGTGAGGGCCACATACATTAACTGTGAGGTCATATTAACCCACCCCTCAGCTCTTTAGTACAGTGTACACCTCATATTATTTTTATCATAAACATAGCATACAGGGAACAGAAAGGAACATATTCCCAATTATCACAATTCTTGTCTTATTTCATAATCCTTTCATAAACATTGAACATTATCCTTTTCATCAAACACAACACACAAGTTAAGCTACAGTGTCATTGACACGTTTCATTTAAATCTTCTTCAGATCCTCCAGTCCGAATCCTTTCATATTTCGTATACAACATCTCTAGGTTGGTCAGATTCAAGTTTGTGCAAATGGGAGTGTGGATTCATATTTTGGCTTTCTATTGGAGCCCAAAGTTTAACTTAGTGCAATGTGAGGACATTTCTTTAAAAACTTTCCTCTTCAGATCCACCAGTTAGAATTCTTTCATATTTGGTTTCTAACATCTCAAGGAGGATCATTCTCAAGTTTGTTAAATTTGAGTCCCTGGCTTAATATTTGGGCTCTCTAACTGAATGTGACCCCAAATACTTCTTTCAACCACTTTGTCGGGTGAGCGATTAAGGCCCCTTGGGGCCTCTTGTTATCCCCCCCCCCCCCCCTCTTCCATGAATTCAGGAGGGTGATATTGGAATAGTTTTAGTCCATAAGCCTGTCTGTCTGTCCATTTTTTCAGTGGATTTTTACGAAACTTGGTCTGAAGTGTCATTATCAAGTATAGATGTGCATGGTGTCAGAAATTTTTGATGCAACAAATTTTGCATGGTTATGGCCCTTAGAAATAGCACAATTGCCATCACAAAGGCTTGTCCGCTTAACTCCTGCATTTTTTTGTTGGATTTTTATGAAACTTGGTCTGAAGTGTCAGTGTCAATGAAGATGTGCATGTGGTCAAGAATTACTGATGCGATGATTTTTGTGTGGTTACGATCCCTGGAAATAGCAAAATTTCCATCACAAAAGCTTAACTCCTCTTACATTTTTTATTGGATTTTTTACGAAACTTGGTCTAAAGTATCAGTCTCAAGTGTAGTTGTACATGTGGTCAGGAATTTTCGATGCGATGATTTTTGTGTGGTTACGAACCTTGGAAATAGCAAAATTTCAATCACAAAGACTTGTCCATTTCACTCCTCCTACTTTTTTTCCACTTAACTCCTGCATTTTTTGTTAGATTTTTATGACAATTGGTGTGCAGTACGTGTATGATGAGTACATGTCCATACTGAAAGGAAGTTTTGATTCAAATAATATTTCCAGAGTTATAGCCATTGTCGACTTTAAATTTACCAAAATTGCAGGCCTTTAGGAGATATCTTCAGTTGCAATTAAAGAAATTAAATGATATTTGGTGAGTTACATTATTAGGTATGAATACATGTCCAGGTCGATAATGAGATTATTCCTGTTATAACATTATAAAGTCTTGATAAAATTAAACTCCTTGGTTCATATTTGAGTTCAATTTTGAGTTGAATTTTAACTTAGGAAATATGGGGAATAATCTTTAACAATCTTTTTCAGATCCAACAGTCAAAATTAATGCTTTCATATTTGGTATACAACATCTCGAGGGGGGTGAGATTCAGGTTTGTTCAAATTGAGTGCCTGGCTTAATATATGGGCTCCCTTCGCAAACCCAGAAAGAAAAGGTCTGTTTGCAAATAATATCATGTTACACTGGAAATGCAATTACAGTTAATTAATCCAATCATAGCACATTTCTAATTGGTCTAAGATGAGGAGTTTTATTCATTCTTGCAGCCATACATAGATAAATGTCAGATTGGTTCGTTTTTTAATTTTAACACACTGCAATTTTAGTAAGAATTATTATACCCCACGCAACAAAGTTTGCAGGGGTATAATGTTTTTGGCTGGTCCGTCCGTCAGTCAGTCCTACTTGTTTTCCGAACTTTTTTTTTCTACACGCTTCCAGATATTGAGCTGATTTTTGGTATGTCAGTCTACATGGTGGCCTACAGAACAAGTTTGCGTTTTGTTCTGCTCCACTGATTTTTACCGAAATTATAGCCCTTGGACTCTGAAAAATGCATCAAAATTACAGTTTTTCCGGACTTTTTTTCTACACGCTTCCAGATATTGAGCTGATTTTTAGTCAACTTGACAAAGTCAAGCTGAGCTATTGCCATCACTTCACGTCCGTCGGCGAACATACGTACATTAGTACGTTAGTACGTATGTCCACAATTTCCTTTGGCACACCTCACAGGTCGCATTTATGATCAGATCACGTTGAAACTTGGTATGCTTGTTTGGGGTGACCTCTAGATGGGAGCTATCGATTTTCTTCAATTTTCGTCAAAAAATGTTGCCGCGGCCAACGTTCTTAAACTTAGTTTAGTCAAACCACAATATTTCCCTTTGGCACACCCTACAGGGCACATTTATGATTGGATTGCTTTGAAACCTGGTATGCTTGTTTAGGGTGACCTCTAGATGGGAGCTATCGATTTTCTTCAATTTCCGTCAAAGAATATTGCCACGGCCAAACGTTCTTAGAACTTACTTTAGTCAGACCTCAATATTTCCCTTTGGCACACCCTACAGGGTACACTTATGATCGGATTGCTTTGAAACCTGGTATGCTTGTTTGGGGAGACCTCTAGATGGGAGCTATCGATTTTCTTCAATTTTCCTCAAAAAATGTTGCCGCGGTCAATGTTCTTAGAACTTAGTTTAGTCAGAAGACCTCAATATTTCTCTTTGGCACACCCTACAGGGCACATTTATGATCAGATTGCTTTGAAACCTGGCATGCTTGTTTGGAGTGACCTCTAGATGGGAGCTATCAATTTTCTTCTATTTCCGTAAAAAAATTTTGCCGCGGCCAACGTTCTTAGAACTTAGTTTAGTCAATCCTCAATATTTCCCTTTGGCACACCCTACAGGGCACATTTATGATTGGATTGCTTTGAAACCTGGTATGCTTATTTGGGGTGACCTCTAGATGGGAGCTATTGATTTTTTTCCATTTCCGGCAAAAAATGTTGCCGCGGCCAACGTTCTTAGAACTTAGTTCAGTTAGAAGATCTCGATATTTCTCTTAGGCACACCCTACAAGGGCACATTTATGATCGGATTGCTTTGAAACCTGGTATGCTTGTTTGGGGTGAGCTCTAGATGGGAGCTATCGATTTTCTTCCATTTCCGTCAAAAAATGTTGCCAACGCCAATGCCTCTTAGAACTTAGTTTAGTCAGACCTCAATATTTCCCTTTGGCACACCCTCCAGGGCACATTTATGATCGGATTGCTTTGAAACTGGTATGCTTGTTTGGGGAGACCTCTAAATGGGAGCTATCGATTTTCGTCCATTTCCATCGAAAAAATGTTGCCGTGCCAACGTTCTTAGAACTTAGTTTAGTCAGACCTCAATATTTCCTTCCCTTTGACACAACCCGACAGGAACACTTAAGATTGGATTGCTTTGAAACCTGCCATGCTTATTTTGGGGTGACCTCTAGATGGAAGCTATCGATTTTCTTCAATTTCTGTAAGAAAATGTTGCCGCAGCCAACGTTCTTAGAACTTAGTTTTGTCAGACCTCAATATTTTTCTTTGGCACACCCAACAGGGCACATTTATGATTGGATTGCTTTGAAACCTGGTATGCATGTTTAACTCGGTGTGGTCATTACACAAGAGCTTTCGATAAGAACTATTGATTAGCATTCATTTCTGTGAAAAAAGTTGCCATTTACAGTAACCTCTGAACATACTGCATTTGTGTAATCAACATTCTTCCTTTAGCCAGTCTTACAGTTTACATTTAAAAAATTGATGGATTACTCAGTTCTTCAATTTTGCCATTTCATTTATAAGTTACCAAGTTCAAGTTTGTCAAGTTGAGCTACAGTGTCATTGACACTTTCATTGCTATGTCAGTCTGACATGGTGGCCTACAGATCAAGTTTGCATTTTGTTCCGCTCCACTGATTTTTACCGAAAATTACGGCCCTTGAACTTTTAAAAGTTCATCAAAATTACAGTTTTGTGGACTTTTTTCCTACACGCTTCCAGATATTGAGCTGATTTTTGGTATGTTAGTCTACCATGGTGGCCTACAGAACAAGTTTGGGTTTTGTTCCGCTCCACTGATTTTTTCCAAAATTACGGCCCCATAGACTTTGAAAAGTTCATCAAAATTACAGTTTTCCGGGCTTTTTCTCTACATGCTTCCAGATATTGAGCTGAATTTTGGTATGTTTGTCTAACATGGTTGCCTACAGATCAAGTTTGCATTTTGTTATGCTCCACTGATTTTTACCGAAATTCGACTTTGAAAAGTTCATCAAAATTACAGTTTTCCAGACTTTTTTTCTACACTCTTTCAGACATTATCGAAATTACGATCATTTTAGTATGTGAGTCTACCACAATGACTTACAGATGAAGTTCGCGTTTCGTTCTGCTCGGCTGAAAAACTTAGTTCAAGTTATGGATAAATTAGATAGACCTCCTACTGTAATTGTTGGTGACTTAAATGTCAATACTTTGAAAGAACCAAGCAACGTATTAGTAAAAACATTGTCTCCAAAGTGTTAAAGCCAATTTATTTGCTCAACGACTTACATTTCTGGCTCCTGTATTGACCATGTGTGCATAAAAAAAGACATAGCTTGTGACCCAAGAATAATCCTGGTTCCATATTCCCAGCATGCAGTTATTCAAGTCAGGATTAGAATATGAAGCGACTTCGAATTTGTTCATGAAGTAAAACAATAATCTGTTTCACTTTTTGTGTATAAACACTGTTATTTGGGATAGCAATTCTAAATCTGACACCTTTTTTATAAACAAGCATACACTAAAGTAATTTTATCAGCAAAGGCCTAGTGTGACCTTACATTATTTTCAATGTGTGTTGGAAAGATCAAATTGGATTTAGAAAGGTTGGTATCATTAAACTTAACATGGCTTCATATTTCAATTAAAATTAATTCTGCTTGAATTCCTTCAATACCGTTGAAACTACAGAACACTGTTTTCTGCAGTATTCCTAGAATCTATGTTTATTTTTAAAAAATGATTAGAGCTTGAAATATCGGGTTGCATGTGGGGTATGTGAGTGCGCTCACTAAGGTTCTATATTTTATTAATTATATCCATTCAGATTTCATGAATGTCTGAATAAAATTTTTACAGAAATTTTACTGAAATGTGTAGGGCAAAATTTCACTAAAATTTTAAAAAAGGATTTCAGTGAAATTTTGAAAACATTTCATGAAATTTCTGTGAATTTCATCAAAGTTGTGAAATACCGCCAAAATTTCACCTTTTCACCTAAATTCACTACATTTTTAGTAAAAATTATTTACTAATTATATCCATTCAGATTTCATGAATGTCTGAATAAGATTTTTACAGAAATTTTATGGAAATGTGTAGGGCAAAATTTCACTAAAATTTTAAAAAAGGATTTCAGTGAAATTTTGAAAAGATTTCATGAAATTTCTGTGAAATTTCACTGAATTTCATCAAAATTGTGAAATACTGCCAAAATTTCACCTTTTCACCAAACTTTTACTGAAATTACAGTGAAATTTTGGTGACATTTTCTCTTGGGTCGTGTTTAATTTTAGGAATCGGCTGGAAGATGTGATATAAAAATAAAGAAATTGAAAATGTTTTTTTAGTATAACGCCCCCAAAAATGTTTTCATTCTCAGGCAATCCCTCATTGAAATTGAAGTCCCTCATTGGACAATTTTATTGGCTTGCAGTGTCATTCTTCCAATATTACAACAAAATTAGGTTATTCATAGACTGGGCTTTAATGTACGGAGTCAAATAAGAAAGTATAATAGAAACAAATGTGAAAAAATAGCATAAAGGATGAAATATAATAGTTCTAATGTTGCATGTTTGTGGACAAGAAGTCATGCAAAGAGTTTAATGACATGTTGTTGTTGTCCACCCAATCATTTACAATTTTGCTACAGATTTCAAAATAGCATGTACTACCCGAGAATGTTAAATTGAATGGGTGACTGATGATTTTCTTTGTGTTATATTGTGGTAGAGAGCCTGGGTTATTGCGAAAACACGCTAGTTTTTGTCTTCTGACATTTGCATGTCATTGGTATGCATGAGGCTGGGATACCTCCAGATGATCTCGCTGCTGAGTTTGGAGTCGCTGTGGCCACTATTTACCGCCTCACTGGAAGGTATAGAGCCACTGGATCTACTGCTGACCGACCGCCTTTAGGTTGACCAAGAGTTACAATCCCTGCACAAGACTGACACATCAGGACGTCTCACTTGTGGGAATGATTCGCTTCCTTCCGACAATGAGGACAGCAGCAATTACTCCTGGTAGAACTAACAATAGAATCAGTGCACTAACTGTCTGCAACAGACTCGCTGAACATGCCATCCGATGTAGGCGTCCATACCAGGGACCAATCCTTACCCAAAGTCATCGTACTGTCAGAATTGAATGGGTACGTCAGCATGTTTGCTGGACTCAGCAGCATTGGAGCACAGTTCTTTTTAGTGATGAATCACGATTTTGTCTATGGCGCACTGATGGTAGGGCAAAAGTGTATCGTCGACAAGGAGAATGCTTTTCTGGTGGTTGCGTGTGCAGGAACGCGACCATTTCGTGGAGGGGGGGGGGGGGTGGTAGTGTAATGGTTTGGGCAGGAATTTCTTTGCACTATTGAACGCAGTTGATCGTCATTGATGGTAATCTGAATGGACAGCGATATAGGGACAAAATTCTTAACGCTGTTGTTGTCCTGTTGTTCAACGCTAACATCGGATTGCAGTTATTCCAGTAAGGCAATGCCCGATGTCACATGGCATGTATCTGTCGTGACTTTCTTGAGGAGCAGAGCATCAAACTTCTTCCCTGGTTTCCACTTTCACCAGATTTGTCGCCAATCGAGCATCTTTGGGATCAATTGGATGGCGGGTACGACTTCATGATCTTCAGATGTTAGGCAATTTACATAATGTTCTAAGGCAGAAGTGGAAGGCAATACCACAGGGTGACATTCAGAGACTTATCAGGTCCATGAGCCATCGATGTCTTGCCATCCAAGAGGCAAACGGTGGACATGCTATTGACGGCGTGTGTGAACTTTTTTTTTCACCCCATGTCTGAATTGCGACGTCCTGAAGTGATGCTGGCAACAGTAAGAACATGAAATTATGCAAATTCATTCAGCTAGACTCGAAATATGAATTTAACAATAATTTGTTTGGGATTAAAGTCGATAATACTAAAAAAATTGCACCTCAAAGTTTATTATACTTTCTTTTTTGACTCAGTATATTTATAAGGGAACGACTCCAAAACTGAAATCTGAAAAGCATAACAGAAGATGCAAAACAGTTTTATTTTTAAGATTATATGAGTTTTCTTGTATAATAATGCACTTTATATATTTTCTGCATATAACAAAACAGCAGAAATACTATCAATTCATGCCACTACAAGCAAGAAAAAAATAAAACTCCTTCCCTCTCTGATTTGGAAAAGAATATGCCTAAAAATCAATTAATTTATGTTGTGTGTTCGAAATAAAAAAGAATTTCAAATGTGTATTTTTTTCTTAGCACTGTTACATGTATTTGTTATTGGGTGTAGGGTTACTTATGGGTACCCCCCCCCCCCCCCCCCCCCATGAACCCTGGTACATAAAGCAGTTCTTGTTTACTATACAGTAAAGAAGCTCAGTTTTACTGGTAAAATAGGACCCAGTCACCAATGCTTGGGGTGAAAGGCTTTTAGAATGGACAACATGGGTATAAACGACCAAATAAATTTGACTTCTTCTCCACATTGTCCCACTCATTCATTCTCTATTGCTTGCAGGTCTGATCCAGGTTTTATCATTCATGTCCCATTTTCAGTATAGATGGCTGAGGTAAATTAAAATAAGTATATTTATGTATCATTAGGCCCCTGATCAATGTTATTGGAAATGGGTTGGTTACCCTGAATGGACAAGAACACCAGACACGAAGAAAGTTATGCATGGGAGCATTCAAGTACTCCTTTCTAAAATGTAAGTTTTCAAATAGTACACTTAGTCTACTAATTTCGTCTCTGTAAGAGGTTTGTTGGGTATCTGCTTATGGCTTTTAAACTTAAATGCTTTTCACTTTTGAAGTAATGATTATGCATTAATTTGGGATTAAGACAAACATTTTTAGCTCAACTTTGACGTAAGTCAAATTTCAGGTTATGCCATGGCCCGTCGTCCGTCTGTCCGTCAACAATTCTATACGGCTAGGGCTAGAGGCCATATTTATGAACCGATCTTTACAAAACTTCTTGAGTACCTTTGTTATCACCATGGGAGGAGAACGAGTGTTTTGGGGTGCAGTCCAAAATTCAAGATGGCCATCAGCAGCCATTTTGTTCCTTAGTGCAATCAGTTTTTAGCTCACCTGGCCTAAAAGGCCATGTGAGCTTTTCTCAGCACTTGGCGTCCGTTGTCTGTCGTCGTCCGTCATCCATAAACTTTTCTCATTTTCATCTTCTTCTCTGTAACCTCTGAGCCATTGTGAATCAAACTTGGCAGGAATGGTCTGTGGGAGGTCCTCTACAAACGATCCTCATTTTGTTCCCGTCAGATGAAAAACATGGCTTCCAGAGGCATTCTTTGATGCTTGTTGGTGGATTTTAAAAAATCTTCTCCTCTGAAACTGCCAGGCCAAATGTTTTGAAACTTCACATATTAAATGATGACTGGGACCCCCTCTACCAACGATCCTCATTTAATATTGATTGGGTCACAAACATGGCCGCAATTGCGGCTTATAGTTACTGTAGAAACCCTATGGGAAATCACATTTTCCTCTTCTTCTCTGGAAAAACCGAGGTGACGTGAAAACAAACCTGGCAGGGATAGTCTATGGGAGGTCCTTTACAAACGATCCTCATTTTGTTCCCGTGGGTTGAAAAACAGGCCGTCAGAGGCATTCTTTGATTCTGATTGGTGGATTTTCAAAAATCTTCTCCTCTGAAACTGCCAGGCCAAATGTTTTGATGCTTCACATAAATGATGACTGGGACCCTCTGTACCAACGATCCTCATTTAATGTTAATCACGTTGCAAACATGGCCACAATTGCAACTTATAGTTACTGTAGAAACCCTATGGGAAATCACATTTTCATCTTCTCCGGAACTACTGAGCTGACGTGAACCACACTTGGCAGGGATGGTCTATGGGAGGTCCTCTACAAACGATCCTCATTTTGTTCCCGTGGGTTGAAAAACATGGCCACCAGAGGCATTCTTTGATTCTGATTGGTGGATTTTCAAAAATCTTCTCCACTGAAACTGCCAGGCTAAATGTTTTGATACTTAACATAAGTGATGACTGGGACCCCCTCTACCAACGATCCTCATTTAATGTTGATCGGGTTGTAAACATGGCCACAATTGCGGCTTATAGTTACTATAGAAACCCTATGGGAAATCACATTTTCATCTTCTGTGGAACAACTCAGCCAACGTGAACCAAACTTCGCAGGAATGGTCTACAAGAGGATGGAAATATGTGGCCGCCAGAGGCTATATTCTAATGCTTTACCCAATGCCTCTCCTGTCTGCAGGAAGATTGGTACTGTCAGCAAAATACTTGTTTTTTGGAAAATCTGGTAAGGGTTGGTTCCAGTTTTCTCCACTGAGAGCTGGGGAAAAAGCACAAAAATATTGTGTATACAGTTCAAGTCAAAATAAGCTGTAGCATAATTGCAATAAACTAAGTAAACTGCTGCTCCTGCACTGACAAGATCAGAATCTGACATTTTCTGGAAAGCTATCAGTGAGAGCTTTCCAGAAAATGATGTCAGCTTCTGGTCTTATCAGTGTAGGAAGAGAATGATACATAGTTTATAGGATTATATACTACAACTTATTTTGACTTGTACTGCAAACAATTGCAACTGTATGTTGATATATGTATTATTAGTCTCAAGTTACTTATCAGAAAATACTGATTGATGACAGGTGTTTGGAAAACCAGGGAAGTTTTTGCTTATATTCACTTGCCATCTTGTCAGCTTAGATGAGAGTAATTATTGTATATCTTTTAAGATTTGACAAAATTGGAGTAAAATGTGTTTGACTGTAACCCTTTACCTATCCAAAGCTATTTTGAAAGAGAATACTGTCTGAAAATATTGTAATTTTCAAAATATTTATCCTTCTTTTACTGATTTTTTTTGGTTGAAACAGACTTCATAAATGTGTGCATTTTCAAGAAAATCTTCTTTGAAACTACAAGGCCAAATGGTTTGAAAACTTAGTGTGACTGATGACTGTAACCCCCCTCTACCAATGATCCTCATTTTAATCTTCATCGGATTGCAATTATGGATGCAATTGTGGCTTATAGTTACGATAGAAACCCTATAGGAAATCAAATTTTCATCATCTTCACTGAAAGTACTGAGCCAATGTGAACCAGACTTGGCAGGCATTGTCTAGGAGAGGTTCTCTACAACTGTTACTCATTTTGTTCCTGTTGGGTGAAAAATGTGGCTGCCAGAAGCATTCTTTGATTCTGATTGGTCAATTTTGAAAACTCTTCTCCTCTGAAACCACAGGGCTATAATGTTTTGAAACTTTGCATGGTTGATAACTGGGGCACCCTCTACCAATGTTCCTCATTTTAATGTTGATCGTATTGCAAACATGGCCACAATTGCAGTTTATAGTTACTATAGAAAAAACCTATGGGAAATCACATTTTCATCTTCTCTCTTGAACTACTGAGCTGACGTGAATCAAAACTTGGCAAGAATGGTCTATAGGAGTCCCTCTACAAACGATCCTCTTTTTGTTCCCGTTGGTTGGAGAATATGCCCACCAGAGAAATATGGCAACCAGAGACATTCTATGATTCTGTTTGATGGATTCAAATGTTTTGAAACTTCACGTGATTGAAGACTGGGACACCTTCTACCAATGATCCTCATGTAATATTGATGTAATATCGCAAACATGGCCACAGTTGCAGCTCATTGTTACCATGGAAAGCCCATGGGAAATCACATTTTTATATGTAGTTCCAGGTGAGCAATTACAGGCTCTGTAGAGCCTCAAGTTTGTACAGAACTTCTGTACGAAAGTTCTGATTCGAATAAATTTTTGTCTGAATGTTTAATAACATGGAATACATCACATATAATACAGGTTTTTTTCTCGTGCAGAAATTCTGCAAATTAGATGAAGTTTGATTTTTTTCAGTGCTACTTACACACAGTAAGTACACATGTCAATGCGGCTCAGGCAAGGGGCTGTATTTATGAACCGATCTTCACAAAACTTTTTGGGTACCTTTGTTATTACCTTGGGATGAGAATGAGTGTTTCTGGGTGCAGTCCAAAATTCAAGATGCCAGCCAGCGGCCATTTTGTACCGAAATTAGGTCCAATCAGTTTTTTGTACACAACTTCTGTATGGCTCAGGCTAGAGGCCTTATTTATGAACCGATCTTTATGAAACTTCTTGGGTACCTTTGTTATTACCATGGGATGAGAACGAGTGTTTTTGGGTGCGGTTCGAAATTCAAGATGGCCACCAGCAGCCATTTTGTATCAAAATTAGTGCAATCAGTTTTTTGTACAGAACTTCTGTATGAAAGTTCTGATTTGAATAAATTTTTGTATGAATGTTTAGTACATCGAATACATCACATATAATACAGGCTTTTTTCTCGTGCAGACCTTATGCAAATTAGATGGACTTTGATTTATTCAGTGCTACTTATACACAGTAAGTACACATGTCAATACAGCTCGGGCTAGGGGCTGTATTTATGAACCGATCTTCACAAAACTTCTTGGGTACCTTTGTTATCTGCTTGGGACAAGACTGAGTGTTTCTGGGTGCGGTCCAAAATTCGAGATGGCTGCCAGTGGCCATTTTGTACAGAAATTAGGTCCAATCAGTTTTTTGTACACAACTTCTATACGGCTCAGACTGGAGGCCGTATTTATGAACCAATCTTTATGAAACTTCTTGGGTGCCTTTGTTATCACCTTGGGATGAGAACGAGTGTTTTTGGGTGCAGTCTAAAATTCAAGATGGCTGCCAGTGGCCATTTTGTACCAAAATTAGGTACAATCAGTTTTTGGTACAGAATTTCTATATGAAGGTTCTGATTTGAATAAATTTTTGAATAAATGTTTAGTAACATGGAATACATCACATATAATACAGGTTTTTTCTCGTGCAGAAATTCTGCAATTAGATGAACTTTGATTTATTCAGTGCTACTTATACACAGAAAGTGGACATGTCAATACGGCTCGGGCTAGAGGCTGTATTTATGAACCGATCTTCACGAAACGTCTTGGGTACCTTTATTATCATCTTGGGACAGGAACAAGTGTTTTGGGGTGCTTTTGTTATCACTGTGCTATGAGAACAAATATTTGTGGGTTCAGTCAGACCCACTCTGGGACTCAAAAGATTTCTTTTCTAGTTTAGCATCTAACTGTCACCCCACTTTTACAATACTTTACCTATATATTTGTTACAGGCTATGGTCAGCATTTATGTACAGACCGTTTTATATGTACCTTTGTTATCAGGTCATTACCTAGATGTGTGTCATTGCTGTGTCACATACTATACATGTACATATCTTACACAAGTTGAGCTACAGTGTCATTGACACTTTCATCTTATTTCTAGAATACAGTTAAAAGTAAAAGTCTTGTCCCCGAATTTGAACAAAATGCAGCTTAAGCATGCATACACCATGAATGTTACCAGTTAACCCAAAAATATTGTGTGCAAATTTTCCCAAATATAGGTTTTAGAAGGACTGCACTGTAATTGAGAATCAAAACTTGGTCACAGTAAACTTTCAAGAAATGCATTTATCATTCTTAGCTCAACTTGACAAAGTCAAGCTGAGCTATTGCCATAACTTCTTGTCTGTGGGCATACGTACAGTCCACAATTTCCTTTGTCACACCGCTCAGGTCTCATTTATGGTCAGATTGATTTGAAACTTGGTATACTTGTACGTGGTGACCTCTAGATGGGGCTATCGATTTTCTTCCATTTCTGTTAAAAAATGTTGCCGCTGGCAACGGCCTTTGAACTTAGTTTAGTCAAACCTCAATATTTCCCTTTGGCACACCTTTCAGGGCTCATTTATGATTGGATTCTTTTGAAACCTGGTATGCTTATTTGGGGTGTCCTCTAGATGGGAGCTATCGATTTTCTTCCCTTTCCATCACAAAATGTTGCCGCTGGCAAATGAACTTAGTGCAGTTATGCATCAATATTTCCCTTTGGCACACCCTGCGGGGTACATTTATAATCAGATCGCTTTGAAACTTGGTGTGCTTGTTTGGGCTGACCTCTATATGGGAGCTATTGATTTTCTTCCATTTCTGTCAAAAAACATTGCCGTTGGCAACAAACTTTGAACTTAATTTATAGAGACTTCAATATATTCTTCTGGCATGCCCTACAGGGCACATTTATGATCAGATCACTTTGAAACTTGGTATGCGTGTTTGGGGTGACCTCTAGATGTGAGCTGTTGATTTTTTTCATTTCCATAAAAAATTATTGTCATTAGCACCAGCCTTTAAATTTAGTGCATTTGCGCAGCAACTTATCCCTTTTACACTCTCTACAGGGTATATTTATGAATTTTCATAGAAAAGAGAAAAAGACCATTGCCACAATCAATGACCTTCAAACTTAGTGCATTTGTGCATTAACATCTTCCTTCAAACTTAGTGCATTTGTGCATTAACATCTTCCTTTGGCATGCCTTAGAGGGCACATTCATTATGGGGTTGTTTTGAAATGCTTACATACAAATGCTTATTCAGGGTGGTTGAGACGGGCGCTATCGATTTTCTTTTCATTTCTATCATAAATGATTGCTATTAACAACAATCTTTGAATTTATTGCATTTGTGCATCAACATTCTTTTTTGACATGGCCTACAGGGCACGTTTATTGTAGGACTGTTTTTGAACTTGTTGTGCTCATTAGGCGAAACCTCTACAGTAGATAAGAGCTATCGATTAGCATTCATTTTTGTGAAAAAAGGTGCTTTTTGCAGTGACCTATGAACTTAATGCATTTGTGTATCAACATTCTTCCTTTAGCCAGTCTTACAGTTTACATTTAAAAATGTATGTATTGGTCAGACGTTGTGCACACCCAATGCAGTTATGTTGAAAGTTTCACCAAATAACTTTGGAACCAACGATCTTCAATTTTGCTGTTTCATTTACCAAGTTCAAGTTTGTCGAGTTGAGCTATAGTGTCATTGACTCTTTCATTTGGTTTTCATTTTATTTTCCATTAATTTAATTTTGTTTGTGGTTATATTATATTATTGGGAAAAGTTTACCAGTTTTCCATTCCAGTTGTAAACAATTATAAACACTCGCACAGTTCATCAGTGAAAGTCAGATGTAAAACAGCTTTAACCATTCCCCACCTTTCCCCATACACATAATTTAAATCAATTATGGCTGTTTATGATGTAAAATGCTGGAGGTCCAAGATTACTCTGTGTAGACATATGCTATGGTCAAAGTCATTCAAGTAATATACCAATTAAAAAATAAATTGTTTGGACACAATGGCAAAAACAATGCGATAGTGAGTGGTTCTCAAAAGAAATAGTTTTCCTTAAGCATTTGCATGCAGGCCTTTGCAACTGTAAGTCTAGCCCATCTTTCTCCCCTGCCTTCTTATCTTGAGAACTTTCTTACAGTTAAAAATACTTTCAAGAAGAAATTAGAATGTTAGTTACAGTGGAATGAGTCTGAATGGCCTACATGTCAGTCTGTGAATGTGTTTTGCATCTATCCTCACCCAGTGGTCTCATGCCCTAATTGACTTATCGAGATTTTGAGAATCCTACCCATTTTGGCTCGGTCCATTTAAATTTGATGGGGGCCATTTTGGGTTAATTAATTCATTTTGTGTATGGATAAACAAAAGGCATTATGTGATTAAAAACATAAAAAAATAAACTTGAATTTTCATTTGCTGTAATATTAAAAAATACTTCCGGAATTGTGAATTTCAGATCAGTGACAGTCGGTCTGTCATGGCCACTACTAACACATCAGAGACTATTTCTCCCTGCTGAGTTAGACCCAGACACTCATCGCATTAACATGAAAAACATTCATATCCTTATGTGATAAGGTATTGGACTTGTGCCAGTTCATGTTGTTGGGTATCTTATGTTGGAGTTCATATCACAAGAAAACTATTTTCTCAAAATCACTGTAGTGGTGGGTTTTCACCCAACAACTTGAAGTGATAAGCAGTAGCGCTGGCAGTCTTACAAAGACTGTTCATGATTCGTGAGTTTTTACTCAGAAAATGAATTTGTAAATATTTGCAGGGTATAAAATCCACCCACAACTCAATTGCAATAACCCCTCTTTCCATAATATATAAAGTAAATGTTTGCAGGAAATTCAGAGAAGAGATCACTTACCTTTTTCACTGAATGACAGTACCTCACTGGATAATAGGCCTACAGAATCAGACAACCTTTTCCCACATTTAACCTATGAACACTTAAGGTGAGGGAGTGGGGGTGCACTCTAAATACAGTAGGCTTTCAGGAGACCAATCATTCTGCTACTGTGGGGAAATATATCTCCCAAAAATCACAGAGAGGCACTTGGGTACTCTTGTGGCTTTCAAGGTGGCTAAGTATAGTTCCTTTGGTGACAACATTTAAAAAAAATGAGGGGGAGGGGAAAAGTGAGTGTGCAGGCTGTAATAAATTCTACTGTTGACTATTCACTCATCATGAATACCTTTCCAGATTGGTATTCTAAGTAATTTCTCTGGACTCCATTCATAATTTAGTCTTGGAAAGTTTGCCTGAAGGTTCTCCTGGGGACCTATATTCAGGAGACATATCCCTGCCTACTCAAATTTCGAAATGAATTTTGAGTTGGAATGCAAAATCGACTTGTCTCGCCTCCGATTCATGGATGTCTTTTTTCTCGAGTCGATGCGGTTCTGATAAATGACAGAGTTTTCATTGTGAGTTCTTTCTTTAAATGATGCAATAATCCAGTTTGGCCACGAAAGAAATAGGAAAATATGTCACAAAACCCTATCCGAGTCACTGAAAAATGATACCAACACGATTTACTGACATCTCATTGTGGCCTTAGTAAAGTCATTATACATAAGTCATAATCCCTCTCCCGTTGAGAAGAAATCAGGCCGTCGGTTTTATAAGAACTCGAAAAATGACTCGACTCGTGAGTATTAAACTAGAATCAAATCGAGAATCGACTCGAACTAAAATGTCCAACTCGCAGGGCCCTACCAATGCCATTCCTTACTACTGGATATTGCAACTGGTTTTCATCCTCAAGATCACAATGTGGTTACCAACTCGAGTAAATGAGCCCAGTAATCACAAAATGATGCAAAAAAAAAAAAATGATGCAGTTTCAAAAAGAAAAAAAAAAACCTATCGAGATATAAGTTTTCTGTTAAATGTAAATAAGTTATCCACAGTATAAGAGGATATTTAATTAATTGAGAGTCATAGGCTGAGTTTCATTTGGAACAAAATGGCTTTATAGTCCAGGCACATTAGACATAAAAATGAGAAAGTAAGGAAAAAAATCGGAGAAAGCTGATTTTTTTATATGTTTCCGGGACACACATTGCGGATAAAGTGTGAAAAGTCCCCGCGAATCCGAGTTGAGCTTTTTTAGTTATAGCGTTTTTTTGATGAAAAAAAAAATTCGACCCAGCTCCATATTTCTCATTCTTATTCGCCTTAGTAGGGTGAGAATCATAAATATCGTGCTGAATTATATTGAGAATACATATCCCCAACAGAAAATGCCAACTTTGTACCAATCCTCACACTCAATGGTGAAATATTCACGAAGATGTACAAAATTACGAAAAAAAATTTATTGTTTTCATACACACAACGGTACACAACGTCCATTAAATCAAATCTACGACTACTTTGGGAGTTAAATTATATATCAAAAATTGCAGAAAAGCAGTGGCTTTATAATGATATATAACAATAGTCATTTATTCCATAATGAACTGGTGAAACGTGTGAAATATTAACCATACCCCCTAAACTCAAATTCAAACGGCATCGACTTTTCTCATTCAAATACCGTATTATAGCATCATTGTTTCAGTTTCCATGTTCGATTAAATCACATAATGTGGTGTTCGCCTACACTCAAGATGCATTGGCATGTAATGTGTGCACGCCCTTGATATGTACTCATAAACAAATTTGTATTGTACAGACAGGTGATTGGTTCGATCATGGCTGGTAGCGGCTTGGATGAACTTTGGGGGACTGTTTATGCTGGTGGGTCAATCCATCATTTGATCAGTGGTCATGAATATTCAAGAGCAGTTCGTGCCCATTTGCTAACACAAATTGCCATTGCAAAACTTGTGTTTGAAGAAAGCCGAACACTAGATAACATAGACTGCACAGAAGTCAATGAAATATTCTGTGGACTTGCCAGAGGTGACTGTACAACAGCTGACGCTGTCAATCAAGAAAGTGTCAACCATCTACTGTCAAAATTACACGAACGGCTCCAGAATGCGTCCGTAGGACGCACAGGAAAGCTTTGGGTACAATACTACGAGCAAATAGGTCTTCTCCAGTTGTTCTTGAGAGCAGAGCGCACAGGCGACTGGGAACTCCACACATATTGTGTTCGCAATATGATTCCAGTATTTCACGCAGGTGGTCATTTTGCATACGCAAAAAGTTCTCATCTCTATTTGCAGCAGATGAATGAGCTAACAGAAATAATGCAACAGGATGATTTGAAGTTGTTCACTGAGAAAGGTTTACCATAAGGTGCTCAGATAAATTCTGGGACGGGATATATTCTGATCAGACCATAGAGCAGTGTTTAATGAGAATGTTCAAGCTCCCTGGTGGTCTCACACATGGCAGGGGAATAACCGATAGCACTGTTGCGAAATGGGTACATGGACTACCTCTTTGCCTTCCGATATGTAATACTCTCGAAAATTTTGTTCATGTGCACACTGGTCATGGCGAACAACATCGGGATCTCCATCAAAGTTCACAATTGACTGATGCCAATGACATCACCAAATTATTGAACTGGCTCAGAGTGCATTCCCCCTTTCAGAATAGAGATCCACTACAATTAGTCTCTATAGCGACTGGGCTTGTGGCCGACGAAACTGTGAACTGTGACCAAGTTCGCAAAATTGGTGAATGTTGCGTATCGAATGTTGTAAGCAAAACGTTCAACAGCATCAAACTACGACGTGTTGACACTGTGAAGTCTTTCGCATCGATGGCAAATAGCATCAAAGTCCGTGGAAGTAAGGTAGTGATTGACCCCAGAATTCTGTTCAACTGCATCACATGTGTTATTCAGTCACAAGCAGAGATGGAAGAGTATCTCAAATATGAACTCGCCCCGAAACCACCAGCATTGTTTGATTCTGCTGGAATGAGGAAGACACAGAAAAGCACGCTCGGTAAGATCCTCAAAACATAAACCCATCGAACTAGCCTCACTCCCACCAAGCAGCGATGCTGCACAACAACATGTCTACAGATGTTATCTCCAGGTCCAACAATGGCTGGGCACTTCGCTTCCTCCGACGGATTGGGGGTGGTCGCTAGACAATGGACTTCTTGTACCGACTGCAGCCACAAAGCCATGTGCCCCCGATAACCTACTGAATCTGATCAGTTGTGGTTGCAAGAGTGCTTGTACAAAAAGGTGTGGGTGTAAGAAGGTAGGACTCTCTTGCTCAGGTTTGTGTAATTGCAGTTCGGATTCTTGTAACAACCACAGAAACACTGTCCTGTCGGAAATTTCTGAGTTTGATGAATAATATGTATATAGGTCATGTCATTTCTGTATATAGCGTTGATAATAGTCAATGTAACTTAATCCATGTTGATTGATTTGTACATTCTGTAAATATTATTTTTTGATTTTTGTACATTCTGTAAATATTATTTATTGATCTAATGCTGCCAGACACAGACGTGTCTGTTCGGTCCCAAGCCCGAAAATAGTTGAGTTCTCATGCTGACGAATTTTATGCTAAAAGGGGAACTCGGCCAGAAGCAGAGGGGGTCTTCCATAATGTCTATTTTGTAAGCAATGATAAAAGTCTTCAAACGGTGGTGGATTTTTTATCGTCTGTCCAACTAACATCCCATTCTGTACTACAACCCTTTGGGCAAATCCGTTAGGAAAATCGTCATTTTTTGCGTAAATCCGATACTTTTTTGTGAATTTTCAATAATTTTTCGCAGAAATTGTCACAGAATGCATATTTTCCTCTAGGTAAATGTATATTAGACATTATGTAGCTCGAAATACGCGTAAACAAAAAATACAGTTGGATCAATTCGAGGTTACAAAGTTCGTGCGATTTTTTTTAATTTTTTTCAAACGCGTTTTCGAAAAAAGGCTGTAGAAAAAAAAAGCTCAACTGGGATTTTAGGGGACTTTTGTCTAATCGTTCAGTGACATGTACTCGACATTCCCTGAAAAAATCAGCTTTCTCCGATTTTTTTCCCTAGTGAAACCTAATGTTCTTGGGCTATTAGGCCTACTGTCGAAATATCTCCACCTTTTCATAACGTGTTGTTGGAAAACGGTAAGTTGTGAAAAAATTGGTCCTCATGAAGAAAACATGCTTCCTGGTGTGTTCTTTCAAACCATATTTAATTAATAAATATTTGAAATACAATTCCTTTGTTTTTAGCTCAACTTGTCTGACATCCAAACACATAAGTTAAATGTCATTGCTAATGGCCTGTTTGGGGTGACCTCTAGATGGGAGCTATCGATTTTCTGCCATTTCTATAAAAAATATTGCTGTTAGCGATGACCTTTGAACTTGGTGCATTTTTGCATCAGCATTTTCCATCGGTATGCCCTGCAGGGTGCATTCATGAATGGATTGCTTTGAAACTTGGTATGCTTGTTTGGGGTGACCTTTAGATGGGAGCTATTGATTTTCGTTCTTTTCCACTGGTAACCATTGCCTTTAGCAACGATCTTTAACTTAGCCCTTTTGTTCATTTTTGTTCGTTTTGATACACTGCACAGGTTACATTTATCATCGAATCACTTTGAAACTTGGTATGCTATTTTTTTGGGGGGGTGGGGGAGGGACCTCTCAGCCCCTCAGATTCGGGTTTGTTCAATTAAATTGCCTGGGTTAATATTTGGTCACCTTATGGGAGCCCAAATTTTCACTTAGTTCAGTATGATGGAATTTCTTCAAAAATCTTTTACTTCAGATTCACCAATCAGAATCCTTTCATATTTGGTTTACAACATCTCTAGGGGAGTCAGATTAGAGTTTGTTCAGATTAGGCCCTGGGTTTATATTTGAGCTCCCTATTTCTTTAAAAATCTTCTTCTTCAGATCCACCAGTCAGAATGCTTTCATATATGTTATACAACATCTCTGGGAGATGGGGGGCAAATTCAGATTTGTTCAAATCGGGTCTGTAGGTTAATATTTGGGCTTGCTATGGTAGCCCAAATTTTAACTTAGTGCAATATGAGGAAATTTCTTTCAAAATTTTTTTCTTCTTCGGATCCACAAGTCAGAATGCTTTCATATTTGGTATACAACATCTCCAGGGGAGCAGATTCAACTTTGTTCAAATTGAGTGCCTGCGTTAATATTTGGTCTCCATGTGGGAGCCAGAATTGGCCATGTAGCTGAAGAATGAGAAATTTTTTATTCAGTGCCCTATAGATGTGTGTAACTAAGATTAATCCACATAGGTTGTATCAAGGGACTTCATAGGGGAGCTCCACTTTTTACATTATGATGAACTGAAGAAAAGGCATGATGATTGGACTATTTTAGTCACTTCTGAGGGGCTCAAGGATTGACAGTGTATCCTATGGAGATGGATTGCTTAATGTAGATTCATTCTTGAACTCTGTTTATATTGTGTTCTGTTCAAGGTGAGTACTTCAGGCACCGTGGGTCCTATTGTTAGCTCACCTGACTGAAAGTCAGGGTGAGCTTTTCTTATCACTCTTCGTCCGCCGTCCGTCGTCCTGCATGAAGGTGGTGTTTGAGCCTGTTTCTCCTAAACCACTGGCCACATTTTAATTAAATTTCATGTAAGTAGTGGTTATATAGGGGCATTTTGATTTTTATCCAAATTAGGTTTCGGCTTATATTGAGCAGAGGTGTGGGGGAAAAAATGGCCAAATTTTTTGAAAATCTTCTTCTTATGAACCACCAGTAGCAGAGACTTGATATGTGGTATACAGAGTCCTTTTGAGGTTTAGAATCAAGTTTGTTCAAGAGAAGTTTGTTGGGCATTATTTGCCTTCGTTATGGGAGGGGCAAAAATTTTGGCCACGCCCCTAAAATTTCTATTTTCTGAACCGTGAGGTCGATTTGAACCAGATTTGATATGAGATGATAATGGGTCATAAGTAGTTGATTGGTGCAAAAAAAAATTTTCTCATTGCCCCGTGGGAACCCCGGGAGCTAAAAATAGGAAAAACCTTAAAACTGCCATATCTCCAAAACTACATGGCACGGAGAATTCTTATTTTGCATAAAGCTTACTTTTATCCAGTAGAATAGAATGGTTAAAAAAAATCCCTATCGGTTTGATAACAAGGTACTTTTTTCAGGACTTTTGAAAAAGTGCTGAGTCGGCACTTTTTAACACTGCAGGCAATGGGAAAAAGATCAAAAGATCTTCTTCTCCAGATCCAGCAGGCAGAATCTTTTGATATTTGGTTTGCAACATTGTAGGGTGGATCTGATTCAAGTTTGTTCAAATCGGTCCCCTGGGTTCACATTTGGTCTCCGTATAGGAGCCCGATTTCGAACTTCGTGCATTTCAGGAAAATTTCTTAAAAAATCTTCTTCTCCAGATCCAGCAGGCAGAATCTTTTGACATTTGGTATGCAACATTGTGGGGTGGATCTGATTCAAGTTTGTTCAAATCGGCTCCCTGGATTCATATTTGGGCCCACTATAGAAGCCTGAATTCGAACTTAGTGCATTTCAGGCAAATTTCTTCAAAAATCTTCTTCTCCAGATCCAGCAGGCAGAATCTTTTGATATTTGGTATGCAACATTGTAGGGTGGATCTGATTCAAGTTTGTTCAAATCGGCCCCCTGGATTCATATTTGGGCTCACTATAGAAGCCCGAATTCGAACTTAGTGCATTTCAGGCAAATTTCTACAGAAATCTTCTTCTCCAGAACCAGCAGCCAGAATCTTTTGATATTTGGTATGCGACGTTGTGTGGTAGATCTGATTCAAGTTTGTTCAAATCGGCCCCCTGGATTCATATTTGGGCTCACTATAGAAGCCCGAATTTGAACTTAGTGCATTTCAGGCAAATTTCTACAGAAATCTTCTCCAGAACCAGCAGGCAGAATCTTTTGATATTTGGTATGCGACATTGTGTGGTAGATCTGATTCAAGTTTGTTCAAATCGGCCCCCTGGATTCATATTTGGGCTCAGTATAAGAGCCCAAATTTGAACTTATTGCATTTCAGGCAAATTTCTTCAAAAATCTTCTCCAGATCCAGCAGGCAGAATCTTTTGATATTTGGTATGCAACATTGTGGGGTGGATCTGATTTAAGTTTGTTCAAATCGGCTCCCTAGATTCATATTTAGGCTCACTATAGAAGCTCGAATTCGAACATAGTGCATTTCAGGCAAATTTCTTCAAAAATCTTCTTCTCCAGATCCAGCTGGCAGAATCTTTTCATATTTGGTATGCAACATTGTAGGGTGGATCTGATTCAAGTTTGTTCAAATCGGCCCCCTGGATTCATATTTGGGTTCACTATAGAAGCCCGAATTCGAACTTAGTGCATTTCAGGCAAATTTCTTCAAAAATCGTCTTCTGCAGATCCAGCAGGCAGAATCTTTTCATATTTGGTATGCAACATTGTGGGGTGGATCTGATTCCAGTTTGTTGACTTCATATAATTTCTACACATGAGAAAGTCCCCGTTTGGACATGATTGGGCAACTGTCACAGCTACAGGTGCTCGAAGCCCGAAAACCTTCAGCACAGTCTACAGGTCATATTTATGAAGGGATTTCATTGTAACTTTGTAGGATCATTCCACATGATGCCCAGATGAGAATGTCCCCTTTTGGTTGCGATCATTCAACCATGATGGCTGCCCGAGCCCAAATCCCGAAAACCTTTAGCACAGTCTACACGTCATATTTATGAAGGGATTTCATTGTAACTTGATAGGTTGACTTCATATAATGTCTAGATGAGAACGTCCCCTTTTGGGCAACTGTGACGGCAACAGGGGCCCGAAAACCTTTAGCACAGTCTACAGGTCATATTTATGGAGGGATTTTATTGTAACCTGATAGGTTGACTTCATATAATGCCTAGATGAGAACGTCCCCTTTTGGGCAACTGTGACGGCAACAGAGTCCCGAAGCCTGAAAACCTTTAGAATATTCCACGGGCCATAATTATGAAGGGTTTTCATTGTAGCTTGGTAGGATGACTCCAAGTTAGTGGCTAAAAACCCAGACAAACACCCTCCCACCCCCCTCCCCCCCAGGCCAATTAGGCACTTTTTTGTTTTTCGTCAAAAATGCTTGTTTACAGTTTTGGTTAAAAATACAAAAATGGTGCCAGTTAGGTATTTTTTTTTTCTCTGCTCAAAATGCATTCTGAAGGATTTAGACTGACCACATGTGGAAAAAAAAATGGACTCCCCTAACACACCCCCACTCTCCCCCACCCCTCATCCCCCACACCACCTCCTCCTTACCCAGGGCCATTCATGCAATATTTTTTCTTTGGTACAAAATGCATTTTTAGCCTGACTGTTTATAGTCAGGGCTATAGTCATGACTTTCATCCGTCCATCTGTCGGTCCATCCACCTGTCTGTAAACAATTGGTTTCTGACTGATAACTCCAGTTTGGATTGTTTGATTTCAACCAAAGTTGATATGTGTATTTTCCAGCTAGTAATACAGGCCAGGTTTCAATATAGGTTCCACAACTGCCCCACACCCCACACACACACACACACACACACACACAAATTGTCACTTAGGCAATTATTCCCAAAATGCATTTTGAAGGATTGTGAGTTTTTACATGCAAAAAAAGAAAATTGACTCATATAGCCCAACATTGCTTTATGTACTGCATCTTTAATCCTTTACCTTACACAAGTTGAAGACAACAGTACAAATTATTTTTCTGAAACCTCAGATTTTTTCATTTTTATCTCAACTTGACAAAGTCAAGCTGAGCTATTGCCATCACTTCTCGTCCGTCGGCTACGTTAGTACGTTAGTACGTACGTCCACATTTTCCTTTGGCACACCTCACAGGTCGCATTTAAGATCAGATTACTTTGAAACTTGGTATGCTTGTTTGGAGTGACCTCTAGATGGGAGCTATCGATTTTCTTCAATTTCTGTCAAAAAATGTTGCCGCGGTCAACGTTCTTAGAACTTAGTTTAGTCAGAAGACTCAATATTTCCCTTTGGCACACCCTACAGGGTACATTTATGATCAGATTGCTTTGAAACCTGGCATGCTTGTTTGGGGTGACCTCTAGATGGGAGCTATCGATTTTCTTCAATTTCTGTCAAAAAATGTTGCCGCGGTCAACGTTCTTAGAACTTAGTTTAGTCAGAAGACTCAATATTTCCCTTTGGCACACCCTACAGGGTACATTTATGATCAGATTGCTTTGAAACCTGGCATGCTTGTTTGGGGTGACCTCTAGATGGGAGCTATCTATTTTCTTCAATTTCCGTCCAAAAATGTTGCCGCGGCCAATGTTCTTAGAACTTAGTTTAGTCAAACCACAATATTTCCATTTGGCACACCCTACATGGTACATTTATGATTTGTTTGCTTTGAAACCTGGTATGCTTATTTAAGGTGACCTCTAGATGGGAGCTATCGATTTTCTTCAATTTCCGGCAAAAAATGTTGCCACGGCCAACGTTCGTAGAACTTAGTTTAGTCAGACCTCAATATTTCCCTTTGGCACACCCTACAGGACACATTTATGATCATATTGCTTTGAAACCTGGTATGCTTGTTTGGGGAGACCTCTAGATGGGAGCTATCGATTTTCTTCAATTTCTGTCAAAAATGTTGCCAAGGCCAACGTTCTTAGAACTTAGTTTAGTCAGAAGACTCAATATTTCCCTTTGGCACACCCTACAGGGTACACTTATGATCGGATTGCTTTGAAACCTGGCATGCTTGTTTGGGGTGACCTCTAGATGGGAGCTATCGATTTTCTTCAATTTCCATCAAAAAGTGTTGCCGCAGCCAACATTCTTAGAACTTAGTTCAGTCAGACCACAATATTTCCCTTTTATATACCCTACAGGGCACATTTATGATTAGATTGCTTTGAAACCTGGTATGCTTATTTACGATGACCTCTAGATGGGAGCTATCGATTTTCTTCCATTCCTGTCAAAAAATGTTGCCACGGCCAACGTTCTTAGAATTTAGTCTAGTCAGACCACAATATTTCTCTTTTGTACACCCTACAGGGCACATTTATGATTGGATTGCTTTGAAACCTGGCATGCTTGTTTGGGGAGGCCTCTAGATGGGAGCTATCGATTTTCTTCGGTTTCTGTCAAAAATGTTGCCACTGGCAAAAAAAATGACATTGGTACCAATGATCTTCAATTTTGCCATTTCATTTATAACTTACCAAGTTCAAGTTTATCAAGTTGCGCTATAGTGTCATTGACACTTTCATTTATTTACTTCTAACCATAGCTTATTACTCCTTATTGGAACAAGCTCATCAAGTTTGTTCCATTAATAGGCCATGAGGTATGTTTTGAAGAAGAGAAATGAAAAAATAAAATTTGAATAGCAAATTTTGTATATCATGAGTGCAGATGTGGCAGATTCGTTAGGTAAACTGTTAACAAAAAATGGCTCCGACTATTTTGTGTCTAAGCATTGCCATTCCTGGGACAGTCGGGCTGCATGTGTGACATCACTCTAGTGTTTTAAAGCATTTCTTTCAATTCAGCATTAATATTTTAAGTTGCAGATGCTTTTAACAACTGATCATTTTATTAAGAGATCATAATAATTGATTTATACATATTTTTTTCATGGAAAATGAAAATTTACCCAAATTTGTCATGGAAAATCATGGCTTCTCTGGAATTTTCAGAAAGATGTATGAGGTCAAGAACCAGAAGTGAAGTTAGTGAACAATGATAGAGTGATTCCACTCAAAATACCCTATAATTGCAACTAGGTGAATGTCATAAAACATGTTATTAGCTCACCTGGCCTAAAAGATCTGCATTTTGTTCCCGTCGGATGAAAAACATGGCTTCCAGAGGCATTATTTGATTCTGTTTGGTGGATTTTCAAAAATTTTCTCCTCTGAAACCGCCAGGCCAAATGTTTTGAAACTTCACATAAATGATGACTGGGACCCCTCTACCAATGCTCATCATTTAATGTTGATCGGGTTACAAACATGGCCGCAATTGCGGTTTACAGTTACTATAGAAACCCTAGGAAAAATCACATTTTCATCTTCTTCTCTGGAACTACTGAGCCGACATGAACCACACCTGGCAGGGATAGTCTATGGGAGGTCCTCTACAAACATTTTGTTCCCATGGGTTTGAAAACATGATTGCCAGAGGCATTCTTTGATTCTGATTGTTGGATTTTGAAAAATCTTCTCCTCTAAAACCAGAGGGCCAAATGTTTTGAAACTTTGCATGGCTGATGACTGGGACATCCTCCACCAACAATCCTCATTTAATGTTGATCGGGTTGCAAACATGGCTTCAGTTGCGGCTTATAGTTTCTGTAGAAACCCTATGGAAAATCACATTTTCATCTTCTTCTCTGGAACTACTGAGCCGACGTGAACCAAGCTTGGCCGGAATGGACTATGGAAGGTCCTCTACAAACAGTCCTCATTTGTTCCTGTGGGTTGAAAAACATGGCTTACATTTGGTATACCGTTGGTGTCCCTATGATAGCCCATATTTTAACTTAGTGCAATATGAGAAAATTTTTTTTAAAAATCTTCAGATCCAGCAGTAAGAATGCTTTCATATTCGGTTTACAACAACAACATCTCGAGGGGGGGGGGGGGGGGGGGGGGGGTCACATTCTGATTTGTTAAAATCCAATTTGAAGGAATTTCTTTAAAAATATTATTCTTCAGATTCACCAGTTAGAATCCTTTCATATTTGGTATACAACATCTCTAGGCGGGTAAGTTTCAAGTTTGTTCAAATCAGGTCTTTGGGTTAATATTTAGGCTCCCTGTGGGAACCCGAATTTTAACTTAGTGCAATATGAGGGAATTTCTTTAAAAGTCTTCTTCTCGAGAACCATCTCTCAGAATGTTTTGATATTTGGTATAAAACAACTCTAGGGGGGTCAGATTCAAGTTTGTTCAAATCGAGTCCATGAGTTAATATTTGTGCCTTTTTTATGGGAGGCTGAATTATAAGTTAGTGGAATATGAGTGAATTTCACTAAAAATCATCTTCTTCAGATCCACCAGTCAGAATGCTTTTGTATTTTGTATACAACACCTCTGAAGGGGTGGGATTCAAATTTGTTCAAATCGGGTCCCTGGGTTAATATTTGGGCTCCCTATGGAAGCCCGAATCTCAGCTTAGTGCAATATGAGGAAATTTCTTTAAAAGTCTTCTTCTTCAGACCCCCCATCAGACTGCTTTCACATTTAATATACAGCATTCTGGTGGTGGAAGGGAAGGGCTCAGAATTGAGTTTGTTCAAGTTAAGTTCCTAGGTTGATATTTGGACGCCCTAGTTTTGCATTACTGGATATCTGGGCATTATTTCTGTGGTAGCATCCCAGTACAAAAAAATAAATAATTAAATAACTTCATTCTTCTGTAGTGTTAACTAACTATAGATGTTAATTAACTCTTTCTTTAAACAACTATTGTCAGATGAGTGGCTCAGGCCCCATGGGGGCCTCTTGTTTTTCAGAAGAAGTGCTCTCACATCAGTTGTTTCATCACTCACTAGCATTTCTTTACTGGTGGGGTGGGCAGTTGAAAAAAAAATTCTCTCATTTGTAGTCGATGGTTATTTTGCTCATAGCAGCTGAATATGGATTCCCTGTCAAGGCTGGAAATAAGCAGACTATATAATAAACAAAATGAGATCCCCAGAGGGTGAATTTAGTGATGCTACCCCTAGCATCTCTAAATGTACCCTCTGTGAACCTGAGTCTGAATCAGGGTCTCAGGCCTAAACAGGACAAGGTACCCATATATAGGATGAATTGGGAATTTCTAGCCATGGGATAGCATCAGCAGATTCACCCTTTGGGGGACCTTATTCTGCAAATGACAGATTGCTTATTTCCAGGCTTGTTCTCTGTTGGTCCCCAGTGTGATGTCAAGTAGCTCATTACCATTTTTTTACATGCTTTTGTTTGGATGCATATCTGGAACATATTAATGCACTCAACTGAAAATGTGTGAAGAACCTGTCAGTTCCACTTTAATGTGGGTTTCTTGTCTGTTTGTTAGTTTGTTTTGAGCATCTCTTCATGAGATTCAAAACTCATCTTTCAGGTGCATGCCTCAGGCCCCCTAGGACCTCTTGTTTTTGTCTATACCTGCCGCTGACATAAAATGCCTATCCACAAGAGATGGACAGGTGAAGACTTTGAGACCTTGGAAGGCCAGTGGTACCTGTATTGTTTGAAATATGTAATTACTCACAAAAATTCAAAATTGCTAAGAGTTTGGGCTAAATACTGCCAATCAGAAAATCTTTTATGCACTTTCTCTTTTCAAAGATTACTTTTTCAAAGATTACTTGTATATTAATTTTGTGTTTCAATCTTTATTTAAGCTCTTGTTGGAAAAATTTCACAGCATGGTGCAGAACTAGTGGATATTTGGGACAAGCAGCTAAGTGAAAGTACTGATAACACAATAAATGTAGAGATTATTAAAGATCTCAGTAGAGCTGTGAGTAAAATTATTTTTGATGCATTTGTTAGGTTTATGTTTTATTACTTTGTACAGCTAAAACCTGTTAATTGAAAAGCCACATAGCCATGAGTGAAAAATATTCAGTTAAACAGATGTATAGAGGTTCTTTTGGGCATCATCAGTGGCCATTTATGGGACCCTTCCCCAATGACATTTGGGCATGATTTTTATATGGCCACTCTTGTGAGCAGGCTGTATTATGGTATGGCCATGTCTGTCTGTCTGTCAGTTCATCCATCTGTCCGTCCATCCGTTAACTTTTGTTTATCCATGCAATAACTTGAAAGCAATACATCCAACAGATACTGTTTCTTTATGGTTGATTAGCCATGACTAGAGGATGGTTCCTTTCGATAACCAGAATTCTGGCATATCCAGTAGGGCCACCACGGAAGCCATCTTGGATTTTTTGATTGTCCACGCGATAACTTGAAAACTATAGATCCATCAGATACTGATTATTAGTCGAGTTTTGACAAAGTCAAACTCGACTAATAGTTTGATGAAGTGGCGGGCAGTAGGCGGGCGGGCTGGCGGGCATAAACAATTGGTTTCCAGGCAATAAATTTAGTTCTATATGTCACACTTTCACCAAATTTACACCACCGGTTACTCCATAGGAAAGGAAGACACCTATTGATTTTGGGGTCTGAAGCCTCAAGGTCAAGGTCACTGTTACTATTGGTTTCCGGGCAATAACTTTAGTTCTATTTGTTGTACCTTCACCAAATTTACACCAGAGGTTAGGAAAGGAAGACACTTATTGATTTTGGGGTCTGATGCCCCGAGGTCAAGGTCACTGTTACTATAAATAGAATTTTTTTTCAACAAATTGGTTTCCGGGCAATAACTTTAGTTCTATTTGTCGCACCTTCACCAAATTTACACCAGAGGTTACTCCATAGGCAAGGAAGACGTCGATTGACTTTGGGGTCTGATGACCCAAGGCCAAGGTCAAGGTCACTGTTACTATAAACAGAATTTTTTCAACAAATTGGTTTCTGTGGTCAATAACTTTAGTTCTATTTGTCGCACCTTCACCAACTTTACACCAGAGGGGTTACTCCATAGGACAGGAAGACACCTATTGATTTTTGGGTCTGATGCCCCAAAGTCAAGGTCACTGTTACTATAAATAGAATTTTTTTCAACAAATTGGTTTCCGGACAATAACTATTTGTCACACCTTCACTGAATTTACACCAAAAGGTTACTCCAGAGGAAAGGAGACACCTATTGATTTTGGGGTCTGTTGCGCCGTGACCAAGGTCGCTGTTACTATAAACAGATTTTTTTTCGACAAAGTGGTTTCGAGTGTTCTGGTATAGAGTGAGAACAGTGCAATGGTAGGAACTGCCTGAAGTAAAAGTCTTTTAAGAGTGGGGGCACGAAAACTGTAGTTATCACTGTTGGCAAAAGTTGCTGTTGCGACAAATAACTTGCTTTTCTGACTTTTCACAAAATTTAATGTCAGAACTCGACTTGTGGATCTGTGATCCTCTTGTCAGATTTTTTATGGTTGATTAAGCATGACTAGAGGATGGTTCCTTTCGATAACCAGCATTCTGTCATATGGCCACCATGGTGGCCATCTTGGATTTTCAGGGACTTTTGATTATCCATGCGATAATCCAACAGATACTATTTTTTATGGTTGATTAGTCGTGACTAGCGCAGTTTCTTCATAGGCGGCCATACTTGTTCCTAATTCTTAACCCAAAATTTCCCAGTCTCAATTCCCGCTCAAACACAAATTTTATACGCAACTGTTGCCCTGAATTGGGTAGTCATAAGACCTCAGAAAACCATCAGTTTTCTGAGGCCTTACGACTACCAAGCTCATCTCTTCACCAGTTGGGCATTAAATTCAAATTGCTTGTCAAATGAAATCTCTTAATTCGAAGGTAAGTGATGAATTCTTCTTTAATAGTATAAGAACAGTTTTTTGATAATAGAGACTACAAAGACTGCATGAACATGATTCCATGTGACTGTTATAAAACCTACTTGTAATATACATGCAGATGCTTAGGTATCAGCCTCAATGTTCTCTGCTCAATTTGAATGTAAAATTTCTTAGTCTTTGTATGTGTTTTCCCATTCGAAACAAATTCCCAGTTGGATCCCCCGTGATGCAACTTTTCCCAATGGCATGGGCCCCAGACCATTTTCCAAAGAGGGTAGAATTATCCATGATGTATTAAATAACCGTAACAGAAATTAGTAGGGCTGAAACGGTTGGCTCATTTTCGTAACCGACTAACTGAGAGTTATAACCGGATAGTGTATCTGGTTATCCACGGCCATTATTTCACCGAATATGGGATCAAAACTATAAGAATTGGAAAGCAGTATTCTCAAACTATTCCGTAGTGCGTATACAAACGAACGTTGTTGAGTACTTGACAACGTTCGTTTGTAAACACACTGCGGAATAGTTACTCAGTACTCACGGATCATTAACGATGTCTTGAATGCCAAAGTTGATTATTTCTCAATATATACAATGCGGCTTCAAGGTGTAATCTATCACAAAGGAGAAGTGGCAGATTTACTACATTTTAAACATGGAATGATGATCACTATCGATATTTTGGATAACCGGTTGATGGTTTTTCTAATCAGTTAGGTAGCTAACTGATATCAAATCGATTATCTGATTAACCATTTCAGTACTAGAAATTAACACCTTTTCTTCATTCTGATAATTTGTATTATATCGAGTTTCACTGAGTTCATGGCAAGCGGGAAAATAAGCAGACTGTCATCTGTAAAATGAGGTCCCCAGAGGGTGAATTTAGTGATGCTACCCTGCATTGCAGGGTAGCATCACTAAATTTACCCTCTGTGAACCTCAATCTGAATCAGGGTCTCAAAACTAAAGAGAGAGGTACCCAGAGGATAAATTGGCCCACTATATGGGATAGCATCATCAAATTCACCCTCTGGGGACCTCATTCTTCAAATGTCAGGCTGCTTATTTTCAGGCCTGGTTCATGGTGCTCTGAGAAACAAGTTATAATAGTGATTAGTCTTTTGATTTTGTAAATGGGAGACGTGCAGTATCCTGCTGGGTACTATTTAAAGTGAGACATGCTGTTGTTGAGTTCCAGTATCAAGATAATATAGCTCCCCTTATTTTGGTTTTTATAGGCCGGCAGTGATCTCCTTGACTCAGTAAATGACTCAGTAGTCCAGTATAATTACAGGAGTGCATCAAATTCAGGAAATGAATACTTTGGCACATATGTGTATAATATAATCTGGTGTTTTCGTGGGTTGGTGATAAAATTACTCACAAAATCATTTTAGGGAGTGTAACATAAAACTTAGAGCCGGTTTGATCAGTATTTCCATCAACACAGTCTTTGTGAACTTTGAACTTATGAATATTAATGAGCTGTACAGTCACAATGAAGACATGGGTAAAACATCCCTGTCACTTTTGGTGCCAGTTTAAAAAGATGACAAGTATCGATCTCCAACTGAATTACCTTACTTGTATTATAATTTGCTCAGTTTTAATTCTGTGCATTTTAAATAAGCATACCCTTGTGCACAAATTCAAAACTGACACTTGAAGTGAAATTTTTTTTTTTTGAACAGCATTTTCTTATCGGAGTTCGTCATTAAATATGTATTAAATACCTATGCATATGGATTTTATGTGTGGCAAGTAATGACCACCCTGAATAATTGATGATGCCACCCTTTTCATCGGTCTTTCGGCCTCCGGAAATACGAATCTCAGAAGGGTAGTACAGTCTTGTACACCCTGCTGAAACACTGTGTGATGAATTTACTACCCTGCACCTTCAGTGTGTCGAGTTTTGTTTTATTATATAATCTGCAAATGGCATTCTAATGACGAAAACTTTGATAAAAAAATTGAGTAACTCAAGGAAACACACATCTTTATTATTCAACAGGAATGCTAAAACTTCAGAAAGGAATAGTTGAAACCTAAAACAACTTGAAAATGTCAACCTGTAAACTTTTTATTAATATGTCTTTGGCAGAATGACAAGCAAAGCTTTTAAGAGACATTTTGAAAAAGCTGTGAAAAGATTTTTTTTTGATTTGGAGTTATTTCCCTTCAATTGAACTCATTGAAACATTTGGGAGATTTCAGTTCAAAGACATTGGGGAAATGATGCGTCATTATTGGGACACAAGTTGATTATTGATGTTTTATTCGATAGTGTGGCACATTGTGCGTGTTGGAGAATGGTGTCACTATATTCACACTTGTACAAGTGCTTTAATAAGATTCACAGAAGAGACACTTTAGATGAGGAGATAGAATGTTTTTCGAATCTGCAACGATCTGTAGTGTAGTGTAGAAACACCACAACAGAATCCCTCTTCTCGGCAGTAATTTGAGTAAAATCAGACGTTGAGGGTATGTACACGTTTTATTTCAAGTGTTAAGAATATTCTCATGAAACAATATTGTTCTCATTTTGTTTGTGAGTCTGAATGTTTATTATTACTGACGAAAATATTTCGAGTCGAGAGTCGAAAGTCGAGTAAAAAACAAAATCCATATTCACAGGGGCCTATTATGGATGTTTAAAAATGTCCAAATTTAATTTTAGTTGACTTTTCAAATTTATTTGTAGGTGTTAAAGGTCACATATTTCTGCATAATGGCTAATCATAACCACAAATTTAGAGACTTTTCATCGAGGTCCCAAACAAGGAGTTTACAATGTAGGAATAAAATCCATCTTCAGTAAATGTTGAATAGAATAATGTAAAGTAATATGAGCTATATGGTTTTTACCTGCGTCGCCAGCGGCAGAGCAGGTCTAGTAACCGCTCGACTCTGTCTGTCCATCAGTCCATCCGAAACACTTCTTCCGTCAAAGTTTTCTTGGCTTCTATGAAAGGGAATGATTTTATATTTGGTCTGCTGCTTCATAATGATGAGTTGTATCGTGTATCTAATTTTCAGATCTGCTGTGCATCCACTTCCTGTTTGCCGATACTTATTGCATGCAGCGACGCAGGTCCAGACCCGGTATTGGTCTTGGCTTGTTGTATTGGAAAATGAATACAGAAAATGGCACAGTTCATTGAAAATCAAGGTTTTTTAACAATACAGTGGAACCTTGTTAATTGAATAGCCAGTCACTTGGCCAATGAAAATTATTCAATTAACAGGAGTATTCAGTTAACAGGAATTGTGTCACTTTCCTATATTCTAGAGATTCACTTAGCATTTATTCTATTATATCTTGTTTGACAGAGCTCTATAAGAACTCTGTCAAACAAGATATAATAGATTAAATGCCTGTATTGGATGTACTGAGGCCAAATAGGTCTACAAACAAAGGAAAACTGGGGAGAGTGAGAGTAATTTCTTGACAGATTACAAGATTTTTTATTCAATTAACAGGAGTTTTCTTTATAACCTATATTCAATTAACAGGTCAAATTTGTAATTGAGGTATGGTAAATGGTTTTGTGTTGGGAACAGTGCTTCGTGTAAGACGGGCGTGAGTACGAATGCGCCCATTCGCGCTCGTATTTTAAATTTGTCGGGTGCCATTAATCGCGCTCGTAACATAAACAGTGTCACTGAAATTCTGGTTTCGGCAAAGCGCAAATCAAATTTGTGCGTGCCTCAATTTTTTAATAATCTCTTGAATCAAATCAGTAGTTTACCCACGAAAACAATTATACATGTGACATCATTCCGGCATGCGCAGTTGTGACTGTTACTATATATATACTGACTGTGATTTTCCAAAACGTGCACACGTTCTGGAAAATCCCCGGCTAAATTTTGTAACAGGCACTCTGCGCATGTGATGTGTACAGTGCAATTGGTTCCTAGAGGGGTCTGGCCAAACGAACAACATTATTTATTGACAATTTGTCCCAGAAAGTGTGACCATCTCAGTTTTGTTAACTTGCACATGAAGAGTCAGAAAGTGTGATGTTGGTTGTACGTTCATCTACTTCCATTTCCTCAGATGGTATCGAATTTTTTTTCTACAAAACCAACAGTGAAACTTACCCATATATAAATTGTTATTAAACTCCCATGCACCTGTTTTCCCTGATGTGTCTTTTTCAAACAACAAATTACAGTAAGCCATTGCGATTCTCACATTTTTTGAATGGGAACGGGAAGATACGGAATTACAGACAACTCGGACCAAAGACAACTCGGACCAAGACCAGTCGGCCCACTTTTGAAGACAACTCGGCCCACTTTAACCTTGTCTCGAACTGGTCCAACTTGTCTTGGTCTGAGTTGTATTTGGTCCGAGTTATCCTGTTACCGAAGGTACGAACCCAGGAAGGTTCAGTTCGGGAAGATTTGGCCTCAGACTTCGATATTACGGAATTTTCGCAAGTTAAAAAAATACTTAGTATGAGTAACACAGATTTATCATAAAATAATATGATGTTTCTACCTGATATCATTTTTAGATAATCTGTGATACAAAATATTTTAAGATCAGATAATGACATTGTTCCGCTGTGGGAACCCCAGGAAGTGAGGCAGTGCTTGTTTACTATGGTCACCAAGTTCTGTTGTACTGGTAAAATAGGACCCAGTCACCATTGACCAATGCTTGGGGTGGAAGTCCTCTAAAATGGGCAACATGGGTATAAACAATTGACTACCCTTGACTTTATCTCCATGTTGTGGTCACGATTAGCCATTGTGCATAAATAGGTGACCTTAAACACCAATAAATAAATAAATAATGGCATTGTTGGAATAAAAAACAACACACACTGTAGAGATAATTAACTTTTATTTATTTACTGCCAGTGCTATATTAAAATACAGTTTCATTGGAAAATACTATCTGTGAAATACTGATTCAGATTATTTGTATACACAGAATAAATGTGTGTCGACCCCCCATGATTTTGATTTCCCCCTCATACTCACACCTGACTCTCTTTCAATGACTGATGTGTAGTGTGTGTGGGAGGGGGGGAAACTTCACTGGGAAGAAAGTATTGCAAAATATTCTGGTAAAATGGGTTTCCTGGACAATTGGCAGATTGGTGATTTATGGCTCGTCTGATGTCAAATGATGTCTGCAGTGTGCGCTCTCCTGCTGTTTTCCATATGGCAATCCTGTTTAATTCTTTTTTTCCAAGCTTATGTACATGTATAGACTATCAATACTCCAAATAATTAAAACTGCAGTTCACAAGTGTGAATAGCACCCGTCTCATATTTTGCGAGAGCTAAAAGTAGCACCCGTCAAATTTGCTCATACGAAGCACTGGTTGGGAATTTATATTCAGTCAATTAACAGGGTTATTCTCCCCACGAGAACCCCAGGAAGTGAAGCAGTGCCTGTTCACTGCAGTAAACAGGCTCTGTTTTACTGGTAAAATAGGACCCAGTCACCAGTGCTTGGGAGGTGCAAACCCTCTCTAAAATGGGCAACATGGCTTATTAACGCTCACCCCAGGTCTTGATACTCACGTTGTGGTCATGATTAGCCATTGTGCAAAAATATGTGACCTTGAACACCAATAAATAAATATAAATAGCAGGGTTATTCAGTTAAGAGATATCCAATTTAGTGGGCTCCACTGTACTATTCATCATTAAAGGCTGTTTTTCCACCAGACGTCACGAATCCATCAAAAGAACTAAACTCTGCCCATTTTCGTTATCGAGCAATCAAAACTTAGCATTCAGAACATTGCGATACATATAAATAGGAGACTAATGACCATATATGTAGATGACTGATTACCGTGGATCGCTAAACTTGTGTCTTTTGTTTGAAGCTTATAAGGTAAGATCGTTATTTCAGTCCAGATAATTGCTAATTGGCATTATAGACTCCTATTGAGATTCTTCTCATTTAAAGTTATCACGTTTATTTGATTTATTTCTATTAATCCTTTACCTAACATGAAAAGCAGACAACATTTTCAAACAAAATTCCTGAATAACTAATTTTTTTATTTTTTGTCTCAAAAACATAGGTTATGACCTCTCATTGGAATGAGCTGGATGAGCTCATTCCAAAGAGGGGTCATAACCTATGTTTTTGAAACAAAAAATGAAAAAAATAATGAAAATTAATTGGCAATTTTTGTGAATAGCGCTGGCCGGTTTTGGCCATTATGTTGGGTAAAGGGTAAAGATACACATATGGCTCACTTCAGTGACGCATGGGAATGGCACGCGATCGTTCTCGCACACCATCGCTCATGCAAAAATTGTCCAAGGTGAGCGAAGAATCACTGGCCAATATTCTTGGGTGTGTTTTCATCCTTTTGAGTTGCGTCAACAGAAACATTCAATTAAGTTTTGATGTTGGGAAATTTTTAAGAATCACTCGCAATTTGAAGCATTTAAAATACAATTGCAAACAATTTCCTTTCCGTTGTTATGAACATGACACTCAGTAGTTCGCAAAGACATCCACACACGACACGCCAACAGTAAGAGGGTTGCACATTGACAACTTGCCCAGAGCTTACTCCCGCCACAAAACAAACACGCATGTTCAGATAAAAAAAAACGGTGGCCATTCTGAGATATGAGAAACGTTTTAATACTTCCGTATTTTTTATCAAAGACATGCGGAATGTTGTCCCATTCCTTGTTTTCTTTTATACTCATGACATCTGTCGCTCCAATTCACCAGCGACGTGAAGTAATACAATGTGCCCGATTTGGAATTTACGCATCCATTTTCTACGATTTTAATAATCTGCCATTTAAAATCTAGAACTAATTTTAGTGGGTTACATGTATTTTCAACGTAAAAATTTCCATCTGTGTTCAGTTGTATTCATGCTTTTGTTTCAAAGGATGCTTGTGCTTTGAGGTGAGCGATTTTCCACTCGCCTCCATTTTGCTCCCATTCATCGCTGTTACTTGACAGCAGTTTTGGAAGCTTCCACGTGTGAGTTTAATTGCTTATTTTGTTGTGGCACTCTCCATCAAGCACTCGCCCATACATTGCAAGAAGGCAAATCCATACAGACTAAGTACTTTCAATTCAAAGATGAGATGAAACACATCCACTGAATATGAAGCCTCTAAGGTGCGGTACCTGCACATCAAAACAAACCCCAAATATGGGCTTCCTGAATTCTACCAGTTAAGCAGTCAAGGCAGAATTGAATTAAGCCCTACTGCAAAACTTGTAACAGCAAATTCGTTCATTTAATAAATCTACATACATGTATTGAAAAGCAAAGTGTTTTAAGTTAACTTGATTCAAATGGATAGAAAACAGTAACCTAAGTCAGAAAATTTGGGTATTTTTCAGACAGTACTCTTATTCAGTCAGAATACTGTTGGATTAAATCTGACAAAAACATTCACAACAACTTTGTCGCACAATCATTGCTGCATTTGCCTATACCAAAATCATAAAATGCTCACAGTAATGAAAAATTGTCTATGGAAGTTGTTCGATTTTGCAGAAAATCACTTCATCTGTGCCCATATGCATTTATGTTGAAAAAAAAATCGAGAGGTGGTTTTATTTCATCATATGTATGGAAAATTTTTAACAGAAGTAGACGAAGAATTGTTGAGAATTTTTAGAAAAAGATTAGTCATTGCAACATTTGACCCAGCTGTGCCAGAAATGAGTTTTACTTGAGCTTGCAGCACAAAGAGGATCAAATTCAAAGAGGTTGGAAAAAATGTGCAGAATTTCAAAGACTTTTGTAAGTCAGTTTGGTGTCTCGAATGAATAATCTTGAAATATCTTCTTTTGATCCATCATTTAGAATCTTTTGATATCGGGTGTACAGCATCTTTATGGATTTCAGATCTAAGTTTGTTCAAACCAAGTCCCGGGGTAAATCAGGGCTTGACATGTTTGCCTGTCACCAACAGAAATTGAGTGGTGACAGGTGAAATAAAACATACCTGTCGCATGCAACAGACCACTTAATTGTTAGTGAATGATTTATTCTGAAATCAAAGCATTGCTATTGTGGAAATGTTTAAAAGTATTCAAATTCGGCAATATTACGTTTATTACTTGAAAAAAATATGATTACTGCGATGAACATAACATGAAAGGGTGGAAAAATAAAAAGACAGTTGAGGCATTGCACTGTGACATCTGGTGGGTTTTTTCAGTGATAGTTTGGTGTCTGACAAGCACACATTCCACACACTGAGCTGTAGAAGACAAGGACGGTCAGTCAGAGAATTTACCACATTCAGTCCAAGACCTCAATACCTTGTAAATCCTCCTCGGTTTGCGAGACAAGCACGGATCCGACATGGCATACTCCACACCAAATGTCCAATATCAGCTTGACTGATGTTATTCCATTCTTCCGGCAAGTTCCTGGACATTCTTAGGGGGCTGTTGGCATTATCGTAGGTGCCTGCCTAGCATATCCCAGACATGCTCGATTGGTGATAGGTTTGGACTTAGTGCTAGCCAAGGCAGTGTAGTGATGTTCTTTCTGCTCCTGGAGGAACTCTGTTGGGACGCATGCTCTTGCATTGTCATGTTGGAAAATGAATCGACAGCTGTGAATGGCACCACATGAGCTGCTAACATGTCACTGTAGTACTGCAATGTGACCTGCCCTTGGATGACATGTAATGCTGTTCTGCTTGTCATGGTTATGCCTCCCCACACCATAACAGATCCACCACCAAAACGATTGTGCTGCCTAACTGTTACGTCATGGTATCTTTGTTTCGCCGCCACCACACTCTGTTTCGCCTGTCGTGGAAGTCGAGAGTGAACTCCGAAAACATGATGTTGCTCCACCAACAATTTTCTCAGCGCTGTCATACTCCACACCAATTATGCCTTGCTGCGATGTGACATTCAGTCAAACATGGAATTATTCAAGGTCATCGAGTGTACAAATTTCAGTTGTGTAGGCGATTTCGACTAGTCTGACCCCTGACTTGCACATCTGTCACTCAGTGCAGCTGCTGTCCAATTTCTGAGGCACTTTGATGGTGGTTATGTAATGCTGTGGTTCAGATGAAACAGTCCTGGTTAGCAGTTGTCGCCCTTGGACGACCTGACCGTCGTCTGTCATCAACATTGCCTGTCTGACGGAAGTGTCATTACAACCTGCTAATCACCGAAAGAGTAATGTTGAGAATTTGAGTCACTGCAGTCGGCCTGTTGCCAGCTTCCAACATGCCAACAGCAAAAAAAAAAATGTTTGTCACATGTCAGTCTTCGCATACCTCAAAAGTTCCGTTTCTACCAGAAATTATTGATGAACGAGTTTATACCAAGAAAAGAACAATGAAACCTCCGAAAAAGCCCATCCAGTACAAATGAAAATTTCAAAACGTACCCCACAGACTCATGCAAAAAACCTGCAGAAAGTTTTCGTGGGCTGGTGACATTCATGATCCACACTAAACTTGGTAACATATTGATGTGTCCAATCACAAATGTTTTGAAACTTTGCATGGTTGATGACTGGAACCCCCTCTACCAACGATCCTCATTTAATGGTGATTGGGTTGTAAACATGGCCACAATTGCAGCTTATAGTTACTATAGAAACCCTATGGGAAATCACATTTTCATTTTCATTTCTGAAACTTCTGAGCCAACAGGAACCAAACCTGGCAGGGATAGTCTATGGGAGGTCCTCTACAAACGATCCTCATTTTGTTCCCGTGGGTTAAAAAACATGGCTGCCAGAGGCATTTTTTTATTCCCATTAGGGGATTTTCAAAAATCTTCTCCTCTGAAATCACAGGGCCAAATGTTTTGAAACTTTGCATGGTTGTTGACTGGGACCCCCTCTACCAGCAATCCTCATTTAATGTTGATTGGGTTGTAAACATGGCCACAATTGCAGCTTATAGTTACTATAGAAACCCTATGGGAAATCACATTTTCATCTCTGGAACTTCTGAGCTGACATGAACCAAACCTGGCAGGGATAGTCTATGGGAAGTCTTCTACAATTGCTCCTCATTTTTGTTACCATGCATTGCAAAACATGGCTGCCAGAAGCATTTTTTGATTCCAATTGGTGGATTTTGAAAAATCTTCTCTGAAAGCACAGGGCCAAATGTTTTGCAATATTGCATGGTTGATGACTGGGGCCCCCTCTACCAACGATCCTCATTTAATGTTGATCGGGTTGTAAACATGGCCACAATTGTGGTTTATAGTTATAGTTGGGAAACCACATTTTCATTTTCATTTCTGAAACTTCTGAGCCGACATGAACCAAACCTGGCAGGGATAGTCTGTGGGAGGAATTCTACAATTGCTCCTCGTTTTTTGTTACCGTGCATTGTAAAACATGGCTGCCAGAAGATTCCAACTGGTGGAGTTTGAAAAATCATCTCCTCTGAAACCACAGGGCCAAATGTTTTGAAACTTTGCATGTTCATGGCTGATGACTGGGACACTCTCTACCAACAATCCTCATTTAATGTTGATTGTGTTGCAACCATGGCTGCAATTGTGGCTTACTGTTACTATAGAAACCCTATGGGAAATCACATTTTCATCTTCTTCTCTGGAACTACTGAGCCAACGTGAACCAAACTTTGCAGGAATGGTCTATAGGAGGCCCTCTACAAACAATTCTCTTTTTGTTCCCATTGGTTGGAAAATATGGCCACCAGAGACATTCTGTGATTCTGACTGAGGGATTTGCAAAAATCTTCCCCTCTGAAGCTACAAAGTCAAATGTTTTGAAACTTCACATGATTGAAGACTGGGACACCTTCTACCAATGATCCTCATGTAATGTTGATGTAATGCTGCAAACATGGCCACAATTGCAGTTCATAGTTACCATGGAAAGCCTATGGGAAATCACATTTTTATTCCCCCGAAAAAAATTCGGGGGGGAATCTAGCCGTGACGTCAGTCTGTCTGTCTGTCCGTCTATCCGTCTGTCTGTCCGGGCATAGACGGAATTCGTGTCCGCTCCATAACTTCTTACAGCCTTCAAGGATATTAATGATACTTGGTATTATTATTGCCCACAACCAGAGGGTATGTCGCGAATAAGGTTGGAATGGCTATCAAGGCTTTTTTCGGGGGAATCAGCCACCCTTTGGTGGCCATCCTCTAGTTATATGTAGTTCCAGGTGAGCGATTACAGGCTCTTTAGAGACTCTAGTTTCAATAGTATATTTTGACTATCAGTAACCGTCACCAAATGCTTAGGCATGAATGGACAACAGCCAAAGAGAAACAGCGATATGAATTTCAACAAACACGCCAAATAGAAAAGATAAGGAATATAATTTAGACTGGTTCCCAAAAAGTTGTTTTGATTTTTCATCGATCCATTAGATCAGTACAGCTTCAAACATAATAAACAGACTCTTCACCTTTGGGTTTAAACATCAGAATTAAGATTTGTTTGTTTAAATGAATTTTAATGCATAGGATGTGTCATAAACACAGAATGCGATGTGTGTTTGAATGGGTGGCTGTTTTGCATAACTCGTTGGAATGGCATAGTCACATATTGCTCAAGCATACAGCACTCGCGAAATATGACTACACCATTCCAACTCGTTTTGTAAAACACCCAGCAATTCAAGCACACATCATTTTCTGTCTATATATATGTTGAGCCCTATCTGCAATGCCATAGGATGTGAACTATAAATTGTGTAAATCACTTATAAAATTGAACAAGAAAATATAAAAAACAGACCGAACTACCTTTTATGCTCTGTAATTTGGAAACTTCCTCTAATTTTGGGACATTGGTTACCACTGTGACTGGGGGGAGGGGGGGGGGGGGAGGAATTTAAAACACTGGCTTGTACATAAGTCCTGTGACATAAATTCTGTAGGTGGCCAAGTACACTTCCTTACCAAACATGACTAGAAGATCGCATTTTCTAAAATGTTTCTTCAATATAAACAACTTTTCATTTGATTTTTTTATGTTCCCCCCAAATTTTTCTGGGAGCATATACTATCCACTTTGTCCATCTGTCCCTCCATCTAGGCATCCCCCTATCCCTCCCCCAAGACATATGTCTTTCTGCCCAGCTTATTTCCTTTTCATCCAAACAAACTTTGTTTGGGCCATAAAACATATTCAGAGGACCGATATTTTTTAAACTTCACACAATGATTGCTTATTCATGACTCAAGGGTCTGTCATGCACTTGACCCAAGGTCATAGCTTCAAAGTGAAGATCACAGACTGTTTGTTTCTGCATTCTAAATTTGGTCAGTTTATTAAAAAAGTATTCAATGAACTGATATTGTTTGAACTTTTTTTTTCTTTTCTTCAATCTTAACTCAATGATTGCATGTGTCTCGAGAATGTGTCATGACCTTGACCCAAGGTCATAGGCCAATGACGAGGTCACAGACTATTAATATGTTGTTTGACCATTCTGTTTTGTCCGATCCATAAAAAATTATTCATTGGACCAATCTGTATACTTTACTCAATGATTGCTTATGACTTAGGAGTGTGTCATGATGTTGACTCAAAGTCATAGCTCCAAGGTTATAGCTCCAAGGTTAAGGTCACAGTCTGTTCATTTGTGTCTGTGTCCATTGTAGGTTTTTCCAGTCCAGAAAAAACAAGAAGAATGTTACTAAGGTAACACATGCCCCCCCACACACCCTGTGACCTTCACCTTGCAGATGCGGCAGAAACTATTATACGCAACACACCTTCTGACTGTCCTTAATATTTGTAAAAAAGTTTAACAATTGTACTATGATTAACTTCTGAGTTATGGCTGAGACATGAATATTGACCGATTTTTAGTGTGACCTTGAAATGTGACCTTGACCTTGAAGGTACGAACCCGGCTATGGTGTGTGACACATCCTCCCATGGTCCTTTAGAATTGTGTGAAGTTTGATGACTGTGGCCCTAACAGTTTTCGAGTTATTGGCTCGGGGACACACACACACACACACACACACACACACACACACACACACACACACACACACACACACACACACACACACACACACACACACACACACAGTCTTGTTTTCCCTACATACCGAGGTACCCCATTGTCTGTCCTTTGTGTGGACTAACGGTTTCAACCTCGTTTTGCCGGTACAGTTCTGGGAAAACAACCGAGGTAAAGGGTTTCTTTTGTCTTTTGTACCTCGGTAAGGCGAAACACGCAAACTCTTTTGTCTAGTTACCTCGTCAAGTTGGTAAGACAAACGCACACACACACACACACACACACACACACACACACACACACACACACACACACACACACACACACACACACACACACACACACACACACACAGAGTCTTGTCTACCCTACATACCGAGGTACCCCATTGTTTGTCCTTTGTGTGGACTAACGGTTTCAACCTCGTTTTGCCGGTACAGTTCTGGGAAAACAACCGAGGTAAAGGGTTTCTTTTGTCTTTTGTACCTCGGTAAGGCGAAACACGCAAACTCTTTTGTCTAGTTACCTCGTCAAGTTGGTAAGACAAACCCACACACACACACACACACACACACACACACACACACACACACACACACACACACACACACACACACACACACACACACACACACACACACACACACAGAGTCTTGTTTTCCCTACATACCGAGGTACCCCATTGTCTGTCCCTTGTGTGGACTAACGGTTTCAACCTCGTTTTGCCTGTACAGTTCTGGGAAAACAACCGAGGTAAAGGGTTTCTTTTGTCTTTTGTACCTCGGTAAGGCGAAACATGCAAACTCTTTTGTCTAGTTACCTCGTCAAGTTGGTACAACCACCAATTAAAGACACATTAGTAGAAACGGATGAATTTAGAAAAAAACGTGAAGCTTTTTGGATCAATACGCTTCAAACCCTCTGGCCATTTGGTATGAACATATCAGAGGGCGAATGCGAAAGGAGGTCTATCATTCCCTTCACTTTAACGTACAACAGAATGAATATCGAAATAGCAAAAATGTTAAAAGATGAATTCAATTTTACCAATGCTAAATTAAATGAACCTTTGAATCTTCGACCTGTCATCGCCTATAAGAAAAACAAAAGCTTGCGTAACATCCTTGTAAGGACTAAATTAGAGCCCATCAATGAATAACATCAATTTTTGCCAGTCAGTTTAACCAGTTCCTAAGCTCATCACTTAGTTTAAATCAATTTTATGTACTTTTTTGTCATGTTTGAAACCAATCAGGGTTCAGTAAATGAAAACAATTTTTCAGCGGCATATTAAAAGAAAAAAACGTTTCAGTATGAAATGTCTGTGCCAGTGCGATTTTTTAACCTCAAACACACACACACACACACACACACACACACACACACACACACACACACACACACACACACACACACACACACACACACACACACAGTCTTGTTTTCCCTACATACCGAGGTACCCCATTGTCTGTCCTTTGTGTGGACTAACGGTTTCAACCTCGTTTTGCCGGTACAGTTCTGGGAAAACAACCGAGGTAAAGGGTTTCTTTTGTCTTTTGTACCTCGGTAAGGCGAAACACGCAAACTCTTTTGTCTAGTTACCTCGTCAAGTTGGTAAGACAAACGCACACACACACACACACACACACACACACACACACACACACACACACACACACACACACACACACACACACACACACACACACACACACACACAGAGTCTTGTCTACCCTACATACCGAGGTACCCCATTGTTTGTCCTTTGTGTGGACTAACGGTTTCAACCTCGTTTTGCCGGTACAGTTCTGGGAAAACAACCGAGGTAAAGGGTTTCTTTTGTCTTTTGTACCTCGGTAAGGCGAAACACGCAAACTCTTTTGTCTAGTTACCTCGTCAAGTTGGTAAGACAAACCCACACACACACACACACACACACACACACACACACACACACACACACACACACACACACACACACACACAGAGTCTTGTTTTCCCTACATACCGAGGTACCCCATTGTCTGTCCCTTGTGTGGACTAACGGTTTCAACCTCGTTTTGCCTGTACAGTTCTGGGAAAACAACCGAGGTAAAGGGTTTCTTTTGTCTTTTGTACCTCGGTAAGGCGAAACATGCAAACTCTTTTGTCTAGTTACCTCGTCAAGTTGGTAAGACAAACGCACACACACACACACACACACACACACACACACACACACACACACACACACACACACACACACACACACACACACACACGAACGCTTCAATCACTATATGCCATCTGGGCATAATTATTTAGTGAAGCAATGTTGTTTATACTTGAAACAATTATTTCTGGCTCTGGAGTGTCTTGTGACCTTTACTCAAGGACATAGTTCCAAGGTCAATGCCACAGATCATGCATGTGCCCATTTTTCCTCTTCTAACTTTATCGGGTCTGTAAAAACAAAACCCATTGACTAATCTTGTTTATACTTCTACAACAAGTCAAAAAAATATATTTATATATTTTTTTGGATTTGTAATATTCTCTCCTAAGAATTAAATGTATTTTATAGTTAAAACATCTGGTTGTCCAACACATTTTAATTAGTAGAGATATCAGATCCTAAACAAATACAAGTGTAAAATTAATTTAGTTGTATTTCACACCAACTGCTGTTAGCAGCTAGCCAACATCCACTGTTTAAGAAATTTGAGACACCTTCTCAAGTCTTTATTTGTTAGTAAATTTTCACAACTGAGATAATAACAATTTACAACACATGTGACAAGACAAACTGACACCTTTCACCCATTCCACCTTCAAAACAAAGAAAGGGTTTTTAATTGGCCAATAGCCTAAACCCAATTAGCCAATTGATTCCTCAGAATTTGGGATGGGTGGACCTATGGACTTTGGGTGTTGTTGGCAGCTTTGAGATTTTAGCTCACCTGACTTTCAGTCAGGAGAACTATAGTGAGAACTATACCTTTGCTGAAGACTACAACCAATCCAGGTATCTTCTCTAATAGGTAATATCTAGATTTCATTTTAATTTATTTCATTTCTTCATTTTAATTTCATTTTATTCATCTACCTATTCTTCAAATGGCTCAAAAAAGACAGAATCATCAGGGAAAGAGAGTTGCCCAGTCTGGAAGAGGCCAGGAACAATCGTTCCAGGCCTATTCTAGATTGGTCAAGGCCCTTTTCCAAGTGATTCAGTGTATGCACCATATTGGGCTCTTAGAGCAGCATTTGGCCAACCGGGATTTCCCGAAACAGTTGGAGAAGAAAGTAGATGAGTTAGGTGGCTTTCTAAAGCCGGCTCTTCCCACCCCACACATTTTTTCTGTTTTTCGACAGATTAGTGTGGGATGGGCCAACCAAACGTTAAATGCTTTAGTTGAGCATTACAAGATAAATTTAAACCAGTTGAAGTCTAAGATAACTTTGGCTATGCGACCACCTCCTGGACTCGAAAAAATAGACTTCAACAGCGCTTCGGCGCGTGCCTTGATCTGGGCTCAAAAAAACTTTAAAAATAAGTTGACAGATAAGACGATTTCGGCCTATGAGTCTTACATTTCGGAACTTCGCCCAGCGTCTGGAGTAAGGAACAATACTGGAGGGAGCAAGCAAACTCCGGCCCGTGTTGTCCCTCTACCCCAACGCGAAAAGCAAAATAAGAAAAGATCAAGGCAAAGCACTTCTCCCTCTTCTTTTCCTTCTACTTCTTCTTTCTCTCAGAGTAAGCGCCTCAATTTGCAAACATCTCCGGTCCATATTGTGACTGAAGATGCTCGCAAATTGAGTAACGCTGTCTCGCCTCGTCTTGTTCCTCTACCTCCTACTCCTCCTCAGCCTTTCTTCCCTGGTTCTCCTAGTGCTCTCACTAGAACTCCTCCTCCTCCTTCTGTTTCTTCTCCTGCTTCTGTTTCCTCTCCTGCTTCTGTTTCTTCTCCCCCTTCTCCTGCCTCTAGTGTGGTTCAACCAGGTATATCGTACTCAGAGAAAGTCAAATCACCGAGCCGCAACTCGGGCCGCTCATTTGATTCTAAATTCTCCCAGTTTCGGCATAAAAGCGGAGTTAATTTTGACAAAAGGAATTGGCGCCTCCCCGATGTTTGTAAAAACATCCTTATGATTGGAAGTTCAAATTTAGGACGCATTGATCGAAATCCCCATCCGGACATCCAGGTGGAGTGTTACCCCGGCGCCAAATTCAATCATCTGCGCTCTATGTTTAAAGGGCACAGGGGCCAGTCCAGTCCCCAAAAAATATTATTAAATATTGGCGTGAATTCTCGAAACGATAATTCTGATCTCGTAGTTAAGCAGTTGCGGAATATGCTTAGCGATATCAGGGTCAAGTTTAGATCAGCAAAAATTTATTTCGCTGAACTAAACTTTTCGCAAAAACTCCCTCAGGCTGAGAGGAGAACCCTGAGCATCATCAACGAAACCATTCGGAAAGTGAAGGACGTTAACGTGATACCAAAAATTGATGACGCGAAGTTTGATGTTGCTCAGGATTTAATCCATTGGACCACGAGAACCGCCAATATTATGTACGATCACTGGTTGAACCACCTAAATTTAAACTAAGTAAAGGCAAAGGTAACAGCCGCCTAACAGATGTGGGATTAGGAACTAATGTGGTTAACCTGTCTGGCACCAATGACCTAACAACCCAAGAGAAATCTCTTTTAGATCGCGGTTTGACTTTTGTACCAACACCAAAGCCTAAAACTGATAACCAAACAAATTTACCATCATACAACTGTAATTTTCTTAGGCAAATGAAATTAGCCGACCGCTTTAGAAACTCCAACGGTCGGAAACTTCCTTTTACAGAATCATCTGGTTGGTCACCTCCAGATAGTGAAGTAGATCCCGAAATTATTGAGGCTAGCAAACGAATCATCAAAAAGGTGTTCAGCATGAACATACTCTCCGATAAAGACAATTTAACAGCTGGTGAACGGAGAGCCCTCACGAAACTTCGAAAAAATAAGAAATTAGTAATTAAACCAGCCGACAAAGGTGGGTCGGTAGTTGTTCTATCTCGGGATAATTATATAAAGGAAGCCATGAGACAACTCAGCAATACTAAACATTATAAGAAAATAGATTCACTTATTTGGCCTAGTAATATCGAAAAATTCAATAAGATCTTAAAATTTCTCCTCGACGAAGGTCACATTACCAAAAAACAATTGAAATATTTAACAGCTAAGCTCAGTGCTCAAACAAGACAATTTTATATCCTACCAAAGATCCACAAGGACCGTTCTTCATGGACGGATGACTTAACTCCACCCGGGAGGCCAATTGTATCAGATTGTAATTCGGAATCTTATGCGATCTCGGAATTAATTGATTATCATCTGAAACCTATAGCAAATAGACATCCGAGCTATCTAAAAAATACACAGGATTTCCTGTCAAAAATTTCGAAATTGAAAATATCGAAAAATGCAATTCTGGCTACTTTGGATATCGACAGTATGTATACCAACATTGATATTGATAAAGGTGTTAAATCAGTTAAAAATGCATTTGAAAAATATCCGGATGCGAAACGCCCGGATGAACAAATTTTGGATCTTTTAGAGCTGAGCTTAAAAGGTAATGACTTTCAATTCAATGGAGAATATTTTCTACAAATAATGGGTTGTCCTATGGGCAAAAGATTCAGTCCTAATTTTGCAAGCATTTATGTAGCGGAATGGGAGGAAAATGCCTTAAGCAAATGTGCAAAGCATCCTCTCGTATATCTCAGGTATTTAGATGACATTTTTATTATTTGGGAACATTCAAAAGAAGATTTTGATGAATTTTTAGAAATTTTGAACAATCACGATCCAAATATTAAATTGAAAGCTACTATCAGTGAAAATTCTGTTGATTTTCTCGATGTGACCGTGTATAAAGGCAAGCAATTTCAGGCGTCCGGTCATTTAGATTATAAAGTGTATTTTAAACCAACTGATTCACATCAATTGTTGCACACAAAATCATTTCATCCTCAACATACATTTAAAGGTATCATCAAATCACAACTCATTCGTTTCCACCGCAATTCAAGTGATAAGGTAAATTTCAATGAGGCTTGTTCTACTCTATTTGGCGCCCTCAGATCGAGAGGGTACTCGCTGCGTCTCTTGCGTAGCCTGAAATCCCAAACCCTGAAAAAGCTCGAAAGTCCAGCTGAAACTACCGATTTCGAACCACTGAAGATTGAACACAACAGACCGTTGCAGAATGGTAGTGGCGCGGTATTTAATTGCAAAAAGCCTCGTTGTAGACTGCATACTTTTATGCCTGATCAGAAAGAGGAATTTTCCTCCGAACAAACGAAAAATCATTATCAGATCCGTAACCCCCTCCATTGTGATTCACCAAACATTATTTACCTTATCACTTGTAAGCGATGTCGGAAACAGTATGTTGGTCAAAGTCAAAATCCTTTTCGAGAACGTGCTACTAGACACAAACAGGATATAAAACATAATGCTGATGCCCCAGTAGCACAACATTTTAACCTTCCTGGCCATTCTTTGGACGATTTCGAAATCCATCCTATTGAACAACCACCAATTAAAGACACATTAGAAGAAACGGATGAATTTAGAAAAAAACGTGAAGCTTTTTGGATCAATACGCTTCAAACCCTCTGGCCATTTGGTATGAACATATCAGAGGGCGAATGCGAAAGGAGGTCTATCATTCCCTTCACTTTAACGTACAACAGAATGAATATCGAAATAGCAAAAATGTTAAAAGATGAATTCAATTTTACCAATGCTAAATTAAATGAACCTTTGAATCTTCGACCTGTCATCGCCTATAAGAAAAACAAAAGCTTGCGTAACATCCTTGTAAGGACTAAATTAGAGCCCATCAATGAATAACACCAATTTCTGCCAGTCAGTTTAACCAGTTCCTAAGCTCATCACTTAGTTTAAATCAATTTTATGTACTTTTTTGTCATGTTTGAAACCAATCAGGGTTCAGTAAATGAAAACAATTTTTCGGCGGCATATTAAAAGAAAAAAACGTTTCAGTAGGAAATGTCTGTGCCAGTGCGATTTTTTAACCCCAAACACACACACACACACACACACACACACACACGAACGCTTCAATCACTATATGCCATCTGGGCATAATTATTTAGTGAAGCAATGTTGTTTATACTTGAAACAATTATTTCTGGCTCTGGAGTGTCTTGTGACCTTTACTCAAGGACATAGTTCCAAGGTCAATGCCACAGATCATGCATGTGCCCATTTTTCCTCTTCTAACTTTATCGGGTCTGTAAAAACAAAACCCATTGACTAATCTTGTTTATACTTCTACAACAAGTCAAAAAAATATATTTATATATTTTTTTGGATTTGTAATATTCTCTCCTAAGAATTAAATGTATTTTATAGTTAAAACATCTGGTTGTCCAACACATTTTAATTAGTAGAGATATCAGATCCTAAACAAATACAAGTGTAAAATTAATTTAGTTGTATTTCACACCAACTGCTGTTAGCAGCTAGCCAACATCCACTGTTTAAGAAATTTGAGACACCTTCTCAAGTCTTTATTTGTTAGTAAATTTTCACAACTGAGATAATAACAATTTACAACACATGTGACAAGACAAACTGACACCTTTCACCCATTCCACCTTCAAAACAAAGAAAGGGTTTTTAATTGGCCAATAGCCTAAACCCAATTAGCCAATTGATTCCTCAGAATTTGGGATGGGTGGACCTATGGACTTTGGGTGTTGTTGGCAGCTTTGAGATTTTAGCTCACCTGACTTTCAGTCAGGAGAACTATAGTGATCACTCACTGTCCGTCGTCCGTCGTCATCCGTGAACATGGTGTTTGCATCTTCTCCTCCCAAACCGCTGAACCAATTTAATTGATATTTGAGATAATAGTTTGTTATGACATCGCAATTTGATTTTGTTCAAATCAAGTTGCTTCGCCCGTGGGTAGGGCCACACCCAAAAAGTGTGCTGAAATCTTAAAAAATCTTCTTCTCATGAATAGCAGAGACTTGATATTTGGTGTGCAGCTTCCTTTTGAGGTGTAGACTCAGATTTGTTCAAGAGAAGTTTGTGGGGCTATACTTGGCTGACGTAATGGGAGGGGAAAGAATATTTGCCCCTCCGAAAATTTCTATTTTCCAAACCGAGAGGCAAATTTTGACCAAATTTGATTCGAGGGCTTATTGGATCATAAGTACTTAATTTATGCCAAAAATTTTTTTCCCGTCGCCCCATGGGGACCGCAGGGGCTAAAAATAGAAAAAATTAAAACGCCCATATCTCCAAAACTACACGGCACTGAGAATTCTTATTTGTTGTGAAGCTTCCTTAGGACCAACAGAATGGAATGGTAAAAAAAAAATTGCCATCGGTTTTATCATGGGGTACTTTTTGGGGACATTGAAAAAGTGCTGAGTCAGCATTTTTTAACACAGTGGGTAATGGGAAAAACATATATGACTACTTTTCTCCCAAAGCACTGCTCCAAAAGCTTTCAAATTTCACATATAACATCTTTGGAAGATTGTTTCACACGTTTATTGAAATCAATTGCCTGGGTCGATATTTGGGCTCTCTATGGGAGCCCAAATGTTTAAATTAGTGCAGTATGAGGAGTATTTTTTAAAAATCGTCTTCAGATCTAGCAATAAGAATGTTTTGATATTTGGTATGCAGCATCCTTAGGGGGGTGAGATTCAAGTTTGTTGAAGCCGAGTCCCTAGGTTCATATTTAGGCTGAAAATTTGGGGTCCCGTTGTGGACTTTGAAATTTTGGACCAAAACCCGAAAAAAATTTTTTTTGTTTTTTCTGCGTTTTGGTCAATTTTAAGGGGATTATTTTCTACCTTTGCTGAAGACTACAACCAATCCAGGTATCTTCTCTAATAGGTAATATCTAGATTTCATTTTAATTTATTTCATTTCTTCATTTTAAATTCATCTACCTATTCTTCAAATGGCTCAAAAAAGACAGAAGCATCAGGGAAAGAGAGTTGCCCAGTCTGGAAGAGGCCAGGAACAATCGTTCCAGGCCTATTCTAGATTGGTCAAGGCCCTTTTCCAGGAGATTCAGTGTATGCACCATATTGGGCTCTTAGAGCAGCATTTGGCCAACCGGGATTTCCCGAAACAGTTGGAGAAGAAAGTAGATGAGTTAGGTGGCTTTCTAAAGCCGGCTCTTCCCACCCCACACATTTTTTCTGTTTTTCGACAGATTAGTGTGGGATGGGCCAACCAAACGTTAAATGCTTTAGTTGAGCATTACAAGATAAATTTAAACCAGTTGAAGTCTAAGATAACTTTGGCTATGCGACCACCTCCTGGACTCGAAAAAATAGACTTCAACAGCGCTTCGGCGCGTGCCTTGATCTGGGCTCAAAAAACTTTAAAAATAAGTTGACAGATAAGACGATTTCGGCCTATGAGTCTTACATTTCGGACCTTCGCCCAGCGTCTGGAGTAAGGAACAATACTGGAGGGAGCAAGCAAACTCCGGCCCGTGTTGTCCCTCTACCCCAACGCGAAAAGCAAAATAAGAAAAGATCAAGGCAAAGCACTTCTCCCTCTTCTTTTCCTTCTACTTCTTCTTTCTCTCAGAGTAAGCGCCTCAATTTGCAAACATCTCCGGTCCATATTGTGACTGAAGATGCTCGCAAATTGAGTAACGCTGTCTCGCCTCGTCTTGCTCCTCTACCTCCTACTCCTTCTCAGCCTTTCTTCTCTGGTTCTCCTAGTGCTCTTACTAGAACTCCTCCTTCTGTTTCTTCTCCTGCTTCTGTTTCCTCTCCTGCTTCTGTTTCCTCTCCTGCTTCTGTTTCCTCTCCCCCTTCTCCTGCCTCTAGTGTGGTTCAACCAGGTATATCGTACTCAGAGAAAGTCAAATCACCGAGCCGCAACTCGGGCCGCTCATTTGATTCTAAATTCTCCCAGTTTCGGCATAAAAGCGGAGTTAATTTTGACAAAAGGAATTGGCGCCTCCCCGATGTTTGTAAAAACATCCTTATGATTGGAAGTTCAAATTTAGGACGCATTGATCGAAATCCCCATCCGGACATCCAGGTGGAGTGTTACCCCGGCGCCAAATTCAATCATCTGCGCTCTATGTTTAAAGGGCACAGGGGCCAGTCCAGTCCCCAAAAAATATTATTAAATATTGGCGTGAATTCTCGAAACGATAATTCTGATCTCGTAGTTAAGCAGTTGCGGAATATGCTTAGCGATATCAGGGTCAAGTTTAGATCAGCAAAAATTTATTTCGCTGAACTAAACTTTTCGCAAAAACTCCCTCAGGCTGAGAGGAGAACCCTGAGCATCATCAACGAAACCATTCGGAAAGTGAAGGACGTTAACGTTATACCTAAAATTGATGACGCGAAGTTTGATGTTGCTCAGGATTTAATCCATTGGACCACGAGAACCGCCAATATTATGTACGATCACTGGTTGAACCACCTAAATTTAAACTAAGTAAAGGCAAAGGTAGCAGCCGCCTAACAGATGTGGGATTAGGAACTAATGTGGTTAACCTGTCTGGCACCAATGACCTAACAACCCAAGAGAAATCTCTTTTAGATCGCGATTTAACTTTTGTACCAGCACCAAAGCCTAAAACTGATAACCAAACAAATTTACCATCATACAACTGTAATTTTCTTAGGCAAATGAAATTAGCAGACCGCTTTAGAAACTCCAGCGGTCGGAAACTTCCTTTTACAGAATCATCTGGTTGGTCACCTCCAGATAGTGAAGTAGATCCCGAAATTATTGAGGCTAGCAAACGAATCATCCAAAAGGTGTTCAGCATGAACATACTCTCCGATAAAGACAATTTAACAGCTGGTGAACGGAGAGCCCTCACGAAACTTCGAAAAAATAAGAAATTAGTAATTAAACCAGCCGACAAAGGTGGGTCGGTAGTTGTTCTATCTCGGGATAATTATATAAAGGAAGCCATGAGACAACTCAGCAATACTAAACATTATAAGAAAATAGATTCACTTATTTGGCCTAGTAATATCGAAAAATTCAATAAGATCTTAAAATTTCTCCTCGACGAAGGTCACATTACCAAAAAACAATTGAAATATTTAACAGCTAAGCTCAGTGCTCAAACAAGACAATTTTATATCCTACCAAAGATCCACAAGGACCGTTCTTCATGGACGGATGACTTAACTCCACCTGGGAGGCCAATTGTATCAGATTGTAATTCGGAATCTTATGCGATCTCGGAATTAATTGATTATCATCTGAAACCTATAGCAAATAGACATCCGAGCTATCTAAAAAATACACAGGATTTCCTGTCAAAAATTTCGAAATTGAAAATATCGAAAAATGCAATTTTGGCTACTTTGGATATCGACAGTATGTACACGAACATTGATATTGATAAAGGTGTTAAATCAGTTAAAAATGCATTTGGAAAATATCCGGATGCGAAACGCCCAGATGAACAAATTTTGGATCTTTTAGAGCTGAGCTTAAAAGGTAATGACTTTCAATTCAATGGAGAATATTTTCTACAAATAATGGGTTGTCCTATGGGCAAAAGATTCAGTCCTAATTTTGCAAGCATTTATGTAGCGGAATGGGAGGAAAATGCCTTAAGCAAATGTGCAAAGCATCCTCTCGTATATCTCAGGTATTTAGATGACATTTTTATTATTTGGGAACATTCAAAAGAAGATTTTGATGAATTTTTAGAAATTTTGAACAATCACGATCCAAATATTAAATTGAAAGCTACTATCAGTGAAAATTCTGTTGATTTTCTCGATGTGACCGTGTATAAAGGCAAGCAATTTCAGGCGTCTGGTCATTTAGATTATAAAGTGTATTTTAAACCAACTGATTCACATCAATTGTTGCACACAAAATCATTTCATCCTCAACATACATTTAAAGGTATCATCAAATCACAACTCATTCGTTTCCACCGCAATTCAAGTGATAAGGTAAATTTCAATGAGGCTTGTTCTACTCTATTTGGCACCCTCAGATCGAGAGGGTACTCGCTGCGCCTTTTGCGTAGCCTGAAATCCCAAACCCTGAAAAAGCTCGAAAGTCCAGCTGAAACTACCGATTTCGAACCACTGAAGATTGAACACAACAGACCGTTGCAGAATGGTAGTGGCGTGGTAATTAATTGCAAAAAGCCTCGTTGTAGACTGCATACTTTTATGCCTGATCAGAAAGAGGAATTTTCCTTCGAACAAACGAAAAATCATTATCAGATCCGTAACCCCCTTCATTGTGATTCACCAAACATTATTTACCTTTTCACTTGTAAGCGATGTCGGAAACAGTATGTTGGTCAAAGTCAAAATCCTTTTCGAGAACGTGCTACTAGACACAAACAGGATATAAAACATAATGCTGATGCCCCAGTAGCACAACATTTTAACCTTCCTGGCCATTCTGTGGACGATTTCGAAATCCATCCTATTGAACAACCACCAATTAAAGACACATTAGAAGAAACGGATGAATTTAGAAAAAAACGTGAAGCTTTTTGGATCAATACGCTTCAAACCCTCTGGCCATTTGGTATGAACATATCAGAGGGCGAATGCGAAAGGAGGTCCATCATTCCTTTCACTTTAACGTACAACAGAATGAATGTCGAAATAGCAAAAATGTTAAAAGATGAATTCAATTTTACCAATGCTAAATTAAATGAACCTTTGAATCTTCGACCTGTCATCGCCTATAAGAAAAACAAAAGCTTGCGTAACATCCTTGTAAGGACTAAATTAGAGCCCATCAATGAATAACATCAATTTTTGCCAGCCAGTTTAACCAGTTCCTAAGCTCATCACTTAGTTTAAATCAATTTTATGTACTTTTTTGTCAGGTTTGAAACCAATCAGGATTCAGTAAATGAAAACAATTTTTCGGCGGCATATTAAAAGAAAAAAACGTTTCAGTAGGAAATGTCTGTGCCAGTGCGATTTTTTAACCTCAAACACACACACACACACACACACACACACACACACACACACACACACACACACACACACACACACACACACACACACACACACACACACACACAGAGTCTTGTTTTCCCTACATACTGAGGTACCCCATTGTCTGTCCTTTGTGTGGACTAACGGTTTCAACCTCGTTTTGCCGGTACAGTTCTGGGAAAACAACCGAGGTAAAGGGTTTCTTTTGTCTTTTGTACCTCGGTAAGGCAAAACACGCAAACTCTTTTGTCTAGTTACCTCGTCAAGTTGGTAAGACAAATGCACACACACACACACACACACACACACACACACACACACACACACACACACACACACACACACACACACACACACACACACACACGAACGCTTCAATCACTATATGCCATCTGGGCATAATTATTTAGTGAAGCAATGTTGTTTATACTTGAAACAATTATTTCTGGCTCTGGGGTGTCTTGTGACCTTTACTCAAGGACATAGTTCCAAGGTCAATGCCACAGATCATGCATGTGCCCATTTTTCCTCTTCTAACTTTATCGGGTCTGTAAAAACAAAACCCATTGACTAATCTTGTTTATACTTCTACAACAAGTCAAAAAAATATATTTATATATTTTTTTGGATTTGTAATATTCTCTCCTAAGAATTAAATGTATTTTATAGTTAAAACATCTGGTTGTCCAACACATTTTAATTAGTAGAGATATCAGATCCTAAACAAATACAAGTGTAAAATTAATTTAGTTGTATTTCACACCAACTGCTGTTAGCAGCTAGCCAACATCCACTGTTTAAGAAATTTGAGACACCTTCTCAAGTCTTTATTTGTTAGTAAATTTTCACAACTGAGATAATAACAATTCACAACACATGTGACAAGACAAACTGACACCTTTCACCCATTCCACCTTCAAAACAAAGAAAGGGTTTTTAATTGGCCAATAGCCTAAACCCAATTAGCCAATTGATTCCTCAGAATTTGGGATGGGTGGACCTATGGACTTTGGGTGTTGTTGGCAGCTTTGAGATTTTAGCTCACCTGACTTTCAGTCAGGAGAACTATAGTGATCACTCACTGTCCGTTGTCCGTCGTCATCCGTGAACATGGTGTTTGCATCTTCTCCTCCCAAACCGCTGAACCAATTTAATTGATATTTGAGATAATAGTTTGTTATGACATCGCAATTTGATTTTGTTCAAATCAAGTTGCTTCGCCCGTGGGTAGGGCCACACCCAAAAAGTGTGCTGAAATCTTAAAAAATCTTCTCATGAATAGCAGAGACTTGATATTTGGTGTGCAGCTTCCTTTTGAGGTGTAGACTCAGATTTGTTCAAGAGAAGTTTGTGGGGCTATACTTGGCCGACGTAATGGGAGGGGAAAGAATATTTGCCCCTCCCAAAATTTCTATTTTCCAAACCGAGAGGCAAATTTTGACCAAATTTGATTCGAGGGCTTATTGGGTCATAAGTACTTAATTTATGCCAAAAATTTTTTTCCCGTCGCCCCATGGGGACCGCAGGGGCTTAAAATAGAAAAAATTAAAACGCCCATATCTCCAAAACTACACGGCACTGAGAATTCTTATTTGTTGTGAAGCTTCCTTAGGACCAACAGAATGGAATGGTCAAAAAAAATTGCCATCGGTTTTATCATGGGGTACTTTTTGGGGACATTGAAAAAGTGCTGAGTCAGCATTTTTTAACACAGTGGGTAATGGGAAAAACATATATGACTACTTTTCTCCCAAAGCACTGCTCCAAAAGCTTTCAAATTTCACATATAACATCTTTGGAAGATTGTTTCACACGTTTATTGAAACTGCTAACTTGAAAATAAGAACTGAGATAAAGTCAAGTCAAGTTTGCTCCAAAAGTTATCCATGTCTTTTTAGAATTCTTTTCTTGTGATGTCGACAAAGCTCGAACATGTTGGATACTGACGGTTGGAGAACGTGTAGTGGTATTTGATTATTCAGAAGGTGCGGAGAAATAAGTGTTTTAAGACATTTTTAAGACATTTGAAGTGTTGTTCCCCGATTTTCGGTGCAAGGCTTCTCTTGTGTGGGTTCATCGTCACCCTAGTAACAGTACTTGTCAGTACTAAAGGTGTGAAATCGATTTGCTGGGTGGTTTCCTGTGGTATGGAAAGGTGTGATAAACATTCAATCAAGATCTGTTTATAGTCTAGACATGTTATTTACACATTCTCTCTTCATGCCTGCTTTCTGGTGGATTATGTTTTTCACTTAAACCTTTTTCGTGGAAATTCAGATAGATTTCTTGTTAAACCAGGACTCATTTTAAGAATGGAGCATTCGGAATGTGATGCAGGAGAATATGAAATCTTTGTTGAAAACGACAAATCATACACCGTTTTAAAAGCGGCCGAACCCTTTACTGGTGATGCACAGCATAGCAAAAACGAGATTCGTGATAACAACATTACAAAACAATCAGCATTAACGTCGAGTAAAGACGACCTCCCAGAGACCGACGTGATGAAAGTGTCTGAAGGTCTTCCTTCGAAGGATTGCTGCCAGAACAAGTCGTTCCCCGAAAACCCGAACTGTTTGAATAATAAACATGACAAACTGTTAAAGATATTTGATGGTGTACAGTTAGGGCATATACTAAACTGGCCAAGGGACAAATTTGTTGAACAACTTACAAACACTTTTAAAAACGATGAATTCAAGCTGGAAAATCTTCGAAGGAGCATTTTTTCTGAGACCTCTGATCTGCAAGAGTTGTACGAACTAAAACGCCGCATTCATAGGGGCTCTGGTGATTCAGTTACCACTAAGCTAGCTAAGGATATTTATCATCTAGTGCAATATGCCGAGGGGGGTAGTGCAGATGACGTAAAGGATATTTTCGTTAAAGTACGTCGTAAACATTCTGACCGATCGCGTGAAACGCCCCCTAGTCCATCAAGCGGCACTTGCAACTTAACTGTACAGGATACACTCAAAGAAGCACTAACTGATATGACTTTGATAAAGGCAGACCTTGGAGATTTGAGAGGTATAGTAACCACCCTCTCGACAGAAATCGAGGCAATAAAAGAAAATCAGCTTAAAATCCAAGAAGACATCAGCTCCATCAAGTCAAAGTGTGTCGCTAACGGATCATCGAACAAGACCACGGCAAATAAAATTACGGAAATGGACCTTCGAGTAGAAAGACTTCAATGTGAAAAATCGCTTGGTATTGACAACCTGAAATCACAAGTTAAGCTAATGAAAGCTGATATTGGTGAAATTACTGAAAATGCGTCAAACCTTAGTAAAAACTTGCAATCCAAGCTTAATTATGCTTCAAAATATATGGCAAAAGTAGTTACTGTGGAGGAAAAAATAAATCACGTGGACCGAAAATGTGACGCACTCATTAAAACAACAGATGCACAGATCGATGATCTAAAGACTTTTTTCACAGAAACGTTTGAGCAGTTTGCGCAGCATTTGACATCAAAGTTTAACAGCATGTGCAGTTGGCTTCACGCCAATGGGCTTTTGTCGCCTCAAGTCAACCCTGGCCGTGTTTCCAAGATCGTTTCGAACTCACCAGTTGGATTGGAAACATCAGGTGCAAATATAAGACCACCAAATAGACCCCAAAGCATTGCGACGCCTACAATATCCCATTCACACGAGGCAGACACTGATACCTCAACTGAGCAGAATATAGAAAGCAATTCACTGCTGAATCCAGTCTGCAGTAAATCTCCGAACTCGCCACCACCACTGACAAATAAAGGACATGAAGACTCTATCAAAAACACAGGCTGTGGTAGCGAACCACAACAAAGCTTGTCCCAACTAAAATGTTCTCCAGGAAGGACTATAATTAGTGAAGTCGAAGTCACTCCTGAAAAACCAAGCGCTCCAATCGACTCTCCACTGGAAACAAGTATTCAGCCGAGTGGTGTCACAAGTACTCAATCCATTCCAACTGTGGCTTTTACGGACCAGTGCGCAGCAACAAAAAAACACCCACCCCCTTTGTGTGATTTCACTGGAGTTGTTCGGCGTAAAACTAGTCGTCTGTATATAGGAGGTATTGCCACGTCCACTTCCAGAGAAAGCATACTAACTTATTTAACCCAGAAGGGCGTGACTCCAACATTTTTAGCCATTATGACTAGCAAGCGCAAGAATACTCTCGCTGCTCGCATCAACGTTCCCTCCAACCTTTACCATTTGTTACGAGGCAAAGGTTTCTGGCCCGAAGGCGTCTACTGTAGACCATGGCGTACTATCGCAGCAAATAATAATGGGTGACAATCAAAAATCTAGTATCCTAAATATAGCTACCTGGAATTGTACAGGCATTATGTCAAGCTGTGCCTATATTAACTCCCTTGTTAGCAACAGCGAGTATGATGTAATTGGCATATCAGAACATTGGCTCGGTGAGAACAACCTGACGTTTTTGAATACAATTGATAGCCGCTATTTGTCGTATGCCAAAGCAGGCAGAGTTGTCCTCACTCGATCCGGTGGACGGTTCACGAGAGACGGTGTTGGATTTTTGTTAAGTAACAAACACCGTAACAGTTATAGCCCATTACAAGTAGACAATGATAGAATTATTGGAATTCAATTGCACATAGGCTACAAATATTTTGTGTACATTTTCCAAGTGTACCTACCCAACGTGAACCATGGCATCGAAGACTTCCTCGAATGTTTAGAAATATTAGAGAACCTAAATACATTATACTCCCAAAAAGGCCCTGTGATAATAATGGGAGATTTTAATGCACATCTTCCCAGAAGCGAAGCTGGCACAGGAAAGCTGAACGCTCGCTCGATGACCTTTCAACATTTCTTAACAAATAATAACCTGATTTCTCTGGTGACGTTACCACAATGTAAAGGCCCGGATAAGTCTTATATTCCATACTTCGCTGGGAGTTCTTCTTCACTGATAGACCACGTTCTAGTCCAATCAAACAGAGAAGACTCTGCTGTGAAATATGAAATATTAGATGATCATGCACTGAATACATCGAACCATAGACCTATTACCTTTGTTCTTGTTTTCGTGGACGCGCCCCAAATGGCGAAACCCAACTACAAAACAATCTACAAATGGCCTTGCTTGGACACTTCCAAGTATCAACAGTCTGTAGAAAACTGCTGCAATAAACTGAACTTAGAGGAGCACGATCTCAATGAACATATGTCGCTTGAGCTACTGTATGAAAAAATTGTAAACGTTCTACTCTCTTCGGCCGAAACATCTGCACCGAAAAAGGTGTATCGCCCCTTTCTAAAACCTTACTGGAACTCAGAACTTAAATCCCTTCATGCACACCTCAGACAGTATCGCGCTGCCTGGATAAACGATGGTAAGATAAGCGACCCTTCACTGGATTCATACAAAGCCTATAAAAATGCCAAAAGGAAATTTAGACGCTGCCACCGTGCCGCGGTCCAGGCTTATAATATCTCTTTAATAAAGAAACTTGAATCTTCTGCTCAAGTTGATCAGCAGGCATTCTGGAGCCTTCTAAAATCTAAAAAGACTAGAGCCTGCAACGTACCCGGAACTGAAATCAAGTTCAACGGGGCCATATGCAGAGATCCAGTTGACATCTCTAAAGGGTGGGCAGATTATTATACACAACTTTTTACCGACTCCCCCCACCAGAACCCAGACTTCAAAGCACATGTGGAAAACTACATAACAGAAATCCTCAGCCCAGACCACCCAGAGTTCGACTGTAAAATGTTATGCCAAACTATTACAGTACCTGAAATTCGAAAGTGCTTATCAAGCCTAAAGCAGAAAAAGGCAGGTGGCATCGATAACATTGTAAATGAACATTTGATCAACGCTCCACCCAAGCTTTTACTCTGTTTGTGCAATCTGTACAATGGTATCCTCAAACTCGAATATATCCCATCAGGACTCAAGCTTGGAGTCATCGTTTCTATTTACAAAGGTCCTCCAAAACCACTGGAACTCCCAGACAGCTACAGAGCCATAACTCTCTTGCCTGTTATTTTGAAGGTCTTTGAAAATATAATTCTAAAACGTCTCATTGCGAGTCCAATGTTTAAAAACTTCCCGAGTGAAATCCAGAATGGCTTCCAAAAAGGAATACCCTGCACCGTGTCGTCTTTCACGTTGCAAGAGTGCATCCAGTATGCAAAGGATATGAATTCCAAGCTCTTTGCCTGCTTCCTCGACTCCCAGAAAGCCTTTGATAGAGTATGGCATCAAGGGCAATTGTACAAATTGTACCATATGGGAATTAGGGGGAAAATCTTTAGAGTTCTGAAAAACCTTCAAACTAATGCGCAGAGCTGTGTACTACATGCTGGCGCGATATCTCACCCATTTCGACTGGAACAAGGTAACCGACAAGGAAGTGTCTTGTCCCCGTTTCTCTATCTCGTATTCATAAATGATCTTCTGAGCGATCTCCAAAACTCTAGCGACGGAGCATCAGTAGGTACTGTTCGCTGCACCTCGCCGACAACTGCTGACGATATATCGCTAGTCTCCTTTCACAAGCATGGGCTGGACAGGTTAATCCAAATCTGCGACGCTTACAGTATAAAATGGAAATTCAACTATTCTCCCACAAAAAGTAAGATAATCGTTTTCAACGAAACAAAACATGCATTTGATAGATCTAGTAGGAAATGGGTACTTGGCCCCACTACTCTAGATGAAGTACAGGAATTAAAACATCTTGGAATTATTTTAGACAAATACTTGGTAAACCAGTCAAGAATCGAGTTAGCTTGCGAAAAGCTCAGGAAGACGTATTTTCTGACTTGCAATACACTCGAGTTCGGTAACTTAACACCCCTAACGGCTTTCAAAATATTCAAGAGTGTGGTGCTTCCAAAAGCTCTCTACGGCTCAGAATTGTGGCACAACATTTCAAATACCCAGATGCTTCAACTCGAGCGTGCTTATAGAAAATGTCTTAAATCTATGCAATCAATTCCCCATAGATCAAGCACTGTACTGTCCCTTAGTCTACTTGGTGCACTGCCCCTGCAATCAGAGATAGAGAAAAGAAAACTTCTATTTCTTGCCACCTTAATCTATTTGCCACATAATCATCGACATGCTCTCCGGATACTGCTGAATAGAATATACGATCAGGTCTTGTTCAACAATGCCCCCTCTGGATTCCTCTGCGACATTATGCACCTGCTCAATAAATATAACCTTGCACAACATATTCACAGTTACATCCAGCATGGTAACTTTCCATCCAAATATCAATGGAAAAACTATGTGAAGACTGAAACCCGATTTTTCCACCTTACTGACACTCTACAAAGATCACGTGATGAACTCTGCCTTGCGACTGTTGTTAAAGTAAACCCCGTCCCAGTCACGCCTTGGAGACTCTGGAAACTCTGCTGGGAAAAGCCAAGCGAACTGCAAAAATGTATCGTCATGGCAAATCTTCTTGTTAAAACCACCTACGACAATAATACCCAGTGTCCTGACTGCTTACGAGTGTATCAGAACCAAATTCGACATGTTCTTTTTGTCTGCAATTCCCAGTCCAGGCTGGATACACGAAACGACTTTTGGTCGTACATCACGGATGTATATGGCCCGAGTACTTTCCTGTTTCTAGACGGACTTTCAGATGACGATTTCCTCTCGTTTGCCATGGGAGATGTTACAATAATTCCCCCGTCCCTGCCCATTGACGGGCTCGAGGACCAATTATTGACAGACTGTATCTCTTTCGTCTGTAACCTATGTCGCAACGCATGTAATGCTCCCCGCAGTAGCAATTGACTGCTTCTTTATCAGTGTTTCGGATCCTCAATCGGTCTGTTGCTGACTAAACGCCTTTGTTTATTCCACCTGTATCATTTTTTCGCCCCTGTCATGTACATATGCACAAAAATACCGTTTACAATTGTCGTTCTCTTTTGCTTCAACTTTGTAATATATGTTATTTGATCTGATGTACTCTTCAAATATGGAGGAAATAAAGAATCATCATCATCATCATCTCCTAAGAATTAAATGTATTTTATAGTTAAAACATCTGGTTGTCCAACACATTTTAATTAGTTGAGATATCAGATCCTAAACAAATACAAGTGTAAAATTAATTTAGTTGTATTTCACACCAACTGCTGTTAGCAGCTAGCCAACATCCACTGTTTAAGAAATTTGAGACACCTTCTCAAGTCTTTATTTGTTAGTAAATTTTCACAACTGAGATAATAACAATTTACAACACATGTGACAAGACAAACTGACACCTTTCACCCATTCCACCTTCAAAACAAAGAAAGGGTTTTTAATTGGCCAATAGCCTAAACCCAATTAGCCAATTGATTCCTCAGAATTTGGGATGGGTGGACCTATGGACTTTGGGTGTTGTTGGCAGCTTTGAGATTTTAGCTCACCTGACTTTCAGTCAGGAGAACTATAGTGATCACTCACTGTCCGTCGTCCGTCGTCATCCGTGAACATGGTGTTTGCATCTTCTCCTCCCAAACCGCTGAACCAATTTAATTGATATTTGAGATAATAGTTTGTTATGACATCGCAATTTGATTTTGTTCAAATCAAGTTGCTTCGCCCGTGGGTAGGGCCACACCCAAAAAGTGTGCTGAAATCTTAAAAAATCTTCTTCTCATGAATAGCAGAGACTTGATATTTGGTGTGCAGCTTCCTTTTGAGGTGTAGACTCAGATTTGTTCAAGAGAAGTTTGTGGGGCTATACTTGGCTGACGTAATGGGAGGGGAAAGAATATTTGCCCCTCCGAAAATTTCTATTTTCCAAACCGAGAGGCAAATTTTGACCAAATTTGATTCGAGGGCTTATTGGATCATAAGTACTTAATTTATGCCAAAAATTTTTTTCCCGTCGCCCCATGGGGACCGCAGGGGCTAAAAATAGAAAAAATTAAAACGCCCATATCTCCAAAACTACACGGCACTGAGAATTCTTATTTGTTGTGAAGCTTCCTTAGGACCAACAGAATGGAATGGTAAAAAAAAAATTGCCATCGGTTTTATCATGGGGTACTTTTTGGGGACATTGAAAAAGTGCTGAGTCAGCATTTTTTAACACAGTGGGTAATGGGAAAAACATATATGACTACTTTTCTCCCAAAGCACTGCTCCAAAAGCTTTCAAATTTCACATATAACATCTTTGGAAGATTGTTTCACACGTTTATTGAAATCAATTGCCTGGGTCGATATTTGGGCTCTCTATGGGAGCCCAAATGTTTAAATTAGTGCAGTATGAGGAGTATTTTTTAAAAATCTTCTTCAGATCTAGCAATAAGAATGTTTTGATATTTGGTATGCAGCATCCTTAGGGGGGTGAGATTCAAGTTTGTTGAAGCCAAGTCCCTAGGTTCATATTTAGGCTGAAAATTTGGGGTCCCGTTGTGGACTTTGAAATTTTGGACCAAAATCCGAAAAAAATTTTTTTTGTTTTTTCTGCGTTTTGGTCAATTTTAAGGGGACGTCCAACCTAACTTTGGTCAAATTTCATGTAATTTTCTTTCAAGTCTAAAAAAGGCCCAAAATGAATAACCCCAATAAATTATATACCAAAATGCTTGGAATGAAACATAGAACATGTTGAAACTGAAATTTGCCATGGAACTGCTGCCATGTGTAAATAGCACCACCTGAAAGTCTGCTATGGCATAAGTAAGAGAACAAAATTTTTACAATAAAATACCTCAAAATAAAATAACAGCTGTATTCTTAAACATTTAAGTACATACTGGAAGAAATCTTTTCCTAATTCATGAAAGTAATGAAGATTGAGACAAAATGTTATAAGTGGAGTGCTCACTGATTGAAGGCAGACATTTTCTTTTGTTTATGTTTTGATTTGGGGAGTTCAACAAAGGTCAACTTGAAGGAGTCCAGCAGAAGAAGTATGGAAGGACAAAAGAGTGTCTCCCAATATCAAGATGTATGTGTTAGTGTAATGGTTTGGAAAGAAAATATGATATTCTCCTATGTAGAATGCACTGCAAAGTCATACATTGTAGTTGAATAAATATATTTACAAACCCCTTGCACTGTATAACCCCTTTTATCCCATGCATCAATTTGATAGTGATTAAATTGTTAAATTTGTCTGGTTTATCAATAAGGATAATAGCTCTGTTTACTCTTGGACACCAATACACTCATGATATCTGTTGGAGAAGAAATAAGGGTAACTGTAACCTGTCACTGCAATAAACCATCTAATGTATTTCAAAGTACATTGTTATTCAAAACGCATCAAATCAACCTTACATAACCATTATTGCATGTACTTTCCCCAAGGAGGCTTATTGAGATCAGAAGGGCACATCCAGAGGGTCTCACATATTTTTTTCAAGAACGCAGTACACAAAGCAATCCCCAAAAGGTGACAAGTGAGCTCCATTTGACACAAAAAATTTCCTGGGGGTGGGGGGTGGGGAGGCTATCTTCCTCGTATGACTCTACCTCCGGCACTCAAGGCATATGCCTTTTTTCTCAAAGTTTAACTCTTTTTTCGTTTTGAAGATCCTGGCCACATAAGTTCCAAACACTATCAGACAGGTAAACCTCCAAATAAGTGTATCTGCAAAAATCATGTTACATTGCAAAACATTCTTTTTAGAGTTTTAGTTGTGGACCTTTCATGCTTTTTACTTCCAACTATAACACTTAATTTATCGATTAATGGGTGAATAGAAAAGTCCTGCCATAATCAACATTTTGAGTTCCATAAGCCTTCAAAACAGCTCCGATACAAGTGTCAAACATCAGATTGGTGGCTTTATACAGAATATTCATTAGGTTGTTGCTTGATAAGTAATAGGAACAAAATCTTCACAAGAAAATTCTGTAGCAATACAATTGAGGGTATTAGCAGGCACTTTGCAACAAATTGTAACAACTCAACTAGTTATAAACAAAATTTTCTAACTCAAAAGAGTGAAAAAGTACCACAACTCTGAAAAAATGTGGGAAGAAACACATGCTACAGCAGCTACACAGGCATTGTTTCCCCATGATGCTCGATCACAAAACCAAATATCCTTCAAATTGGAGTAGCAATGGTTGAGATACAAGGGGGAATGTTGGTACATGTAATGATGAATGGGTAAGACTAAGATTAAGAGGACAGGGGTCACCACTGCACGGCCCTAGATCATAGATGCACCTTTGATTTTCCAACTTCCAGGTCTTGGGTATAATAATCGCAACACACCCACCTTATCAGTTCATAATTTCAGTAAAATAAAAGAAATTATCAATTTGAATTAAATAATAGATGATGGAAAATATTTGGCTTCCTTCGCCTTCTCGTACTATTTAATTACCACAAACAATATCAGTTTGATGCCGACAAACGAAACTGAACGCATGTGGTTTGGTTAAAAAGTAACTCGGCATGAATAATGAAGAAATTGCGAATATTTCGTGTATTTCATTTATTTAAAACCCAATTGCAGTTAATATTGACCGTGCATTCGATAATTCGTTTCGGTTTTCACCACACGGCCACGCTGACACTCCGTGACAGCGGTTATGTTTATTGTGATATGCAAATTGGGGGATGGTTTCCGGTGAAGGAGATTTGTCACATTTGTCAGTGTAAAACGATCATAAAAGACACTGATCGACGCTGTATTACTATGGTTGGTTGCAAGAAAAAACTAAATTCCCAAGCATCGTCCAAGCGCACCTTATTTAAAAGCACGAATGCATCATTTTCAACCCATCTTCAATCGGTCCTTTGCTGACATCAAACATACCCGCCTTCAAATTCCATGGTTACTAGGAAGTAAATAACTTCGCAGCGACAGGGGGAAATAAACACACTCAATATAGTTCCAGGTCACTTGGAATATACTTCGTGAAAAAGTGATTTCTGAAGCATTCTGCTTACTTTGTTATGAATATTGCCTTATTTTATGTGTATCGTCCCGATTTTATACACTCGGTTATTTTTTTTACAAGTGGTTCATGTTGTCTTTCTAGTGCGCAATAATTCAGATTTTTTGTCAACAAAAAAGTTCAGACGGCCTGTAAACACGAGAGGGAATTTCGAACCATATTTTGCAGTTATGACATTAACAGCTCAAGTACTTGCTGTCACCTGTTTGCAAATCCGCTCATACATTGTCTCGAACAAATAAAGGGCATGATCACATCCTTGCATTCTTACGATTGCCCAAATTGAGTATTTCTGCAAGAACCACATCGTAATCACATGACCGGAAAAACATCGTTGAAACATGGCCACATCCGGAACATCAAAAATTTGTGTTGATGTTATTACATTCAAACGTCAAAACCCACCAGAGTGTGTGTCGAAAAAATGCTTTCTCCGAGTCTGTAGTATGTTATCATTATATTGAGGAGAAGGCTTTCGAATTGCCGATTATTTTGTGGTTTTACCGGTTCGTTACTTATGCCATTTACAAATTAATCTTCTTCAAAATCCTAAAATTCAGTTTTTTTCCTGAAAAAAATTATATGTACCCTTTCTATGCACTTTACTCATTATTTTGATATATAATTTGCCTTTCCTTACTTCTCTTATCTGTTTCTGAGGCATTGGGAAAAATGTCAAAAAATTGACCAAAGTTAGGTTGGACGACCCCTTAAGACAAAAAAAAAAAAAGAAAATTTCCCCTGAAAATTTGGGATCTGGGTGGGACTTAGAAAATTTTGGACCAAAATCCGGAAATGTTTTTTTTTGTTTTTTATGCATTTCTGTCAATTTTAAGACAAAAAAATTTTTTTTTTTTTTCCCCTGAAAATTTGGGGCCCGGGTGGGACTTAGAAAATTTTGGATCAAAATCTGAAAAATTTTTTTTTTGTTTTTTATGCATTTCTGTCAATTTTAAGACAAAAAAAAATTTTTTTTTTTTTCCCCCTGAAAATTTGGGGTCCGGGTGGGACTTCGAAAATTTTGGACCAAAATCCGGAAATTTTTTTTTTTGTTTTTTATGCATTTCTGTCAATTTTAAGACAAAAAAAAAAAAATTTTTTTTTACCCTTAAAATTTGGGGTCCGGGTGGGTCTTAGAAAATTTTGGACCAAACTCTGGAATTTTTTTTTTGTGTTTTTTATGCGTTTCTGTCAATTCTAAGACAAAAAGAAATTTTTTTTTTTTTACACCCAAAATTTTGGGTCCGGAGGGACTTCGAAAATTTTGGACCAAAATCCGGAAATTTTTGTTTTTGTTTTTTATGCATTTCGGTCAGTTTTAAGACAAAAAAAAAAAAATTTTTTTACCCTGAATATTTGGGGTCCTGGTGGGACTTCGAAAATTTTGGACCAAAATCCATAATTTTTTTTGTTTTTTATGCGTTTCTGTCAATTTTAAGGCCAAAAAAAATTTTTTTTTTACACCGAAAATTAGGGGTCCGGGTGGGTTTTATCGTTTTTTATGTGTTTTAAGAAGAAGAAAAAAATTTAGGCTGAAAGTATTTTGTTTGGGAAAAAAATCTGTTTTTTATGTGTTTATCTCAATTTTGGGACGTAAAAAGTGCAGGAACTGAAAATAGTAGGAAAAATCCTGTGTATTGTGTGGGCACAATTGCTTCATCTAGTTGGTATATGCTTTTCTTAGGAGGGGCGTTTGCAGCTTATCCAAGTCAAGTCCCTGGTTTGATATTTAGACTACCATGTCAGGTGAGCGCCCTCAGGCCCCCTGGGGCCTCTTGTTTTTAAAGCTTTTTGAATTTGGCCAGCAATGTGAAAAGATCGGCATTTATGTAACAGTACCAATTTGTGTAAATAGATGTGTAAATAAATATGTGATAAGATAGACTTCAATAAATGTATATAGTGTAAATAGACTTTTTCCTTCAACCAGCACAAGCCATACGGTGATACTTCTTACAATGAATACTTATGAATCAGTGATGTGTCTTGACCTTGACCCAAGTTAATAAATTCACTGTCAATGTCATTGACCAATCATATGTTCTAACTTTGGTTGGTTCTGAAATATTGATTGAATGGACCAATCTTCTTCATTTTTCTCACAATGATTGGTTATGATTCAAGGGTGTGTCATGACCTTGACAGAAGGTCCTAACTCCATGGACAAGGTCGGGTTGCGATGGCGTTGCAGTAACCGGTTCTCGTCAGATCACCGAAGTTAAGGAACATCAAGCCCAGTTAGTCCTTGGATGGGTGACCGTCTGAACGATCGATTTGGTCTCCCGCATTGTGTCCTTGGACAAGGCACTTAACCTTGATTGTCCACATGGGGGCATGATGACACTGTGTACTAAGACGTACTGCATGTTGATGGTATGCATGTCTTCAACCAATCTAACCCTGTCTGTGCTGCTTGGTGGTTCTCTTCGGGTACTCCGAATTCCTCCACCCGTAAAACTGTCACCGACACGATGTGACCTTGGCTATTAATGTGTCGTTAAACCCTAATAAATAAATAAATATAAATGGACAAGATCACAGATCATTCATCCATTCTGACTTTGTCTGGTTCATAAAAAATGTTTTTTGGATGTTGTTCATTCTTCATACAATACTGATCATGATTAAGAGTGTATCATGACCTTGACCCAAGGCTGCCTCATTACTCAAATGTTGGTCATTATCTTGACCCATTGTTATAACTTCAAGCACACAGACCATTTGCCTGTCATACCAAACCAAAAAAATACTTTCAGGGTTGTAATCAATGAAAGTTTGACAACTAGGCTTGTTTGATTGAGTTTCTCTCCATTGTATTACAAACTACCATGGTTTTGCCTTATCTTTTGGGCTCATATATTTTTTTTTTTGTGCCCACCATTACATTACCAGCAGAATATAGTGTTTCCCTTGTCCGTCATTCTGACATTCCATCATGCTTGTTAGCATGATAACTTGAACTTGATTTGATATGTGAGTTGTTCTCAAACCTTTTTTGATCTATTTTGAAAGCCAGCCTAATTTGATGATCAGGGGTGGAGTTACGATTCCGAATTTGTGAATTTTAATGAATTTTTCATTCATTAGTGCGATAACTAAAATGCAGACAGTGTTGTCCTTTTCCCTAATGCAGTCCTATAGATGCACACTAAAGTGTTTTGAATGCCTAGCTTTGGATATGTGAAGCACATTTGGCCACAAGTTGTTCTCCGGAAATGTTGTGTTATCTGTTCTGGTACAAATACAGTAACACACTTCCAGGAACCAGTGGTGCCTGCTGTCGACTCGATGAGTTGATTATATTTGTGTTTCGCATTCTATACATCTCAACCTTCATTTTAATGTATAATTTACGTACATGTAATTTGAATTTAAGGAATATCAGAGGTGGGAATTTAAAAATATACAAAATTCTATTACTTATATAGCACCTTAACATTAAGTACTTGGAAGTACTTAAAATTTCTGTTTTCTCAGGCTCTTGGAGAAAGAGATAGTACAAGTGGTTATTTATTTCTCTTATATGGGATATTGTATACAGTTATTTATGCTACTGGCAATTAAATCCAATTTTCAATTTATTTTGCTACCCCGTGGGGGCATTCATGTCCAATGACACATCTAGTTTCTCCAAAACTTTGTTTATGAGCACACACTGAAACAAACTTATTGAGTTTGTTCCACTGTGGGGTCATAAGCTATATTTTGGAGGCCCAAAATGGAGGAAATTATAAAATTGTGTCCACTGAATAAGGGTGTTACTTCAGGTAAAAGATAAATACAGCACTGAGATCATAATGGCCATCTCTTTTGTAATCAGATGTGATTAGCCACTTGACACTGATGGTATCTTTCATGTCTGTTCAATAGCAGCAATTGGAAGAGTCCATCTTCTTTATTAAGAGGTAAAAAATGAATATTTTGAACGTGCAGGCCTAGGGCTGCACGTTGAAAATATTGATTGCTCTACCCCACACATTTACTCCGCAGACATCCTACTTAATGAAATTATGACATATTATGTTCCTGGGCCGGAAGATGGGCCACTCATCTTCAATGGGTTAAATACACTCTTACTCAAGTGGGTCAAGATTTCCTGAAATAAAATTCATTCATGTGAAATCAAGACCTCATGAAGAAAAGTAAACAAAAATAGCATGTCGCAATCAGTATTCTCGCAGTTCTTTTTTTCTGACAGGTGAGATTCTGTGCAGCTGTGGGAAGGAAAGGAGCCAGAGAATTTCAACCAGATCACGACTCAGTCGCGATTCAATTGAAATTCTCTGTCTGCTTTTGCTTTTTATCACAGTACTGTTTAAAATACACTTTTCTGAATTCACAAACATGCATCTTTTTTCTTTTCACAGGCATTGGATGCAATTATAGATGTAGTACTGGATCACAAAAGCACTATACTTCAAGATCCCAACAGTGCTATGTCACAAGCATTTGAACACTTGGTAGGAAATGTAGGGTGAGATTTGTTTCTAACTTGAAATGTTTTATGAAATTTATCAATGATTTATCTAGGGCCCTGCGAATCACCTATTTTTGATTTGAATCGAATCGATTCTATTATTCGAAGTGGGGGTGTGGTGGCGTCGCAGTAACCGGTTCTCGTCAGATCACCGAAGTTAAGCAACATTGAGCATGGTTAGTAGTTGGATGGGTGACCATTTCAGCGACTGATTCATGCTCCCGCGTTGTGTCCTTGGGCAAGGCACTTAACCCCGATTGCCTGCATGGAGGCATGATGACGCCGTGTACTAAGGCGTACTGCACATCGATGGTGTGCATGTCTTCAACCAATGTAACCCTGCCTGTGCCGTGGTGCAGAGTTCAGAGTTACGATGTTGGAGAGCGGACAGCTGCTCATCGTTGCTCGGTGGTTCTCTGTGGGTACTCAGGCTTCCTCCACCCATAGAACTGTCACCGACATGATGTGACCCTGGCTGTTAATGTGTCGTTAAACCCTAATAAATAAATAAATAAATTACTTGAAGTCGAATCGAATACAGGTGTCATGAAGTTTTGACTAATAAAATATTCCAACTACATCATCAAGGCATGCCTTCGTCGAAGGCATGCCTTGATGATGTAGTAGTTGGAATATTATCCGGTTGGGATTTTTGTTGAAAAACAGAAATAAGTTCGAGAATTCTGTACTGCACACTGCACAGGGCTAGCCACTAGCAATCGTGAGCTCATCGTTGATATTGCTTGGGAACTTTAAATTTACTTTCAGTAGTGGTAGTGATGAGCGAAACTGGAATTAGCATGGATGGTGGCATGGGTACATATGCTTTTTATTATGTTAATATAGCAGAAATTAGACTCGGTCTTTATTTTCAGTATAATTTATGTACACATTTATTTCTCCCTCCACTAAGGTATTGAGACATATATGAAGTCATGTGAGACAGCTGAGAGAGATATGCCCATCTCACCCCACCCACATGGCAGCTATCTCACCCCACCACATGAAAAACGTATATTGGCTTATTAACATATTTTGTGAGCGCAGAACTATTCAAGCATCACACGTTCATCTGTAAACAAACAACATGGTGTCACGATTTGGAAATATTAGCTGTCAAACATTTGTCGAAGAAAATAGAAATAAAAAAAACAGACCGCAAAACCAAAGGGCACTTGACTCTTTTATATGAATTTTTGGATGAACGCTATTATGAGTGGAGTGAGTTGCATGAAATTCCCGCTGAAAAGTTATGCGAATACATTGCAGAATTCATAATATGATGTCATCGGAATGTGTCCATGTTCATTTTGCTACAAATCTTTAACCCCTGTCTTGTCGGCATTGGGGTTTAATTTTGTGGTATATGCCTATAGTATATACAGAACTTTTGTGCACTCTTTCTGATAAGCGAATCAGTTTTTTAAAGAAATTGACAACAAAATTTTTCGATATAGCTGCATGTTCCCCTGAATGACTTTTAATGACGTCAGACTGTTTTGGTGGGGGGGGGGGGGGAGGGAGAAAAATGATCCCTGATGGGGGCAAGCCTCGTGTCTGTCCCAAATATCTTGCCCTCGGGTGAGGTTTCCCCATCTCACATCTCACCCCCTCACCCACCAGGGATAATAATAATCTTGGCTAAATGTTTTGTGGGATGGCTAAGATGACTGATACCAAGCAAAATTCCAACGAAAGACTTGAAGGAAAATGAATTGGACAGCCGATTTTGAATGGAACCGAATACCAACTTAAGATTCAAAATCAAGTCGAATCTTGAAGCTTTACAGGGCCCTACATTTATCAAAATAACTATCACAGCTTGACAACACTTTTATTAGCTCACCTTGACAAAGTCAAGCTGAGCTAATCTAATCGCTCTCCATCCATTGTCCATCCATCCGTTCTCCATCAACACCATGTTTTGGTCTTCTCCTCCAAAACCACAAGGTCAATTTAAGTGAAAGTTTGTGTGAGTGAAGGTCCCGAAAGGGGTATTGCATTTTTGTTCAACTCAACATGCCCAGCCCCATAGGGAGGGGGGGGAGGGAAAATGCTCCAAAATATTTTTAAAATCTTCTTCTCATGAACCAGTGGTACAATGACTTGATATTTATTATGAAGCTTCCTTCTGAGGTGTATAATCAAGTTTGTTAAAACGAAGTTCGTGAAACAATATTTGGCTTTGTAATGGGAGGGGTAAGATTTTTGGCCCCACCCAAAATTTCTATTTTCTGAACTGATGGGCCAATTTGAACCAAATTTGGTATGTAGTATTATTGGGTCATAAGTACTTGACTCATGCAAAAGAAAAAAATCCCGCATTCCCATGGCAACCCCAGGAGCTAAAAATAGCAATATTTTCAAATGCCCATATTTTCCAAACCACACAGAACAGAGAACTGTTATTTGGTATGTAGCATCCTTAAGAACAGTAGACTTGAGTGGTAAATTTTTAAAATCTTTTCTCCAGCACCAATGATCATAATCTTTTGATATTTGGTATAGAGCATCCATAGGGGGTTCAGATACAAGTTTGTTAAAATGAAGCCCATTGGTTCATATTTGTGCTCAATACAGGAGCCCAAATTTTTAACTAAACGCAATATGGGGAATATTCTTTAAAAATCTTCTTTAGAACCACTAGTCAGAATCTTTTAATGTTTGGTATACATCATTGTTATGAGGGTCAGATTCAAGATTGTTCAAACCAAGTCCCTAGGATAATACTTGGGCTTCCTATAGAAGCCCAAATTCTAACTTAGTTCAATATGGGGGATACATTTTAAAAATGATCTTCTTCAGATCCACCAGTCAGGATACTTTCATATTTGGTATACAACATCTCTAGAGGGGTCAAATTTAAGTTTGTTCAAATTGGGTCCCTAGGTATATATTTGGGCTCACTAGGGTAGCCCAAATTTTAACTAAGTGCAATATGAGGAAATTTCTATTTCCTATTTCTGGGTTAATATGTGGGCTCCATATGGGAACCTGAAATTTAACTTAGTACAATATGAGACTATTTCTTCAAAAATCTTCTTCAGATTCACCTGTTAGAATACTTTCATATTTGGTTTACAACATCTCTAGGGGAGTCAGATTCATGTTTGTTCAAATTGGTTCCCTGGGTTAATATTTGGGCTCCCTATGGTAGTCCAAATTTTAACTTAGAGCAATATGAGAAAATTTCTTTAAAAATCTTCTTCTTCAGATCCACCAGTCAGAATGCTTTCATATTTGGTATACAACATCTCTAGGGGGTCAGATTCAAGTTTGTTCACCTCGCACCCATAGGTTAATATTTGTGCTCGCTATGGTAGCCCAAATTTGAACTTAGTGCAATATCAAGAAATTTCTTTAAAAGTTTCTTCTTCAGATCCACCAGTCAGAATACTTTCATATTTGGTATACAACATCTCTAAGGGGGATGGGGGGGGGGGGGGGGGGGCAGATTCAAGTTTGTTCAATTCGAGTGCCTGTGTTAATATTTGAGCTCCATATGGGAACCTGAAATTTATCTTAGTACAATATGAGGCTATTTCTTCAAAAATCTTCTTCAGATTCACCTGTCAGAATACTTTCATATTTGGTTTACAATATCTCTAGGGGAGTCAGATTCAGGTTTGTTCAAATTGGTTCTCTGGGTTAATATTTGGGCTCCCTATGGTAGTCCAAATTTTAACTTAGTGCATTATGAGGAAATTTCTTTAAAAATCTTCCTCTTCAGATCCACCAGTCAAAATGCTTTCATATTTGGTATACAACATCTCTAGTGGGGGGGGGGGGGGGGGGGGGGGGGGGGGGGGGGGGGGGGGTCAGATTCAAGTTTGTTCAACTCGCACCCATAGATTAATATTTGTGCTCACTATGGTAGCCCAAATTTGAACTTAGTGCAATATGAAGAAATTTCTTTAAAAAGCTTTTTCTTCAGATCCACCAGTCTGAATACTTTCATATTTGGTATACAACATCTCTAGGGAGGTCAGATTCAACTTTTTTCAAATTGAGTGCTTGAGTTAATATCCAGGAGCTGGAATTGGTCATGTAGCTGAAGAATTAGAAATATTGTATTCAGTACCCTCTAGAGGTGTGTAACTTAAGATTAATCCACACAGGTTGTACCAAAGGGCTTCATAGAGGAGCTCTATATTTTACATTATGATCATGGGTATATGCTAACTTGGTTTCTATTATATACTATTAAAAAAATGTAGGGGATATTTGATAAAAGTGAGATATATGAAGAAATATATTGATATTTTCATCAAAAAGACAGTTGAGGCATTGCACTGTGACATCTGGTGAATGATTTCAGCGATAGTTGGGTGTCTGACAACCACACATTCCATGCACTTAACTGTAGAAGACATGGACGGTCAGTCAGAGAATTTACCACATTCAGTCCAAGACTTCAATATCTTGTAAATCCTCCTCAGTTCGTGAGTCGAGTGGATCCAACAGGGGAAAACTCATCACCAAACGTCCAATATCAGCTTGACTGATGTTATTCCATTTTTCCTGCAGTGCAGCAGCGAGTTCCTGGACATTGGTAGGGGGCTGTTGGCGTTGTCGTAGGTGCCTGCCAAGCATATCCCAGACATGCTCTATTGGTGAAAGGTCTGGACTCGGTACTAGCCAAGGCAGTGTAGTGATATTCTGCTCCTGGAGGATCTCTGTAGTGACATAGGCCCTGTATGCTCTTGCGTTGTCATCTTTTAAAATGAATCGATGCCTGTGACATCGTGTAAATGGCAGCACATGAGCTGCTAACATGTTGTCACGGTAGTACTGTCCTGTGATGCGCCCTTGCATGACATGTAATGCTGTTCTGCTTGTCATGGTTAAGCCTCCTCACACCATAACTGATCCACCACCAAAACAATCATGCTGCCTAATGGTCATGTCATGGTATCGTTCATTCCGCCGCCACCACCACACTCTGTTTTGCCTGTCTTGGAAGTCGAGAGTGAAGCTCGATTCATCGGATAACATGACTTTGCTCCATCGATGAGTGTCCCAGTGCTGCCATGCACCACACCAGTTACGCCTTGCTGCGATGTGACGTTCATTCAAACATGGAATTATTTGAGGTTGTCGAACGTACAAATTCCAGCTGTGTATGCAATTTCGGGTAGTCTGACCACTGACTCGCACATCTGTTGCTCGGTGCAGCTGCTGTCCAATTTCTGAGGCACATTGATGGCGGTTATGTAATGATGTGGTTCGGATGAAACGATCCTGGTTTTCAGTCGACGTCCTTGGATGACCTGACCGACATCTGTCATGAACATTGTCTGGCTGACGGTAGCCTGACCACAACCTGCTAATCACCGATTGAGTAATGTTGAGAATTTGAGCCACTGCAGTCTGTCTGCTGCCAGCTTCCCACATGCCAATGGCACGTAAACGTTCAGCATATGTCAGTCTTTGCATACCTCAGAAGTTACGTTTCGACCAGAAACTATTGATGAACAAGTTTATACCAAGAAAAGAATGATGAGACCACCGAAATAACCCATCCAGTACAAATGAAAATTTCAAAATGTACCCCGCAGACATTAACACGGCGCTCATGAGAAAAACCTGCACGAAGTTTTTGTGAACCTGTGACATCCAGGATCCACACTAAACTTGGTTACATATTCATGTGTCCAAACGTGTATCCAATACCATTTTCCGAAAATATCAACATCAGTTTGGATATCCCCCACTTTTTAGCTCACCGAAGGGAGCTTAACTTATCACTTGCCGTCTGTCGTGAACTTTACATTATCGACTTCTCCTCACAAACTACTTGAGCAAATTGAACCAATTTTTGTGTGCATGTTCCTTATCCTATGTCAATTCAAGTTTGTACACATAAACTTGCCGTGCCTACAGGGGCACCAGAAGGGGCATAAATCTGATAACACCCATAAATTTTTTCAAAAATTCAAAAAAATCTTCTTCTTCAGATCCACCAGTCAGAATCTTTTCATATTTGTTATACAACATCTCTTGGGGGTCAGATTCAATTTTGTTCAAGTCTAGTCCCCAGGTTAAGATTTGGGCTCTCTATTGGAGCCCAAAGTTTAACTTGGTGCAATTTGAGGAAATTTCTTTAACACCTTCTTCTTCAGATCGGCCACTCAGAATCTTTTCATGTTTGGTATACAACATCTATAGGGGGGTCAGATTCAAGTTTGTTCAAATTGAGTTGCTGGGTTAATATTTGGGCTCCCTATGGGAGTCCAAATATTAACTTTGTGCAATGCGTGGAATATTCTTTAAAAATCTTCTTCTTCAGATTCACCCGTCAGAATCCTCTCATATTTGGTATACATCATCTCTTGGGGGGCCAGATTCAAGTTTGTTCAAATCAAGTTTCTCGGTTAATATTTGGGTTCCCTATGGGAGCCAGAATTTCAACTTAGTGCAATATGAGAAAATTTCTTTAAAAATCTTCTTCAGATCCACCAGTCAGAATGCTTTCATATTTGGTATACAACATCTATAGCGGGGGTCGGATTCAAGTTTGTTCAAATCTAGTCACTTAGTTTATATTTTGGCTCCCTATGGGAGCCCAAATTTTAACTTTGTGCAATGCGTGGAATATTCTTTAAAAATCTTCTTCGTCAGATTCACCAGTCAGAATCCTCTCATATTTGGTACACATCATCTCTAGGGGGGCCAGATTCAAGTTTGTTCAAATCAAGTTTCTAGGTTAATATTTGGGTTCCCTATGGAAGCCTTAATTTTAACTTAGTGCAATATGAGAAAATTTTTTTAAAAATCTTTTTCTTCAGATCCACCAGACAGAATCCTTTAACATTGAGTATGCATCATCTCTAGGAGGGGGTCAGATTCAAGTTTGTTCAAATTGGGTCCCTGGGTTGAAAATTTGGAATCTGGTTCGGACTTAGAAATTTTTGACCAAAATTTGAGAAAAAAAAATTTGTTTTGGATTTTTTATTGTGTTTTGTTCAATTTTGAAACGATTCGAACTCCGAAATTTTGGCCCAAAATTCGGAATTTTTAAAAAAAAATTTTATGTGTTTTTTGTTCATTTTTGAGACAAAACATTTTTTTATAGCCTGAAAATTTTGGGTCCGGTTCAGACTTGGAAATTTTGGACGAAAATTTGGAAAGAAAAAATTTGTTTTTTATGCGTTTTGTTCAATTTTGAGATGAAAAAAAAAATTGGGATCAGGTTTGGACTCCAAAATTTTGGACCAGAATTCGGACATTTTGGGGGGATTTCTATGCGTTTTGTTCAATTTTTAGATGGACAAAAAAAAAATTTATAGCCTGAAAATTTTGGGTCCTGTTCCGAATTTGTTTTTAAAATCTTCTTCAGACCATGTAGTCAGAATGCTTTCATATTTGGTATACAACATCTCTAGGAGGGTTAGATTCAAGTTTGTTCAATCCTAATCTATGGGTTGATGTTTGGGCTCCCTATGGGAGCCGAAATTTTAACTTAGTACAATATAAGAAAATTTCTATATGAGGGAATTTCTTTTAAAATCTTCTTCTTCAGATCCACCAATCAGAATCCTTTCATATTTGGTATACAACATCTCTAGGTTTGTCAGATTCAAGTTTCTTCAAATCGGGACCCTGGGTTAATATTTTGGCTCCCTATTTGAGCCCAAAGTTTAACTTAGTGCAATGTGAGGTGATTTCTTTAAAAACCTTCTTCATATCCACCAGTCAGAATTCTTTCCTATTTGGTATATGACATCTCAAGGGAGTTCAGATTAAAGTTTGTTCAGTTTGAGTCCTTGGCTTAATATTTGGGCTCTATGGGCAGGGGTGGGGTGGGTAGGGACATGTTATGTTCAGGTTTGTTCAAATCCATTCCTTAGTGTTTTTTCTCTCATGACTTCATTCCTTTGTAGTGTTGATGAACCATGTCTAACTGAATGTGACCCCAAATACTTCTTTCAACCACTTTGGCCGGTGAGCGATTAAGGCACCTTGGGGCGTCTTGTTTTGAATAGTATACATCAGGGTCAGTATAATAGTATTATATATATTTGGGTCAGAATGCCAAAGGTAACTGTCACGATGACCTTTAACTTACAAATTTGAAATTTTCCTGGTTTCTGATTTTAAAGTTCTGTTTGGGCAATCGAAACCAATCTTGACACACAGGATGAGCATGATCAGAGGAAGAACTCGATTAATTTTTAGGGTCATTCTGCCAGGTCAAGGTCACAAACTTTTACCTTTAAATTTTCATGGTTCCTACTCTCTAATTTGAAGCTCTGTTAAGGTGATCGAAATCAAACTTGACACATGAGGTGGGAATGATGAGTGGAAGAAACCTATTTATTTGGGGGTGGGGGGGGGGGGGGGGTGGGAGGGGAGGGGAGGGGGTCATTATGTCAAAGGTCAAGGTCACAGTGTGACCTTCAACTTGAACATTTTCCTGCTTTCCGCTCTCCAGAATTATGTGTGGCAGTGGAAACCAAACTTGACATGTGGGCTGGGAATGACGAGAGAAAGAGCCCTATTATTTTTGGGTCCTTGTGCCAAAAGTCAAGATCACAGTGACTGTTACTTGAAATTGGTTCTGCTACTTAGCTTTAGATATTGATGTGATTTTGCTGTATCAGAGCATTATTTAGGGTTTAGCTGACCTTGGCGACAAAACTTAGTCTTGTCTGAACTGATTTCTCACCCAACACTACCATCCTACTTGAGAAGCCAGGAAATGACATTTCTGAGCCTAAAATTTAAAGTGCTCATGCGTACAGGTTCCCCAAGTTACCCAAATCTAAAAACCTGCTATATGTGTCTTCAGTCAAAGATTATCAGCATACCTAACTAATTCTTGTGCATGTCTTGCATCTGGTGACCAGGTCTTTTTACATGCCCCCCCCCCCCCCCCCCCCCCCCCACCTCATAGTTTGTGTTTAGTTTGCTGCATAAATGTGATCTGTTCTGATTTGTATCACTGAGAGAGTTTTTATTCACTTCAAACTGATAAAAGTGACCCCTTGAGAAAAGACACGATGGCAAATCAAGTTGGTAGCCAACCAACAATCCAGATTGTGCTCTTGGAGATCAGGTTGGTTAGGTAACATTAATTTTTTTTTTGGCATCACTATGTACATGTATGTGTGGATAACAGATTCTCAAGATTATATGCATCAAATATCAGTCATATTGCACTTGATTTTTTCCACCAGCAAGCCTGCTGAACACAGCAGGCCTTTAAATTTATCCCGGTTTTGCTTCAGTAACTCCTGCTGCAAGGATCAGTTTTCAGTTTTGAAATAATTTTTGCCAACAGCAGGCCAGCGGTCTCTTCCATGATGTAAAAATAATAAAAAGTTGAATTTGACTAAGGGAGATTTAGTCATGACGGAACACTTTTGTCCAAAATGATAGCTAGAAGTGAAAAAGTGCTAGACAAACCCGACCACCTCCCACTATTGGGGGTTCCACTCAAGCTTCTCACCTTACTGATGGGAACAATGTTTAACACTCCTAGCAATTTAAGAATGTAAGGCCTTGAATCCATTTATTATCAAATAAAATCATTCATTTTTTAGCTCAACTTGACAAAGTCAGGCTGAACTATTGCCGTCACTTCTCATCCATCATCGTACGGAAGTCCACACATACATGCATATGTCCACAATTTCCTTTGGCACACCACACAGGTCACATTTATGATCAGATTCCTTTGAAACTTGGTATACTTGTTTGATGTGACTGCTAGATGGGAGCTGTCGATTTTCTTCCATTTCCGTCACAAAATGTTGCCACGGGCAGCAACCTTTAAACTTAGTTCAGTCAGACCTCAATATTTTCCTTTGGCACATGCTACAGGGCACATTTATGATTGGATTGCTTTGAAACCTGGTATGCTTGTTTGGGGTGACCTGTAGATGAAGGCTGTCGATTTTCTTCCATTTCCGTCAAAAAATGTTGCCTTTGGCTTAATTTAGTCAGAAATCAATATATTCCCTTGGCATGCCATACAGGGCATATTTATGATCGAATCACTTTAAAACTTGGAATTCTTGTTTGGGGTTACCTCTAGATAAGAGCTATCGATTTTCTAGATTTCTGTCAAGAAATGTTGCCATTGGCAATGACCTTCGATGAACTTAGTGCTGTTATGCATAAATATTTCCCTTTGGCACCCTCTGCAGGGCACATTTATGATTGGATCACTGTGAAACTTGGTACTGTATGCTTGTTTGGGGTGACCTTTAGATGGGAGCTATTGATTTTCTTTTCTGTCAAAAAATGTTGCCAATGACTCTTGAACTTAGTTTTGTTAGGCATCGATATTTCCCTTTGGAACACCCTACAGGGTACATTTATAATCGGATTGCTTTGAATCTTGGTATGCTTGTTTAGGGTGGCCTCTAGATGGGAGCAATCGATTTTCTTCCATTTATGTCAAAAAACGTTGCAGTTGCAACAACCTTTGAACTTAATTCAGCAGCAGTTGCAACAACCTTTGAACTTTGAACTTAATTCAGCAGCAGTTGCAACAACCTTTGAACTTTGAACTTAATTTAGTCATGTAAAAAATATATTCATTTGACACGCCCTACAGAGCACATTTATGATCCGATCCCTTTGAAACTTGGTATGCTTGTTTGGGGTAACCTCTAGATGAGCATGAGCTATTGATTTTCTTTCATTTCCATAAAAATTATTGTCGTTAGCACCAGCCTTTGATCTTAATGCATTTGTGCAACAACTTATCCCTTTTGCACTCTCTAGAGGGCATATTTATGAATTTTGATAAAAAAAAGAAGAAAAAACAGTGCCACTTGCAGTGACCTTCAAACTTAGTGCATTTGTGCATTAGCATCTTCCTTTGGCATACCTCAGATGGCACATTCATTATCGGGTTGTTTTGAAACTTGGTATGCTTATTCAGGGTGACAAAGATAGGAGCTATCGATTTTTAGCTCAACTTGACAAAGTCATGCTGAATTATTGCCGTCACTTCTCGTCCGTTGGCGTATGCACATACATCCATCCGTATGGGCATATGTACATACGTATGTAAGTCCACACTTTCCTTTGGCACACCGCACAGGTCGCATTTATGATCAGTTCGCTTTGAAACTTGTTATTCTTGTTTGGGGTGACCTCTAGATGGGAGCTATCGATTTTCTTCCATTTCCGTCAAAATATGTTGCCGCTGGCAACAACCATTGAACTTGGTTTAGTCAGGCATCAATATATTCATTTGGCATGCTCTACAGGGCACATTTATGATCAGATCAGTTTGAAACTTAGTATACTTGTTTGGGGTTACCTCTAGATGGGAGCTATTGATTTTCTTCGATTTCCATCAAAGAATGTTGCCGCTGACAATGACCTTCGATGAACTTAGTGCAGTTTAATATGCATCAATATTTTCCTTTAGCACACCCTGCAGTGCACAATTTTGACTGGATCGCACTGAAACTTGGTATGCTTGTTTGGGGTGACCTCTAGATGGAAGCTATCAATTTTTTTCTATTTCTGTCAAAACATGTTGCTGCTGGCAACATTCTTAGAACTTAGTTTAGTCAGACAGCAATATTTCCCTTTGGCACACCCTACAGGGCACATGTATGATCGGATTGCTTTGAAACCTGGCATGCTTGTTTGGGGTGATCTCTAGATGGGAGCTATCGATTTTTCTTCCATTTCCATCAAAAAATGTTGCCGCTGGCAACAACCTTTGAAGTTAGTTAAGTCAGACCTCAATATTTCCCTTTGGCACACCCTTCTGGGCACAATTACGATCAGATTGTTTTGAAACCTGACATGCTTGTTTGGGGTGACCTCTAGATGGGAGCTATCAATTTTCTTCCATTTCTGTCAAAAAATCTTGCCGCTGTCAACGAACTTTGAACTTAGCTTAGTCAGACCTCAATATTTCCCTTTGACACACCCTTCAGGGCACATTTATGATCGGATCACTTTTAAACTTGGTAGGTGTGTTCGGGGTGACCTCTTTTCATTTCCATAAAAAATTATTGTTGTTATCACCAGCCTTTGAACTTTTTTGTGTAGCAACTTATCCCTTTTGCACTCTCTGCAGTGTATATTTATGAATTTCCAATAAAAAAACCCAAAAAACATTGCCACAAGTAATGACCTTCAAACTTAGTGCATTTGTGCATTAACATCTTCCTTTGGCATGCCTCAGAGGGCACATTCTTTATCAGGTGGTTTTGAAACTTTGTAAGCTTATGCAGGGTGACAAAGATAGGAGCTATTGATTTTCTTTTCATTTCCATCAAAAAATTTTGCTGTTAGCAACAATCTTTGAATTTATTGCATTTGTGCATCAACATTCTTCTTTCACATGGCCTACAGGGCACATTTATCTTAGGATTGTTTTTGCACTTTGTGTGCTCATTAGGCGGGACCTCTAAGATTTTTTTGTTTTATTTTTTTTATTCGGGTTTAATGACACATTAACAGCCAGGGTCATATCATGTCGGTGACAGTTTTATGAGTGGAGGAAGCCAGAGTACCCAGAGAGAACCACCGAGCAACGACGAGCAACTGTCAGCTCTCCAACATCGTAACTCTGCACCGCGGCACAGGCAAGGTTAGATTGGTTGAAGACATGCGCACCTTGGATGAGCAGAACGCCTTAGTACACAGCATCAACGTGTCCCCATGTAGGCAATCAGGGTTAAGTGCCTTGCCCAAGGACACAACGCAAAAAATAGCCCCGGGATCTTCAAGTCCCCAACTGCTATGTACCCTTCGTCACTGCGCAGGAGTTCATCTCCTAAACCTTTGATATACAATGCATCTCCTAAACCTTTGATGTACAATGCAAAAGGATACTTTTGCAGATGCTATCATTTGGGATAGCTTGAAAAGATGGTCAGCAACTCTCCTTCCCTTCCTGAAGCCATTCTGAATCTCTCCCAAAGAACTCTTCTCCTCAATCACCTTCTTTAATCTCCCATACATTTCTTTACAGAAAACTTTTCCAATGTTGCTACTGACAGAGATAATTGTCGAAAAAGTCTTTTTTCCCCTTTTTGTGAACAAATGTCACTTTACTTTCTCTCCAATCTTTTGGGACCTCTTGCTTTTCTATGCCTGGATTGAATAGGGCTTTCACAGAGTTCCTCTCCCCCATTTTTAAGAAACTCGGAATTTTGTCCACCCCTCCTGCTTTTCCATTCCTTAGTTTTGAGATCACCTTTCGCACCTCCTCAGCTTAAATTTCGCTGCACACGAAGTTCGATAAATTTTCCTTGCCTGGTTTGGATACTCCAGTGGGTTCCCCATGCCCCAGCTCTTATTGTTTACCTTTTCCCAGTGCTTGACTAGTTCTGATGCAATTTGATCTTGATCTTCTGTATCTCTGCCATCTACTTTAATACTCTGTGGGTTACGTCCTTTGTTAATGTTTGTTCACCCATTTCCAAAATATGTTTGAACTCGACCCCCCTGTCATTCTTATCGTCCAAATAAGACTGCTATTTTGCACTCTCTGATTATTGTCTTTAATCTTATTAGCTCACCTGACTGAAAGTCAGGGTGAGCTTTTCTGATCACTTTTCGTCCGTCGTCCGTCGTCCGGCGTCCGGCGTCCGTCGTCCGGCGTGAAGGTGGTGTTTGGGTCTTTTTCTTCCAAACCACTGGCCGCATGTTAATGAAATTTCATGTGAGTAGGGGTTATATAGCGGCATTTTGATTTTTGGGCAAATTAGGTTTCGGCTCATATTGAGCAGAGGGGTGGGGCAAAAATGCTCCAATTCTTAAAAAATCTTCTTCTCAAGAACCAGCAATAGCAGAGACTTGATATTTGGTATGCAGCTTCCTTTTGAGGTGTAGACTCAAGTTTGTTCAAGAGAAGTTTGTAGGTCTATACTTGGCGATGTTATGGGAGGAGCAAAAATTTTGGCCCCACCCCAAATTTCTATTTTTTAAACCGAGAGGCCAATTTGAACCAAATTTTATGTGAGGGCTTATTGGGTCATAAGTACCTAATTTATGCAGAAATTTTTTTTCCTGTAGCCCCGTGGGAACCACAGGAGCTAAAAATAGAAAAAAATTAAAACGCCTATATCTCAAAAACTGCACGGCAGTGAGAATTTTTATTTGGTGTGAAGCTTTCTTGGGACCAACAGAAAGGATTGGTAAAAAAAAATTGCTATCGGTTTTATCATAGGGTACTTTTTCGGGACTCTGAAAAAGTGCTGAGTCAGTATTTTTTAACACAGTAGGCAATGGGAAAAAAATAAAGAATTGTTTTCTTCCAAACCACTGCTCTAAAAGCTTTCATATTTTACATATAACATCTTTGGAACATTGATTCACATATTTGTAGAAATCAAATTCCTCGGTCCATATTTGGGTTCCCTATGGGAACCCAAATGTTCAAATTAGTGCAATATGAGGGATATATTTTAAAAATCTTCTTCTTCGGATCCACAAATCAGAATCTTTTGATATTTGCTATGCATCATCCTTAGGGGGGTGAGATTGATGTTTGTTCAAGCCAAGTCCCTGAGTTCATATTTGGACTCCCTTTGGGAACCCAAATTGTAACTTAGTGCAATACGAGGTATATTCTTTTAAAATCTTCTTCTTCGCATCCACCGGTCAGAATCTTTTGATATTTGGTATACAGTATGCTTAGGGAGGTGAGATTCAAGTTTGTTCAAGTCAAGTCCTTCGGCTCATATTTGGTCTCCCTGTGGGAGCCCAAATTATAACTTAGTTCAATATGAGGAATATTCTTTAAAAAAAATTTTTTTTTCAGATCCACCAGTCAAAATGTTTTGATATTTGATGTACAGCATTCTTAGGGGCTGAGAGTGAAGTTTGGTAAAGCCAAGTACCTGGGTTCATATTTGGGCTCACTGTGGGAGCCCAAATTATACCAAAATTTTTATTTTCCAAACCAAAAAGTCGATTTGAACCAAATTTGATATGAGGGCTTATTGGGTCATAAGTACCTAATTTATGCCGAAAATTTTACATATAACATCTTTGGAACATTGATTCACATATTTGTTGAACTCAAATTCCTCGGTCTATATTTGGGTTCCCTGTGGGAACCCAAATGTTCAAATTAGTGCAAATCGGGAGACGACTTATATATAAGCTTTAAGCTTTCTGTCAAATCCCCCTCTTACACAGTAACACATTTCCATGTCTTTAGTTGTTTCATGTATAATACTGTACTTTTTGCTGTTCATATTTCTCGTTACTCAGCTATTGTTGTGAAATGCATACATTTTTCAATTTTTGAATAAATATTGTTTAAACTAAATTAGTGCAATATGAGGGATATTCTTTGAAAATCTTCTTCTTCGGATCCACAAATCAGATTCTTTTGATACTTGGTATGCAGAATCCTTAGGGGGGTGAGATTCATGTTTGTTCAAGCCAAGTCCCTGAGTTCATATTTGGGAGCCCAAATTGTAACTTAGTGCAATACGAGGTATATTCTTTTAAAATCTTCTTCGCATCCACCGGTCAGAATCTTTTGATATTTGGTATACAGTATGCTTAGGGAGGTGAGATTCAAGTTGTTCAAGTCAAGTCCTTCGGCTCATATTTGGTCTCCCTGTGGGAGCACAAATTATAACTTAGTTCAATATGAGCAATATTCTTTAAAAAAAATTTTTTTTTCAGATCCACCAGTCAAAATCTTTTGATATTTGATGTACAGCATTCGTAGGGGCGGGGGGGGGGGGGGGGGGGGGGGGGGGGGGGGGGGGGGGGGGCTGAGAGTGAAGTTTGTTAAAGCCAAGTCCCTTGGTTCATATTTGGGCTCACTGTAGAAGCCCAAATTATACCAAAATTTTTATTTTCCAAACCAAGAGGTCGATTTGAACCAAATTTGATATGAGGGCTTATTGGGTCACAAATACCTAATTTATGCCATAAATTGTTTTCCTGTCCCCCACGGCAACTACAGGAGCTGAAAAAATTTTTTTTTTTTGAATGCCCATATTTCCAGAACTACATGGCACTGAGAATTTTTATACAATGTGAAGCTTCCTTAGGGCCGGGAGAAAGGAATGGTGAAAAAAATGCCATTGGTTTTATCATAAGTACTTTTCCAGGACTAAAAGTGCCGAGTCATCATTTTTTAACACTGTAGGTAATGGGAATAACGTTGAATAATCTTCTTCTCCCAAACCACTGCTTCAGAAGCTTTTGTTTTTGGGTTCCCTATGGGAGCCCAATGTATAACTTAATTCAGTATGAGAAATATTCTTAAAAAATCTTTTTTTTCTGATACTCCTCTCAGAATCTTTTGATATTTGATTTTTAGTTTTCTTAGAAGCGGCAAATTGAAATTTGTTCAAGTTCTGGTTTATTGATAAAATTGGGCCCAGTAACCAATTCCTGCGTTGAAAGCCCTGTAAAGTGGGCAGTAATAGGCATAAACGATTGACCAAACCTAATATTATAATTATGCCTCTGTAATGATGTAGCCTTAGAAAGTGACCTTAAATTCCAATAAATAAATAGATAAATTATTGAGTACCCAATATGGGGATCTAACATATGAACACTCTGGGTTACTAAGTAGAGAAAACACTTTTATGTTGAAAAACTGATAATAACCACAAGGCAGAATCCCTTGCTATTTTGGTGATATGACTCGGCCAGTATCAGGTGAGCGCCCTCAGGCCCCGTGGGGCCTCTTGTTTACTTTATTTCGTGCTTGTTGGTATTCTTGCTTTGCTACCATGGCCTTGTTGCTTTCCGTCCCCTTTAGTTTTCTACTCCTCCTGTATGCAGCACATTTAACTTTTCTACCCTTTATTGCCCTTTTCAGTTCTTCATTCACTCTGTACCCAAGTTCCCATGTTGGCTCCCTAATCTTTCTGACACTTTCCTTTTTTGACTCCACTAGGCTCGCAACTATGGCGTCGGCCATTTTCTGGACACTGGCATCCTTGTATACGATTGCAAGCTTTGGTGTCAAGTTTTCTTCTAACTTCGCCAAGTCAGCATCCTTTTTGAGTTCCCAAATCTTCTTAAAGCTTCCTTTGGTTTTTACTATGTTTTTGGCCCTGATCGTCACTGTAATCAAGTTGTGATCACTATCCAACTCCCTTTTACCCTCATCATCAACTTCTACCCCTGTCACCTCCCACTATAAATTAATATCTGTGAGAATATAGTCGATTACTGATTTTCTGTCATTCCTCTCCCAGACCCATTTCCCCGTACACCTCGTGCCCCTGTTCAGAATCTTCAGACCAAGTTCATTTGTGAAGTTCAACAGCTTCCTCCCATTCCTGTTGACTTTCTTATCCCTGCCCTTTATGCCTTCTTCCTTATCACCTATGTGTCCATTAAAGTTACCCACCAAAATTATACTGACCCCTCCTGTTTTCTAGTTCCGTGATATTGGACCTTAGTGTTGAGTATATCGAGTCATTCCACTCGGGTTTGCTTCCCTCCACCACACAGTACAGAATCCCAAGAGTAAGACTTCTGTTTCTTAGATTGATCTTTACCCATCCATTTTCTTTCGATACCTCAGCTAAGGTGCTGACATCTTCCAGGTCTGTGATCAGCGGTGGTTTTAAATCTTCTTTAATGTACATGCCTACCCCTCCCCCCATTTTCTGGCCTTCCGTTCACCCTACACCTATCCACACGCACCCCTTTACTTGCTCTACCCATTTCTCATGTCTTAACCACTTGATTGACTGACTTGGCATTACTGGAGCTTTCTATTTAGTTCAGTTTGTGTTTTTTCATCAGGGGAGGGACCCCAGGAAATGAGGCAGTGCTTGTTTACTGTGGTAAACAAGCTGTTTTATTGGTAAAATAGGACCCAGTAACCAGTACTTTGGGGGTGAGTCCTCTACCTTAACTCCTTGCATTCTTTGGGGGTGAGTCCTCTACCTTAACTCCTTGCAATTATTTACTGTGGTAAACAAGCTGTTTTACTGGTAAAATAGGACCCAGTAACCAATACTTTGGGTGTGAGTCCTCTAAAATGGTTAACGTGGGTATAAATGATTGGCCAGACTTACCTTGAAATCCATGTTGCAGTCACGATAAGCCACCAAGCAGAAATTTGTGACCTTAAACACCAATAAATTTTCAAGTTGAAGTTAATTTCTTTTTTGATGTTTGTGTAAACATGAGTTGAATACAGTTAATCAGATGTCAGTCATTGTTATCTAATTAGTGTTTGGCAATTGTTAATTCTCCATAACAAAATTTTAATTCTGCTATATCCTCCAGAAAACAATTTGGGGAAGGGGAAGCACATTTTCTGACAGAATAAAACGTAATTGTCTTTTAAGGCTGCCTAAGTTATGAATTGAGCTTGTTTATTGGTTTTTTTTTTGGGGGGGGGGGGAGGGGTTGGGAGGGGAGTGGGGTGCTGTAAGCTTCAAGTTCAAATGATTCATGACATGTGTTTGTGATCACACATTAACTCTTAACCCACTGAGTATTTTCAAGATAATTTTCATCAAATCCAGTCATGGCTGCCATGTTGCAGCCATGTCTAGATTTGGGGAAGATTTCATCTGTTTTACTCAAGAAATCATTGGTGAAAACATACTTTCAGTTTACAGGGAGAAAATTTAATTCAATGTGCCCAAGGTTTTCTTACTTCAGTGACAAGACAAATCCCTCCATCAGCAGGAATATCCACCAGCAGAAGAATCCAAGGAGTAAAGGTAGAAATTTTTTGAAATAATTATTCACTGTTTAACTAATAAAGTCTCACAAACAGAACATTTTTCCTGAGCAAGGGCATTGGATGTGGTGGGTAGATGGGGGGAGGGGGGGGGGGGCAGCACCCACCTTTGCTCTGAGGTTTGGAGGCAAGGGTAGACAATGCATTGCCTTTTTTGTGCCAAAAGTGCACTTGTGAAAAAAACCTTTGCATTGCGAGAACGGTAACTGAGAAATTCTTAATTTATCGTTCCTAACGTCTTTTACGTGTACCAATGCCAATGGGGATGTTGCAGCAGGATCAGGTGTAATAATGGAGACTGATCGTTAATCACCAAACATGAAAACTATGCAATTGGTGGCAGAGTTCTGAAGCTTTATATATATATATAATAGAAATACTATTGAGTGTCACATTACAGTTTATGATACAATGTAAATTCATGGTCTTAACTCATTCACAGAGTCGACTTTGACTTGACTCTTTTTCTTCAAAAGTAAGTGTTCTTTATTGTATGAATATCACCCCTAACAAAAAAATATTGTTGAAGTGAGATGTTTCAGCCTTCAAAAAAAGATGGACGTTTTGTCCCAGCCAAAAGTTCCCTGCACGAATCGTCTTCACCGTAGCGTCTTGGAGCCAACATGGAAACATGATGCATTTTGGCATTAGAGACCAAAATGGTACAAGATCACAATGAATGAGAATGTCCTTATTTTGAACCCTAAGTACCCAGTAAACACAAACGATATGATCTGGTCAGGTGCCATTGGTTTCTGTGAATTGCAGTTGTAAAAGACTCGAAATTAGGGAACAGTGCGATTTTGACATTTTGGTAACTTAATTATTTTGTCAATGACACATATCAGAAAATGTACATGATACTAACATTTTTAGGTAACTATTCCGTGAAAACTCCTAGGTTTTGGGAAAGTTTAATCAATTGTTTAGAAATTTAACATTCTTAAAATTGACGCTGATAATACGCATGTGTGTGCATATTCACAATTCTGATAGGCCCTTCTGATCCCCAAAACTCTTTTACTGGGCTTTGTAGGATTTCAAGTGATTTCAGCCAAATGACCATTGACAATTTATGGAATTTTGGGAATCCCAAATGCAGAGTAATATTGAACGTTCGTGTCGAACATGAAACTTGAAAGTCAGAACAATGGAGGCAAGACTTGAATTTCAATCGGAATCGCTTTCAATAACACAGATTCTCCTACGTTTTGTTGGATTCACATCTTGGAAATAGTTGTTATTTTGCAATTGTTCAGCACAGTATTTTCAAATAGATCTTGACTGGAATGTTTGTCAACAGAGTTCAACGAGGAGACACTTGTGTTTATGTTCTGTGCTTATGTTCTATATTTATTTATAGGTCACTGGTAGAAATAGTCTATTTACGTGTGCCTCGTTTGAGACAGGCATGATAACAATCTGGAAAACTTGACACTCTTATTTTCCTGAGGTCTGGGTTTGATGGGCAAACTACAGTGGTATTGAGGGGCTATTTGTGGTAGTCAATTAATAATTTAAGTTTCCTTTTGCCTATGAAATTTTAACGTCTCACAGATAGTCTATAAATGTATTATGATGGGGATTTTGTGTGTTGCCAATAGGTCAAATATTACGGTGACTGTTACAATATACAGAAAATCATACCAAGTTAGTTAAAATTATGCAGTTATGGACTTTTGTGGTTGTGAATATGATGTGATATGAACCTAAAAAGCTTATTTTGACCGAGGTGTTAGCCGAGGTCAGTATAAGTTTATTGGGTTCATATCACATATTTTTACCACCACAAAAGTCCTTAACTGTTTTATTATATATATCACCCTCAAAAAAACAATCTTCTATTTGTGAATTAAAAGTTCAGTTATATCAACCAGAAATACTTTTATTTAACAATAATATAGTTATCATCTGCAGAATAACATAAAAATAAACAATGTTATAGAGATTACGTTGATTGAAATAGAACTGGAAAGGGAATTTCAAAAAACTATATTTAGAAAGTTGATATTCACTGGAAAACCAGTGTACATGGAATTTTGAGTATCAGTCACGTGTATAAGATCCAGCCAATAGAAATGTGGTTATTTATAAAGTATATAATAAAAATCATTCATTCTATAGATTTCCATTATTCTTAGTTATAATTACTGTTATTTTGTCCTGTTCACCAAGATTTACCTGCAATGTGCAAAACATTATTTGTTTTTGGTGTAAATCTGATATACCAGTGGCTAATATCTCAGCAAAAAACTAAATTTGACAGATGATTAAAAAACAAAGTCCAATTTATTTTTTGTTTCCTTTCAGATTGTTATGATTAAGATAATTGTTATCAAAAGTTTTCGAACTCCTGGTCTCCCTTTAATAGTTGTGGAGATTTATTATTTACCATTATCCCTTTAAATTCCAGAGGGCATTTTTCCGGCCGGGTCACAAGCTACATCATAATGTCATTAAGGGGGATGACTGCAAGGTAAATGTGTGGTGTAGACCAGTAAATATTTTTTAACGTTGCACATTGAGAATATTAATTGGTCTACCCCAAATTATAAATATGGACTCTTCCTGTTGCTACCATGGAACTGACATGGAAGATACCACCAGGGTTCAAAGGGTTAATTTTCATATTGTGGTTAAGTTTGCAGAAGAATGCGAGCTTATAAAAAGCAGCAAACTCGCAGGAGAGGTCTTTCTAGGTGTCAAATTTTCACTATAAGCTTGCAGATATTCTGCAAGCTTTCTAAAGCTCATGCAAGCTTCTGCAAGATCACGTGAGCTCATAAGGAGAAAATATTTTTATAAGGACTGTTAGGCACCACTATAATGGGAGCTGAATTGTTCACTGCCATTTATTCACTACTTGGAGCTCTTAGTATTTAAATGATGAAATTGCTTCTTAATACTCCTTTTTAGCTCAACTTGACAAAGTCAAGCTGAGCTATTGCCATCACTTCTCGTCCGTCGGCGTACGTACGTACGTTAGTACGTACGTACGTTAGTACGTACGTACGTTACGTACGTTAGTACGTACGTACACAATTTCCTTTGGCACACCTCACAGGTCGCATTTATGATCAGATTACTTTGAAACTTGGTATGCTTGTTTGGGGTGACCTCTAGATGGGAGCTGTCGATTTTCTTCAATTTCTGTCAAAAAATGTTGCCGCAGCCAACGTTCTTAGAACTTAGTTTAGTCAAACCACAATATTTCTCTTTGGCACACCCTACAGGGCACATTTATGATTTGATTGCTTTGAAATGTAGTATGCTTATTTAGGGTGACCTCTAGATGGGAGCTATCGATTTCCTTCAATTTCCGGCAATAAATGTTGCCACGGCCAACGTTCGTAGAACTTAGTTTAGTCAGACCTCAATATTTCCCTTTGGCACACCCTACAGGGCCCATTTATGATCAGATTGTTTGAAACCTGGTATGCTTGTTTGGGGATACCTCTAGATGGGAGCTATCAATTTTCTTCAATTTCTGTGAAAAAATGTTGCCGCGGCCAACATTCTTAGAACTTAGTTTAGTCAGAAGACTCAATATTTTCCATTGGCACACCCTACAGGTTACATTTATGATCGGATTGCTTTGAAACCTGGCATGCCTGTTTGGGGTGACCTCCAGATGGGAGCTGTCGATTTTCTTCAATTTCTGTCAAAAAATGTTGCCGCGGCCAACGTTTTTAGAACTCAGTTTAGTCAGACCACAATATTTCCCTTTGGCACACCCTACAGGGCACATTTATGATTTGATTGCTTTGAAACCTGGTATGCTTGTTTGGGGAGACCTCTAGATGGGAGCTATCGATTTTCTTCAATTTCCGTCAAAAAATGTTGCCACGGCCAACGTTCTTAGAATTTAGTCGAGTCAGACCACAATATTTCCCTTTTGTACACCCTACAGGGCACATTTATGATCGGATTGCTTTGAAACCTGGCATGCTTGTTTGGGAAGGCCTCTAGATGGGAGCTATCGATTTTCTTCGGTTTCTGTCAAAAAATGTTGCCACTGACAAAAAAAAATGACACTGGTACCAATGATCTTCAATTTTGCCATTTCATTTATAACTTACCAAGTTCAAGTTTGTCAAGTTGAGCTACAGTGTCATTGACACTTTCATTTGTAGAAGGTTTCAAAGACAACTTTGGTTTATTTGATGGGTTTGAAATAAATAGCTAAAATAAAAAATCTGATTTTTGTGAATTTCTTTTACAGGGTGACTGACCTAGTTCCACTGTATAAATTACTGCCAACTCCAGGTAACCTGAGGTTTAAAAAACATAAAATCTTATTGGATAAAACAGTGTTTGAAATGGTAGAGAAGAAAAGATCTTTGGTCAGAGATTCAGCAGGTTCTTCTGTTTTCTCACTATTTAACTTGTGAAGCCCAAGCTATTACTGTAGTTTTTACAGGGAAGGAGCAGGTGCTGCCAGATAGAGTAGATAGTTGATTTGCTTAAGAGTATTGCATTACCTTTGTAATGATATCTACTTGGAACAGTTACTTATCCTTGAATATCGAGGCTTGTGTTACACAGAAAAACTAGTAATAGTAATTGAAATTTTTATTGTTCAAACATATCAAAAGGATAAAAGCTCTAAAGCACTAAACAACATCACAGAAACATTACTAGATATAAAAATAATCCCAGACTGTCCTGGCTTTTGGGGATCAATAATAGAGTTGTGTGATTTTGAAATTTTCACTTGGTTTTTGTACTACCAAAAGGTTTTGTTATATATTTTATATTGGAAACATCAGTTGAAGAACATGTTTCTTTTGTGTTCTGGTGAGATAAAATAAGTCACATGTATTTTGAATTTTTATTGAAAGTAAGTTTATTGAATTTCTAAATATCCACAGGGTTTAGGCAAAAAAAAGAGAAAAATGTTTTGGCTCTGACAATACAATGTACTGGAGCTGAAACGGTTAACTGATTAATCAGTTAATCAGTGATCAACATCTTGGTCGATCCAAAGAGTAACTGATCGATTAACTGTTACTTTTAAACTTCTGTATTTTATGGGTTAACAAAGGAACAGACTTGCTCCAAAACAGGTAAACATTGTCCCTGACTCACATCAATTATTTGAGACACATTAAAGCATGCAAGTTACTTGCTGACATACTTGTTTACTTGCATGATCATCATACTGTATCAGTAGCTGGAAATGGGCATTCTTACCCCTTTACCCATTGCGGGTTGCAGACGATACTTGCAAAATAAATTCGTGAATTACTAAAAAAATTTCAATTTTTGTCTGGAAAACATAGCTTATGAACCCTCATTGGAATGAGCTCAATGAGCTCATTCCAATGAGGGGTCATAAGCTATGTTTTTGAGACAAAAATTGAAAACATAATAAATTTGAATGGAGATTTTTGTATATAGGCCAGTCGGTTTTGTTTGTTAGGTTGGGTTAAGGGTTCATGCTGTAAATCATCAACTGTGTGGCAATATTCAGATATCTATTTGGGCAAGTGATTAATCGGTTAATCAAGGTTAATCCATGTGATTAATAGATCAAGAAAATCCCGTAACCATTTCACCTCTACAATGTACCTCAATGAAATTAAACCCCCTCTTTGAACATTTTAATGGCTTGTAGTGGCTTCCAAGATCACTATGAAGTTGTGAGACATCAAAATTTTACCTTTTCTGATTGCTATATATTTATTTCCATGCGTTAGCAATAAAGCATGTTCAAAGGGACAATAATCCTCTATTTTTAAAAAATATTAATTCTCAGATTTTGTTTATATGTGAAAGAGCATGTAGAAAGACATGGCAAGCAAAGTGTGAAACATCAGAAGCAATATGAAATTACTTAAATATGCAATTAAAAAAGCTTTAATGCAGGCAAAATTTAAGAAAACATGACATTGCAAAGATAAAAGCAAAGTTTCCTGAAAGTTATTGGAAGTAAATAAGTCCATGTGATTTCAGTTCTGAACACACAGGTTTCTAATTTTAACTTTGCTGCTTTTCGAATAATGACTGCCACAAACAACAACTGTGCATTATTTTAGTAATAATAGGGCATAATTAGATAAAACAAACTTTATTATTTCAAATAAATTGAAGTTATATATCTAGTAAAACCCACCGCACATTTATTGATAACAGCAATCTGAAATAGATTTCATTAAAGCATGTGCTATAAATAGACCTGCAGGAGACAAACTTCAGCATTGTCCTTGTGAGAAATGAAATTTCGACAAAAATGGAAATTGACAATGCTCGGAACAACGACAATCTGAAATAGATTTCATTGATGCTTACACTTTAAAGAGAGCCACATGGACAGAAACTTCACCTTGTCCTTCTGAGAAAAGTAATTTCAACAAAAATGGGTTGGGAATGCTCCAAAATTGAAAAAAATAATCTTCTCATGAAGCACTGGGTACAATGACTTGATATTTGGTATGTAGCTTCCTTTTGTGGTGTAGAATCAAGTTTGTTCAAATGGAGTTCATGGAGCAATATTTACATTTGTAATGGAAGGGGGCAAGATGTGTGACTCCGCCCAAAATTTATATTTTCTGAACTGCTTGGCCAATTTGAGCGAAATTTGGTATATGATAATATTGAGTCATAAGTACTTGATTCACGCAAAAACAATAAAAAAATTCTGGTGTCCCTTTGGGAACGCCTGGAGCTAAAAATACATATATTTTCAAATGCCCATATTTACCAAACTGCATGGAATAGTGAACTATTATTTGGCATGAAGCTTCCATAGGAAGAGTAGAAAAGAACTGTATAAAAAAATGCCACTGGTTGTGTGAGGGTGTTCTGTAAGTGGGGTTGGGGGGGTGGGCCAAAGCTGAGTCAGCATATTGGCAAAATTTTTAAAAAAACTCTTCTACAGAACCACTGATCAGAATCTTTTGATGTATGGTATACCATATCCATATAGGGGTTTAGATACACATTTGTTAAAATTAAGCCCCCTTGGTTCATATTTGGGCTCAATACAGGGCCCCAAATTTTAACTTAGGCCAATATGGGGATAATCTTTCAACATCTTTTTCGAAACACCATTCAACATCTTTTGATACTTTGTTTACTTCATTGTTATGAGGGTCAGATATGAGGAATAATCTATAACACTCTTCTCAAGAACCACTAGTCAGAATCTTTTGATATTTGGTATACAAAATCCTTATCAGAATCTTTTGATATATGGTATACACCTTTCTTCAGGTAGTCAGATTAAAAAAAAAAATAAAGTCCATAGGTAAATATTTGGGCTCAGTATTGGAGCCCAAATGTTAACTTAGCCCAACATAAGGATTAATCTTTGAAAGTGTCAATGGCACTGAAGCTCAACTTGACAAACTTGAACTTGTAAGCTATAAGTAAAATAGCAAAATTGATTCCAATCTTATTATACCCCCACAAAACAAAGTTTTAGGGGGGGGGGGGTTTATAGGAGTCAACTTGTCCATTGGTTGGTCGGTCAGTCAGTCGTCATCGTCGCTGGTCCCTTGCACATATAAACTTGTGGAGTGAACTACTTCCACAGTTTTAGCCACATTTTCTTCAAACTTCACAAAAATGATCAACATTATGAGGGGAAGTGCATGACATATTTTTATTTTTTCGGTTTCAAGATGGCCGACTGGTGGCCATATTGGATTTTTTTTTATGTAAACTTGTGGAGCGAACTACTTCCACAGTTTTAGCTGCATTTTGATGAAAAGTCACAAAATGATCAACATGATGAGGGGTAGTACGTGACTTAATTTTTTTCCTGCTTGGTTTCAAGATGGCTGACTGGTGGCCATATTGGATTTGTTTTTTTCCTTGAAAAAATTGAATGCTCCTTTTCAGTCACTCACATTAGGCGGCATGCCACAGTGGGGGTATAGAGGGCAACAGACCATCTATAGTTTGGTGAAACTTCAACATAACAGCATTGTGTGTGCACAATGTCAGGGCAAACCATGCATTTTTAAATGTAAACTGTAGGGCTGGCTAAAGGAAGAATGTTGATACACAAGTACAGTAAGTTAAAGGTCATTGTAAATGGCAACTTTTTTCCTAGAAATGAATGCTAATTGATAGCTCTTATCGAGAGGTCTCGCCTAATGAGCATACCAAGTTCTAAAACAATCCTATGATAAATGTGCCCTGTAGACCATGTCAATGAAGAATGTTGATGCACAAATGAAATAAATTCAAAGGTCATTGATAACAGCAACAGTTTTTGATGTAAATGAAAAGAAAATTGATAGATCCTATTTAGGTCACCCTAAATAAGCATACCAAGTTTCAAATAACCTGATAATTAAATGTGCCCTTGGAGCCATGACAAAGGAAACTGTTAATACACAAATGTACTACATTTGAAGGTCGTTGCTAGTGGCAATGTTTTTTTGTCTTTCTTGATGGAAATTCATAAATATGCTCTGTAGGGAGTGCAAAAGGGATGAGTTGCAGCACAAATGCACCAAGTTCAAAGGTTGGTGGAAACAATTTTTTTTATGGAAATGAAAGAAAATCAGTTGCTCCCATCTAGAGGTCACCCTAAACAAGCATACCAAGTTTCAAAGTGACCTGATCATAAATGCGACCTGTGTAGTGTGCCAAACGAAATTGTGGACGTACATATGCAGACGGACCAGAAGTGATGGCACTAGCTGAGCTTGACTTCGAAAAGTGGAGCTAAAAATCTTCTTCTCCAGAAACACTAGTCAGAATCTTTTGATATATGGTATACAGCACTCTTATGGGGGTCACACTCAAGTTTGTTCAAATCAAGTCCCTTGATTAATATTTGGGCTCCCTATTAGAGCCTGAATTTTTACTTGTGCAAAAATCTTCTTTAACCCACCATTCGACATCCATTGATACTTGGTATATGGTATCCTGGAGTGAAGGGTTAGGGCTCAGATTCAAGTTTGTTCAAGTTAAGTCCCTAGGTTGATATTTGGACTTTCTAGTTTCTTATCAACCTACTCACAATTGTTTACTACAGGCTTGCACTACAGTGGAAGTCCCTAACTAGGATAAAATACTCTCTATTTTTGTCTTTCCCAAGCAAGTTGGGAAAGAAAAGTGGTGCAAAAGCACCAATAAAAATAAGCCAAAACTGGGTCGAGTGCAACCGGCGCAGACCCAGTACGGGACGCTCTCTCCCAAGTACAACTCCACGACTTCTGTTGCCAGTGCGCATATACCGTCTCTAAAGACTCATTCTTTTTAAAATCCGCTTCGTGTCGAGATGTTTTTGCACGCTTATCAGTGTTCCACCAGCTCGATGTTTGATGATTCCTGATTCTTTATACCACAGGGTATCCTTTGTATTCTCAGGAACAGTGTTTTATATATTCTCTTTTCTATTATATGTTCATAATGTATATTTATTTGCTCTCTCTCGAGTCGCGCGCGAATTTCGCGTGCCACGCGGTTCGGACTTTTTTTTTTCACAATTATTGTTAATGCTTTTTTTGCAAAATTTTCTAATTGTGTTAGAGTTAGGTGTCAGCGGGGTACCACTCCTGCAGTGTTTCTTCTTTCTTTTGAGAGTAGTCTTCCTGTTGGGTGGTTCCCGGTCGACCTTCTGGGGTCTTTGTTTCTGTCACCTTTCTCTCTTCTTTGGGGGTGTTCTGTTTTCTCATCTCACCTTCTCTGCTCCTCTCACCTCTATCATGCCCAGGACAATTCCCTGTGGGCAATGTCTGCTGCCAAAGCATGTGGACGATGTACATTCGTCTTGTTCCTCCTGTAATGGGTGTTCGGCTGAGCGGCCGTGTGGTGTCTGTGGAACATGGTCTTCCACCTTCTGGGCGTCAGTAAACCGTGTCGTTCGTTCTCGTGGCCGTGCCTCCCGCTCCCGCGGGAAAGGAGAACGTGGTCATTCGGGGCCTCCCGAGCCGACTTTATCTGGTGAGAGTTTTTCCTCCTCCGTGGGGGATGTGCAGTCTTTTCCTGTGGTGGATACTGCGGGAGCCGTTGAGTGTTCTGGTGTAGAGATGCCTGGTTCCGGGACTACGGTCCCCCTCCAGTCGACATCTGAGGCTGTCACTAGGGTTGTGACTCCTCCTTCGGAGCCGAGCCGGTGTGCTCTCTCCACTTTTTCACCAGCCTCAACGACTCTCGACGTATCCACTACTGCTGCTGGTCCGTCTGCTTCGTCGTCTGTTTCAGCCGGCCTCGGCTTTTCGCTGCAGGGGACTGCAGGACTGTCCGATACTGTAGACGTGGGATATCGGCCTCAGCCTTCCCTGACTTCAACTCGGCGAAGTCGGAAGGGGCTGCCGGCCGAGCCCATCGCTGTGGTCTCTTCGCCGTCGAGCGCCACAGTTGTGTCTTTAGATTCGGATGTTCGTAGTCGAAACACTATGAACTCCGTGGCGTTTCCGTCCACTCACTCTGGTCACACGACCAGTTTTGGGGGACCAACGCCTTTTGTGCAGCCTGGACCTTCTGCCCCGCAGAGGTCCGCGGTGACTCTCATGAGTTCTCGCAATATTGATCCTCGGGGTGCATCGTACCCCTATACACGTCTGCCTTCAGATGTTTCGGCTGCCGCCCGTCGTCCTGCGTCGGGTGTTTTGGAGGATCGTGACCCTTCGCTGGTTAAGAGGGTCAGAGGTGAAGCCACTTTGCCGGTTCGCTCCCCTGTCGAACCGGTCGGTACAGGCAGTGAGCTTAGGGAGGCCCTCTCCTTACTCACTCAGGTTCTTTCAAAGAGCCTTCCTGTTGCTTCCAGCGAGGCTATGGGTGGTTTCCAGGCGCCTCCTATGGCGCCGCCTCCCGGGATTGGAAACAGGCCGGTTTCCGATTCCTCTGGTGTCCCGACACCATGGGAGGCGTCGGCTGGTTTGCCCACGATGGGCTATGTGTCTTCCGACTCTGGGGAGGAGTCCGACATGCTTGAGGTCGAGGGCCAGCAGTCTTCGGACTTGGGGGCGGCTCTTGACTTTGTGTTTGGGTTTCTGCCTGAGCTCAAACCTGCTAACCAGCCGACAGTGTCAGCCTGGCCGCGATCATCGGTCGCGCGCCAACAGCCTATGGAGCAGCCTGCTTCTGGGCGCCTTCGACCATGCCAGTCGGTACAGGTGGTTGAGGCTTTTTCAGCATTGGATGCCAAGCTGAATTCCAAGGCTTTGAAGACTTCGTTCTTCACCAGGGTTGACACCTTTTTGCCTCCTGTGCGTTATCGTTCCTACGATTCCGCCACTCCGTCAGTCTGCCAGACTTTGACGGTTCTGGATCAGGACTCCACTTCCCTCTGGCTTTCCAAGCCCAAGTCTGCCGTCATTCCAATGACGACTCTGGAGTCCACGTTGGGCTTATCTAGAGAGATGCTTGGCATGCTTTCTCTCTCAGATCACGTCGTCTCAGCTTTGGCTGCTTATCTGCCTCCAGATAAGTTTGACGAGGTACAGACTCCTTTGCGTGTGCTGTCCAAGGCGCTTATGCACCTTACTCACACGCATGCCTGTAACACGGCCAATTTGGAATTAGTTCGAAGGGACGCTGTGCTGGACACAGGACGATCCCTTCCCAAGGAGCAGCGTGCTACTCTTCGATCTGCTTCTTTGGCAGGTCCGCAACTTTTCCATGGTTCCGTGTCGACAGTCCGGGATGACGTCCTACGTCATTCCAAAGATCAGCTGCTGTTTCGTCAGCTTGATCAGCCTTCTCGGGGCGGCAAGGGCCGTTCCAAGCCTAACAAGTACCCTTCTGCTTCCTCTGTGAAGCAAAAGGCTGGTCCTTCTGCCGCCGCCTCTACTTCTTACTCACGGGGTAAAGGTAGGGGTCGGCAGAATCGAGGGAAGTCTCAGGATTCTTCATTTAGCAGAGGAGGTGGTTTCTCCTCTCGCGGGCCTCGTCGGGGCTCGAAATGAAGGTCCTCACCTCGACTCATCCCAGGTTGGAGGAAGGATAGCAGAGTTCGCAGACCATTGGACCACCATCACATCCGATCCATGAGTGTTAGATGTTGTTCGGTCCAGGCTGCGCATATCCTTCCGATGGCACCCCACTCTGTCAAGGGTGCCTCTTCCAACCACAGTTCCTTCACACGTTTTACGTCGGGAACTTTTGTCCACGGAGATTGCCAATCTCCTGGCAAAGGGGGCGATCGAGGTCGTCAAGAACGTTCAGTCAGTGGGTTTCTATTCCCGCCTGTTCTTGGTGCCGAAGAAGGACGGCCGACTCCAACCGGTTATCGATCTGAGCATCCTGAACCAGTCTATCATTGCTCCCAAGTTCAGCATGGAGACTTTCAGGTCGGTCCGCCAATCAATTCACCAGGGAGATTTCGCAGCCAGCATCGACCTGCGAAACGCTTACTTCCACGTTCCGATGCATCGGGCGTCACGGAAGTATCTCAGGTTCGCTTTTCTGGGGCGAGTTTACCAGTTCAAGGCCATGCCTTTCGGCCTCAACCTGGCTCCTTGGGCGTTCACCAGACTGATGTCGCATGTGATAGCGTTCCATCGCACACAGTCCAGGGTGACTACTTCGGCATATCTGGACGATATCCTCCAGAGGCATTCCAATGCTGCCTTACTGGAATCGGATGTCGCCACTCTGTTGAGCTTGCTCACGTCGCTAGGATTCAGAGTCAACGAGGAGAAGTCGGACCTGGTCCCTTCTCAGTCGTTTTGTCATCTGGGGATGTCTTTCCAAACCAAATTCAATTTGGTGGCTGTTCCCCAGGCCAAGGCTGTGATTCTCTCAGCTTTTGCTCTGACTCTGTCCCAGTCCAGGTCCGCGACCACTCGGAGTTTTCTCCGGCTGATCGGTCTCTGCGGTTCGGTGACGGATCTCATTCCTCTAGGTCGGCTGCGTGTCAGACCTCTCCAACACTTTCTGCTCAGTCGTTGGAGACCGAATGTAGATTCTCTGGATCAGGTGCTTCTGTTTCCGGACTCTCTGTATCCTCACCTTCTTCCCTGGACAGATGTTCAGTGGATTACGCAGGGTGTTCCGCTGGACTTACCCACGTCCGATCGCGTTCTGACGGCAGATGCCAGCGATCTCGGATGGAGTGCGACGTTGGATCCTCTCGGTCTTTCCCTACACGGGATGTGGGACCAGGATCAAGCAGCTCTACACATCAACCAGAAGGAGCTTCTTGCTCTTCTTCTGAGTTTCAGGCAGTGGATCCCTCACCTGTCGAATCGCCAGGTCCTTCTACTATCCGACAATTCGACAGTGGTTGCTTACATTCGGAACCAGGGCGGCACGCACTCGCTTCCGATGTACGAGTTAGCTCGGGATCTTTTACTGCTCGCTCAGGATGTTCACGCCGGAGTGGTTGTTCGTCACATTCCCGGTCGTCTGAACGTCCTAGCCGACTCCCTGTCCCGACAGGGCAGGGTTATTTCCACCGAGTGGATGCTTCACATGGCAGTGTTCCAGTCGCTTTGCGATCTCTGGGGACGTCCCCACATCGATCTCTTTGCGACTCGTTGGAACCATCAGGTGGACACTTTCGTGTCCCCGTGTCCAGATCCTCTGGCTTTTGCCGTGGACGCTCTGTCACTCGATTGGAACGGTCTAGTCGGCTACGCCTTCCCGCCTGTTCCGATTCTTCCTCAGGTTCTCGCCAAAATTCGAACCTGCAGTTGTCGAATCATTCTGATCGCTCCCCTGTCACCTCAGCGGGTGTGGATCAATCAGCTCCGCTCGCTGATGGCGGCGGTTCCGGCACGTCTCCCGCTACGTCGCGACCTTCTTTGTCAAGGTCGCCCGAGGAGGTTTCACGTCGACCCGACTTCATTGTGCCTTCACGCATATCTTTTGTCAGGTCCTGTCTCCTCCGTAGAGGTTTTTCGAGACGAGCAGTGGAGTGCATTTCTTCTTCAAGGAGGTACTCCACTGGTTTAGCTTATGCAGCTAAATGGAAGGTCTTCTGTCGATGGTGTGCTGATCACTCTGTTGATTATGCCAATCCTTCGATTTCACAGATTGCGGAGTTTCTGGTATATCTGTTTGATTCTCGGGGTCTCCAGCCTGTTACCATCAAGGGTTACAGGTCTATGCTTTCAGAGACTTTTTCTTATGTGGGGAAGCGTCGTATCGGCACTAATCCTTACCTCTCCAAGCTTGTTCGGCACTTTTCTTTGAAAAGGCCTCGGACTTTGCAGCTTACTCCACGATGGAATCTTTCGTGGGTGCTGCTTTGCTTGGGGGGGGGGGGGGGGGGGGGGGGCGCCGTTCGAACCTTTATCCCAGGTGGATATGCAATTTCTCACATACAAGACGGCTTTTCTGATGGTATTTGCTTCGGCCAGACGGGTTAGTGAGCTTCACGCCCTCTCGGTTGACCCGGCCTTTTTTAGGAGCTCTCCCAACAGTGTTACTTTTACCACTGATTGCTCCTTTTTGGCTGAGAATCAGTTACCAGATACTACTCCTCCTCCTATCTGTATCAGGGCTCTTCCCTCTGTTGAGGGTACTCGCCCTTTGCTCTGTCCGGTCCGTGCTATTCGCATTTATCTTGATCGGACACGCTTCATACGGAAGGGCAGAATACGTTTTTTTCTGTCTCTCATTCCGGGTCGACAGAAGATCTCTCCTCAATCCATTTCTCGATGGATTTGTCTTGCTATTCGTACGGCTTATAGTCGTTTAGCAGCTGGCGATTGTATTACCAATCGTATTTCTGCCCACGAGGTGCGGGCACTGTCTACCTCTTGGGCTTATTCTAACTCCGTCAAGTTGTCGGATGTTATACAGGCAGCCTACTGGAGAAATGCTTCTACTTTCTCCACCTTTTATTTACGCCAGTTGCAGGAGCAGTCGGAGGACCTTTTTGCCCTGGGTCCTCTTTCTTCTGCTCAGGCTGTTGTCTGCCATAGCCATTAGGCTTCTTGAAGGTCAGTTTCAGCCTTGTGCTGTTACTGCCCTTTTTCTGTCTGTGTGTCACACAGGCTCATATGTCTCTTTTCATTGTCCTTTACCAATGATTGCGACATTATGGTTGATAAGCCTCGGGACCTCTTCCTTCTACTTCACGGTTCCAGTGCACTAGGGTTATGTTGGGGTTGGTTATGCGATTCCCTCCAGCCTTTTGTCTATTCAGCCTGTAGTAAACAATTGTGAGTAGGTTGATAAGAAATCTAAATTTTATAGTAAATTTCCTTTCTTATTATACCTACCACAATTGTTTACATGGAGGCCCTCCCGTCTTCTTTACGGGTAAAAAAATCTTTCCTCCCCGCTGATCACATAACTCTAACGTTTACGGATTCAAAAAGAATGAGTCTTTAGAGACGGTATATGCGCACTGGCAAAGGAAGTCGTGGAGTTGTACTTGGGAGAGAGCGTCCCGTACTGGGTCTGCGCCGGTTGCACTCGACCCAGTTTTGGCTTATTTTTATTGGTGCTTTTGCACCACTTTTCTTTCCCAACTTGCTTGGGAAAGACAAAAATAGAGAGTATTTTATCCGAGTTAGGGACTTCCACTGTAGTGCAAGCCTGTAGTAAACAATTGTGGTAGGTATAATAAGAAAGGAAATTTACTATAAAATTTAGATTTTCCATTACTGGAAATCTGGGCATTATTTCTGTGGTAGCATCCCAATACTTGGAAAAAAAATCATTTGGCATGGACAATAGAGTTAAAATAATTAAATAACTTCTTTCCTGTGCAGTGTTAACTTGCCATAGATGCTAATTAAATCCTTATTTAAACAACTTTGGTCAGGTGAGCACCCTCTTGTTTCCTTAATCACCAAATATTTTTTGGCAAAACTCTATAAGAATATGTATTGGGAATAAACGGTGTGTTGGCATAATATAAGATCTGGGGATAGATATCTATTGTATTACAGTACCTCCTCTCTAATCACATATCCTCATCTTGGCAAAATAATTGGAATTGTGTTGTGCATGTGCAGGAAGCTGTAGATGATTTACCAAAGTTGCAACTTATTCAGTGTGAGCCCTGGCTGTGCTTGACCAATTTACTCTTGTGAAATAGTACCCATTTTACTTGTTCAAAGGCCTCCTTTGAACAAGTTAATTGCTAATAAGAGAGTTCTTCTGAGTAGGTCTTTCATTGCATACTTAGCCAGCAGTAAACCATTGTGGTGGATAATAGAGAAACAAAATAAAATTATAAAATTTGGGCCCTGCAAATATGCGATATTTGATTCGATTATGCATAGATTCGATTTAAATCTGTTATATTTGTTAAAATCAAATAGTTGGGTTCCATATGCAGTATTAAGATTTTTAGTCAAGTTGTGACGAAGTCAAACTCGATTGTAGTTTGATGAATGGTGGGCGAGCGGGCGGGCATTAACAATTGGTTTCCGGATGATAATTTGGTAATGGTTCAACCCATGTTCATGAAACTTCATAGGTAGGTTGGTATCGGTGAGAGGAAGAACCCTATTAATTTTGGACTTGCTTGGTCAAAGGTCAAGGTTACAGTGACCTTGAACATAGTAAATTGTAAACAATTGGTTTCCGGATGATAACTTGACAACGGTTCAACCCACATTCAAGAAACTTCATATGTAGGTTGGCTCTTCGTGAGAGGAAGAACCCTATTTATTTTGGACTCACTAGGTCAAAGGTCAAGGTCACAGTGACCCTAAACATAGTAAATCAAAATAATTGGTTTCCGAATGATAACTTGATAATGGTTCGACCCATGTTCATGAAACTTCATAGTCAGATTGACATCAGTGAGAGAAAGAACCCTATTTATTTTGGACTCTCTAGGTGAAAGGTCAAGGTCACAGTGACCTTCAACATAATAAATCGTAAACAGTTGGTTTCCTGATGATAACTTGATAATGTTTCGACCCACGTTCATAAAACTAAATAGGTAGGTTGGCTTCAGTGAGAGGAAGAACTCTATTTATTTTGGACTTTCTAGGTGAAAGGTCAAGGTCACAGTGACCTTCAACATAGTAAATCCTAAACAATTGGTTTCCGGACTATAACTTGATAATGGTTTGACCCACACCATGAAACTTCATAGGTAGGTTGGCCTCAGTGAGTGGAAGACCCTTATTTATGTTGGACTGACTAGGTCAAAAGCCCAAGGTCACAGTGACCTTGAACATAATAAATCGTAAACAATTGGTTTCCAGATGATAATTTGACAATGGTTCCACCTACGTTCATGAAACTTCATAGGTAGGTTGGCATTACCCTACCCATTATTAGAGCCCTATTTATTTCCGAATCATAAGGTCAAAGGTCAAGGTCACAGTGACCCTTCACATAGTAAATTGTAAACAATTGGTTTCCGGACGATAAGTTGATAATGATTAAACCCACTTTTGTGCTGTCACAACTCAACATTGGATCGGTGATCCTATCGGCATTTTTAGCTCACCTGAGCGAAGCTCAAGGGGAGCTTTACTAATCACTTTCTGTCCGTCGTCCGGCGTCCGTCGTCCGTCGTCCGTCGTCGTCCGTCCGGCGTTAACTTTACATTATCGACTTCTCCTCCTAAACCACTAGCCCAATTTTATTCAAATGTTGGCTAAATGTTTATTACCTAATGCCAATTCAGATTTGTTCAAATGAAGTTGCCCCTCCTCCTGGGTGGTGCCACGCCCCCAAGGGGCACCAAAATCTTTGTAAATCTTCTTCTCATGAACCAGCAGTAGCAGAGACTTGATATTTGGTGTGCAGCTTCCTTTTGAGGTGTAGACTCAGATTTGTTCAAGAGAAGTTTGTGGGGCTATACTTGGCGTCGTTATGGGAGGGTCAAAATTTTTTGCCCCGCCCAAAATTTCTATTTTCCAAACCGAGAGGCTGATTTGAACGAAATTTTATGTGAGGGCTTATTGGGTCATGAGTACTTGATTTATGCAAAAAAAAATTTTCCCGCAGCCCCGTGGGAACCGCAGGAGCTAAAAATAGAAAAAATTTAAAACGCCCATATCTCCAAAACTGCACGGCACTGAGAATTTTTATTTGGTGTGCAGCTTCCTTAGGACCAACAGAAAGGATTGGTAAAAAAAAATTGCCATCGGTTTTATCATAGGGTACAGTTTCGGGACTTTGAAAAAGTGCTGAGTCAGCACTTTTTAACACTGTAGGCAATGGGAAAAACATTAAAAAATCTTCTTCTCCAGATCCAGCAGGCAGAATCTTTTGATATTTGGTATGCAACATTGTAGGGTGGATCTGATTCAAGTTTGTTCAAATCGGCCCCCTGGGTTCATATTTGGGCTCAGTATAGGAGCCCGATTTCGAACTTAGTGCATTTCAGGCAAATTTCTTAAAAAATCTTCTTCTCCAGATCCAGCAGGCAGAATCTTTTGATATTTGGTATGCAACATTGTGGGGTGGATCTGATTCAAGTTTGTTCAAATCGGCCCTCTGGGTTTATATTTGGGCTCTGTATAGGAGCCCAAATTTGAACTTACTGCATTTCAGGCAAATTTCTTTGAAAATCTTCTTCTCCAGATCCAGCAGGCAGAATCTTTTGATATTTGGCATGCAACATTGTAGGGTGGATCTGATTCAAGTTTGTTCAAATCGGCTCCCTAGATTCATATTTGGGCTCACTATAGGAGCTTGAATTCGAACTTAGTGCATTTCAGGCAAATTTCTTAAAAAATCTTCTTCTCCAGATCCAGCAGGCAGAATCTTTTGATATTTGGTATGCAACATTGTAGGGTGGATCTGATTCAAGTTTGTTCAAATCGGCCCCCCTGGGTTCATATTTGGGCTCAGTATAGAAGCCTGATTTCGAACTTAGTGCATTTAGGCAAATTTCTTAAAAAATCTTCTTCTCCAGATCCAGCAGGCAGAATCTTTTCATATTTGGTATGCAACATTGTGGGGTGGATCTGATTCAAGTTTGTTCAAATCGGCTTCCTAGATTCATATTTGGGCTCACTATAGAAGCTCGAATTTGAACTTAGTGCATTTCATGCAAATTTCTTAAAAAATCTTCTTCTCCAGATCCAGCAGGCAGAATCTTTTCATATTTGGTAAGCAACATTGTGGGGTGGATCTGATTCAAGTTTGTTCAAATCGGCCCCCTGGGTTTATATTTGGGCTCAGTATAGGAGCCCAAATTTGAACTTAGTGCATTTCAAGCAAATTTATTAAAAATCTTCTTCTCCAGATCCAGCAGGCAGAATCTTTTGATATTTGGTATGCAACGTTGCGGGGTAGATCTGATTCAAGTTTGTTCAAATTGGCCCCCTGGATTCATATTTGGGCTTACTATAGAAGCCCGAATTCGAACTTAGTGCATTTCAGGCAAATTTCTTAAAAAATCTTCTTCTCCAGATCCAGCAGGCAGAATCTTTTCATATTTGGTAAGCAACATTGTGGGGTGGATCTGATTCAAGTTTGTTCAAATCGGATCCCTGGGTTAATATTTGGGCTCAGTATAGGAGCCCAATTTCGAACTTAGTGCATTTCAGGCAAATTTCTTAACAAATCTTCTTCTCCAGATCCAGCAGGCAGAATCTTTTGATATTTGGTATGCAACATTGTAGGGTGGATCTGATTCAAGTTTGTTCAAATCGGCCCCCCTGGGTTCATATTTGGGCTCAGTATAGAAGCCTGATTTCGAACTTAGTGCATTTAGGCAAATTTCTTAAAAAATCTTCTTCTCCAGATCCAGCAGGCAGAATCTTTTCATATTTGGTATGCAACATTGTGGGGTGGATCTGATTCAAGTTTGTTCAAATCGGCTTCCTAGATTCATATTTGGGCTCACTATAGAAGCTCGAATTTGAACTTAGTGCATTTCATGCAAATTTCTTAAAAAATCTTCTTCTCCAGATCCAGCAGGCAGAATCTTTTCATATTTGGTAAGCAACATTGTGGGGTGGATCTGATTCAAGTTTGTTCAAATCGGCCCCCTGGGTTTATATTTGGGCTCAGTATAGGAGCCCAAATTTGAACTTAGTGCATTTCAAGCAAATTTATTAAAAATCTTCTTCTCCAGATCCAGCAGGCAGAATCTTTTGATATTTGGTATGCAACATTGTGGGATGAATCTGATTCAAGTTTGTTCAAATCGGCTTCCTAGATTCATATTTGGGCTCACTATAGAAGCTCGAATTCGAACTTAGTGCATTTCAGGCAAATTTCTTAAAAAATTTTCTTCTCCAGATCCAGCAGGCAGAATCTTTTGATATTTGGTATGCAACATTGTTGGATGGATCTGATGCAAATTTGTTCAAATCGGCTCCTTAGATTCATATTTGGGCTTACTATAGAAGCTCGAATTCGAACTTAGTGCATTTCAGGCAAATTTCTTAAAAAATCATCTTCTCCAGATCCAGCAGGCAGAATCTTTTGATATTTGGTATGCAACATTGCGGGGTGGATCTGATTCAAGTTTGTTCAAATCGGCCCCCTGGATTCATATTTGGGCTCACTATAGAAGCTCGAATTCAAACTTAGTGCATTTCGGGCAAATTTCTTCAAAAATCTTCTTCTCCAGATCCAGCAGGCAGAATCTTTTGATATTTGGTATGCAACATTGCGGGGTGGATCTGATTCAAGTTTGTTCAAATCGGCCCCCTGGATTCATATTTGGGCTTAATATAGAAGCCTGAATTCGCACTTAGTGCATTTCGGGCAAATTTATTAAAAAATCTTCTTCTCCAGATTCAGCAGGCAGAATCTTTTGATATTTGGTATGCAACATTGTGGGGTGGATCTGATTCAAGTTTGTTCAAATCGGCTTCCTAGTTTCATATTTGGGCTCACTATAGAAGCTTGAATTCGAACTTAGTGCATTTCAGGCAAATTTCTTAAAAAATCTTCTTCTCCAGATCCAGCTTCAGAATCTTTTCATATTTGGTAAGCAACATTGTGGGGTGGATCTGATTCAAGTTTGTTCAAATCGGCCCCCTGGGTTTATATTTGGGCTCCGTATAGGAGCCCAAATTTTAACTTAGTGCATTTCAGGCATATTTCTTAAAAAATCTTCTTCTCCAGATCCAGCAGGCAGAATCTTTTGATATTTGGTATGCAACATTGTGGGGTGGATCTGATTGTGATTCATGAACGTATTTATTTGTAAAGTTGATAGAATCTTAGACAAAATTTGCAGAAAAGATCTACTATAGAAGGGGTGGTATCCAGGGTGAACCGTTTACCCAAATCTAGCAGTACTAATGCATTATTCACTCAAATCTCCGTTCAAATTTTATGACCCCTCATTGGAACACACGCATTCAGCTCATTCCAACAAAGGTCATATGCCATGTTTTCGAGACAAAAGAATAAAAATTTTAGTTATTCATGAAATTTTTAGGCAACTGTTGTCTGTTATTCACATTGCTTCATGAAATTTCAGTACTTTTAGAAGTTACCTCAGTAATCAAGGGTTAATTCCCCTTAATTAAATGTCGCCTCTAAAAAACAACCACTTTGCATATCTTACCTTTTTACCAGCATAACTGCCAAAACTTGTCAGCATTCTTCGCAAAAATCGCTATTCAAATTTTAATTTTTGTCTCTTAAACATACATGTACTTATCGCTTGTAAATACCCCATTGGAATGAGCTTTTTGAGCTCATTCCAATGAGAGGTCGCACACCATGCTTTTTGAGTCAAAAAAGCAATTTTTTAGTTATTCCAGAATTTCGTACGTAAAACACAGCTTTATGACTTCACATTAAGATGAGCTCTCTAAGCTTGTTCCAATCAACATTCACGCACTATGTCTTTCACACAAAAAATAAAATTTTCCATTTATTCAGGAATTTTGTTTGCAAGAACACTCTTACCCCCCCCCCCCCCCCCCCCCCCCCCCCCCACACACACACACACACACACACACACACACACAAACACAGACACACACATCTAAAAGTTCGGGCAGCAAAAAAACAGTTACTTCAATTTTTAAATGCATTATAGGAACAACTTGCCTAATCAAATTTAAATACTTTTGCATCATTCTGTATCTAGAACAAACCATTTACCATATCTTTACGCAAAATTCTCCAGCATCATTCACAAAAAAACACCATTATTTATATATTCACATTTCTGTCTCAAAAATATACCTGATCTTCCCGTACCCCTATTGGAATAAGCTATTTGAGCTTGTTCCAATGATGATAAAAAAAAACTAATATTTTGGAAAATTTGTGAAAATTTTTGTTTTCTTGCATGCAAATATGTACATGTAGCACATGGAAGATATCCACAGTTGGGGAGAGATGTCCAAGGCTATCTCTTCACATTCCTTGTTTGTGCTTCAAGCTAAACCAGTTTGTCTGCAGAGATAAATTTGCTTTATTAAAAATCATTGGAGATTGGCCACACACCAATGATTTTAAATAAAACTAATTTTAGGTAACAAATGTTGAACTTCAAACAAAATCTATCACTCAACCAGTTAATGTTGATGAGGCATGACATGGTGAAGGTGACCTAAAATACTTCTTAGAGTCACTTTGTCAGGTGAGCGATTAAGGCCACGTGGGGCCTCTTGTTTATTAAATTCTTGGGAGTTTAACTTGTAAACAGAATAGGTATCGGTGATCCTATTGGCATTTTATGCTCCATACAAAGGGGTGGTGGGAGGGAGAGGGTTATGTTTGTCTGTCCATCCATCCATAGATGTAGTGTTGTCCAGAGTTTTTACCTGCGTTGCCAGCGGCAGAGCAGGTCTAGTAACCGCTCGACTCCGTCCGTCAGTCTGTCCATCCATCCATCAGTCCGTCCGTCCATCAGTCTGTCCGTCCGAAACACTTCTTCCATCAACGTTTTCTTGGCTTCTATGAAAGGGAATGATTTTATATTTGGTCTGCTGCTTCATAGTGAATAGTTGTATCGTGTATCTAATTTTCAGATCTGCCGTGCAGCCACTTCCTGTTTGCCGATACATTGAAGTCTGTTCATCTCTGTAATCAATTGCATGCAGCGACGCAGGTCCAGACCCGGTATTGGTCTTGGCTTGTTCTCAGATGTTCCTGGCCCTTTGTCCATGAAACTTGGTATGAATCTTCACCACCATGGGAACCTGTGCACCTGTGATTATAGTTGTGGTTGGACTATTTTTGCCAGAGTTATGCCCCTTTTCAACTTTTCTTAGAATGCTAGAATTTTGTCCTGAGATTTTCTCGGACATTTATGGGTTGATTCCTTTGAAACTTGGTATGGATGTTTACTACCATGAGAACCTGTGCACCTGCAATTATAGTTTCAATTGGACTTTTATTGCCAGAGTTGTGCCCCTTTTCATCTTAGAATGTTTGAATTTTGTCTGGAGAATTGCACAGATGTTTATAGGTTGATTCCATTGAAACTTGGTATTGATATTTACTAACTACCATGGGAACCTATGCCCCTTTTCGTCTTAGAATAATCATGGTGGCAGGGAGTATGGACAGGCCAATTTGGGACAGCTAGTGTAAAATATATTTGATGAAATCTTGTCATGGCTGCTGTGAAGCAGCCATGACTATATTTGATGAAAAATTCTTAAAACTTTAACTTGAAAAATCATTGGCCAAAAAGTTCATTCTATTTGAAGGCAAAGATTTTGCTAATAGGGACTTATTATTATTATAACCACTTTCCTCTTCAGATCACTGAAGTTAAGCAACGTCGAGCCCGGTAAGTCCTTAGATGTGTGACCGTCTGAGTGATCGATTCGGACTCCCACGTTGTGTCCTTGGGCAAGGCACTTCACCCCGATTGTCCACATGGGGGCACGATGACACTGTGTACTAAGGCATACTGTACATTGATGGTGCGCATGTCTTCAACCAGTCTAACCCTGCCTGTGCTGCAGTGCGGAGTTATGATGCTGGGGAGCTGGCAGCGGCTTATCGTTGCTTGGTGGGTCTCTCCGGGTGCTCTGGCTTCCTCCACCCATAAAACTGTCACCGACATGATATGACCTTGGCTGTCAAAGTGTCGTTAAACCATAATAAATAAATAAATAAATAATTATAACCACTATAACCACCCCAATTAAACTAGTCCAAGGTCATTAACCCTTTAAACATCATCATAATGATCATTTTTTTGACAATCACAGTTCACAAAAATTGCCATTCAATTTTCTTATTTTTACTGAAAAATATATATTATGAACCCCAACCCCCTTATTGGAACAACTCGTAAAACTTGTTCCAATCAGGGTCTTAAGCTGCGTTTTTTATGCAAAGTTTTCTGTAATTCAATAATTAGGGCCCAAAGAGAAGCCCTCTAATAAACAGCCTATCCATCTTCTTGTTTGTCAATCTGTCTGTCCATCAATCTCTCTGCCCATCATTCTCTCTGGTCATCCATCTGTTTTCCATTTCCAGATGATAACTAAAGTTTCCATTGGGCAATTGTTATGAAACTTCACACGTGTTAGTTATAGGCATTAGATATGCTTTTTATTTTTCATTTCATATTTATAATGTCTAATACTGAGGTCGGTAAAAATAGATTTCTGTGCAAATAAATTTCTTTCCTGATAACTTTAGTTTTCCTTGAGCGATGGATTTGAAATGTCACACTTGTTAGATGTGTGTGTAAACTGTGCTCTGTTCTATTTCAAGCAGTCCTGGAAATACAGTACTATCATCATACCCCATTAGCAAATTATACTGTATAATTGCGAGTGTTTTTCAAATAAAGTTCCTGAGATAATATTTGGGCTCCCTTTGGGCCCAAATTTTAATTTGGTGCAAAAGAGGAACATTCTTTGACATCTTCTTGAGAACCACCATTCAAAATGTTTTGCTATTTGGTAGACAACACCCTAGCCAGGCTCAGATTCAAGTTTCTTAAAATTAAGCCTGTGGATTCATATTTGGCTCCCTGTGGGGATTAATAATTTAATTAGTCCCCTACCGGCAATGCCGGGGGGGACTATGGGTTTGCACTCTGTCCATCCGTCAGTCTGTCAGTCACACTTTAGTTTTCCAGACTTTGTTTGGAAATGCTTTAACCGAATGATTTCATTTTTGGTAACCTACTATAGAATGATGACTTACAGATCAAGTTTGAGTTTCATGCTGATTGCATTATTCTTGTGTGAGTTATGGCCCTTGCAAATATGGAAAAGCACCAAAATATCAGTTTTCCGGACTTTTTTTTTAAAAATGCTTCAACGCAATGATTTCATTTTTGGTAAACTACTATAGAACGATGGCTTACAGATCAAGTTTGAGCTTCATGCTGATTGCATTATTCTTGTGTGAGTTATGGCCCTTGGAAATATGGAAAAACACCAAAATATCAGTTTTCCGGACTTTTTTTGGAAATGCTTCAACGGAGTGATTTCATTTTTGGTACCTACTATGGAATGATGACTTACAGATCAGGTTTGAGGTTATTGCTGATTGCATTATTCTTGTGTGAGTTATGGCCCTTGGAAATATGGAAAGCGCCAAAATATCAGTTTTCCAGACTTTTTTTGGAAACGCTTCAACGGAATGATTTAATTTTTGGTAACCTACTATAGAACGATGACTTACAGATCAAGTTTCATTTGCACTCTGTCCATCTGTCAGTCTGTCAGTCAGTCTGTCAGTCACGCTTTAGTTTTCCAGACTTTTTGGGGAAATGCTTCAACTGAATGATTTCATTCTTGGTAACCTACTATAGAACGATGACTTACAGATCAAGTTTGAGTTTCATGCTGATTGGATTATTCTTGTGTGAGTTATGGCCCTTGGAAATATGTAAAAGTGCCAAAATATCAGTTTTCCAGACACTTTTGGAAACGCTTCAATGGAATTCTTGCTGACCACATCTAGGTTATAACATTTGTATAATTATTAATGCTCATTAATCCGGTAGGGGACATTGTATTGCTTCAGCGATAAGTGAGCTCTTGTTTGTATTGAATTATTTGGTCGTAATGAAGTTTTGATGTATATTTAGCCCCACTGTTTACAGTCTGGGCTATAGTCATGACTTTTGTCCATCTGTCTGTCCGTCTGTTAACATTTAGAGTTTTGGTTAAAGTTTTGTGGTTAAAGTTTTTTAGTCAAGGTTAAAGATTTTTTTCTTTTTAAATTAATATTAATTACTATTAATTGTATCATTCTCATTATGTTTCATGTTATTTTGGGAAATATTTAACCTTTTTTTGTATGGCAATTTAACTTACAACTTCCAGATTAAAGTTTTTGGTTAAAGTTTTTTTGTTTACAAAGTTACACCTTTAAATCTTCAAACAGTTTAGTGCAATGTCACTGTTTCACATTTGGGACAATTTCTGCTGTCTACTGAACCTGTCTGCAGGGATTTTCATTAATATTGGCATGATTTTAACCCCCTTTAAACATGTTTTCTGACTTAGTTTCTTTGTATTTGAAATTAGGCTTTGCCACATACTTTCTTACTTTAACTCTTGTATAGTCAATGCAACGTAATGATTGCGTTTACATCAGTGACTTCTTTTATCGGTTTTAGGAAATATTTAACCCTTTTTTGACAGTCAGTTTTACTTACTATTCCCGGCTTAAAGTTTCAAATTAAAGTTTTGCTTTTCAAGGTTGTACCTTTCATTCTTCAAACACAGTGTTACAAAGTCATTGTTTTTAGCTCACCTGAGCAAAGCTCAAGATGAGCTTTACTGATCACTTTCTGTCCATCGTCCGTCTGCCGTCGTCGTCCGGCATAAACTTTACAGGAGAAACCACTGGCCCAATATTTTTCAAATGTTGGGTAAATGTTTATTACCTAATATCAATTCAATTTGTTCAAATGAAGTTGCCCCTCCTCCTGGGTGGGGCCACGCCCCCAAGGGGCACCAAAATATTTGAAAATCTTCTTCTCATGAACCAGCAGTAGCAGAGACTTGATATTTGGTATGCTGCTTCCTTTTGAGGTGTACAATCAATTTTGTTCAAGAGAAGTTTTCCGAGCATTATTTGCCTTCGTTATGGGAGGGGCAAAAATTTTGGCCACGACTAAAATTTCTATTTTCTGTACCGTGAGGTCGATTTGAACCAAATTTGATATGAGATGATAATGGGCCATAAGTAGTTGATTGATGCAAAAACATTTTTTCTCGTTGCCCCCGTGGGAACCTCGGGAGCTAAAAATAGGAAAAACCTTAAAACTGCCATATCTCCAAAACTACACAGCACAGAGAATTCTTATTTTGTATAAGGCTTACTTTTATCCAGTAGAATAGAATGGTTAAAAAAAATCCCTATCGGTTTGATCACAAGGTACTTTTTTCAGGACTTTGAAAAAGTGCCGAGTCAGCACTTTTAACACTGTAGGCAATGGGAAAAACATTAAAAAATCTTCTTCTCTAGATCCAGCAGGCAGAATCTTTTGATATTTGGTATGCAACATTGTAGGGTGGATCTGATTCAAGTTTGTTCAAATCGGCCCCCTGGGTTCATATTTGGGCTCAGTATAGGAGCCCGATTTCGAATTTAGTGCATTTCAGGCAAATTTCTTAAAAAATCTTCTTCTCCAGATCCAGCAGGCAGAATCTTTTCATATTTGGTATGCCACATTGTGGGGTGGATCTGATTCAAGTTTGTTCAAATCGGCACCCTAGATTCATATTTGGGCTCACTATAGAAGCTCGAATTCGAACTTAGTGCATGCACTTCAGGCAAATTTCTTCAAAAATCTTCTTCTCCAGATCCAGCAGGCAGAATCTTTTCATATTTGGTATGCAACATTGTGGGGTGGATCTGATTCAAGTTTGTTCAAATCGGCCCCCTGGATTCATATTTGGGCTCACTATAGAAGCCCGAATTCGAACTTAGTGCATTTCAGGCAAATTTCTTAAAAAATCTTCTTCTCCAGATCCAGCAGGCAGAATCTTTTGATATTTGGTATGCAACATTGTGGGGTGGATCTGATTCAAGTTTGTTCAAATCGGCACCCTAGATTCATATTTGGGCTTACTATAGAAGCTCGAATTCGAACTTAGTGCATTTCAGGCAAATTTTTTCAAAAATCTTCTCCAGATCCAGCCGGCAGAATCTTTTGATATTTGGTATGCAACATTGTGGGGTGGATCTGATTCAAGTTTGTTCAAATCGGCCCCCTGGATTCATATTTGGGTTCACTATAGAAGCCCGAATTCGAATTTAGTGCATTTCAGGCAAATTTCTTAAAAAATCTTCTTCTCCAGATCCAGCAGGCAGAATCTTTTCATATTTGGTATGCAACATTGTGGGGTGGATCTGATTCAAGTTTGTTCAAATCGGCTCCCTAGATTTATATTTGGGCTCACTATAGAAGCTTGAATTCGAACTTAGTGCATTTCAGGCAAATTTCTTCAAAAATCTTCTTCTCCAGATCCAGCAGGCAGAATCTTTTCATATTTGGTATGCAACATTGTGGGGTGGATCTGATTCAAGTTTGTTCAAATCGGCCCCCTGGATTCATATTTGAGCTCACTATAGAAGCCTGAATTCAAACTTAGTGCATTTCAGGCAAATTTCTTAAAAAATCTTCTTCTCCAGATCCAGCAGGTAGAATCTTTTGATATTTGGTATGCAACATTGTGGGGTGGATCTGATTCAAGTTTGTTCAAATCGGCTTCCTAGATTCATATTTGGGCTCAATATAGAAGCTCAAATGCGAACTTAGTGCATTTCAGGCAAATTGCTTCAAAAATCTTCTTCTCCAGATCCAGCAGGCAGAATCTTTTCATATTTGGTATGCAACATTGCGGGATGGATCTGATTCAAGTTTGTTCAAATCGGCCCCCTGGATTCATATTTGGGCTTACTATAGAAAGGCAAGACTCAGGTCCGCACGATTTGACAGTCAACACAGCGATCCGCCGCGCGAAAATCGCAGAAATACCTGGGTCTACCTGAATGAATTTGAACTTAGGGCATTTCAGGCTAATTTATTAAAAAATCTTCTTCTCCAGATCTAGCAGGCAGAATCTTTTGATATTTGGTATGCAACATTGTAGGGTGGATCTGATTCAAGTTTGTTCAAATTTGCCCCTGGATTTATATTAGGGCTCACTATAGAAGCCCGAATTCGAACTTAGTGCATTTCAGGCAAATTTCTAAAAAAATCTTCTTCTCCAGATCCAGCAGGCAGAATCTTGTGATATTTGGTATGCAACATTGTGGGTGGATCTGATTAAAGTTTGTTCAAATCGGCCCCCTGGGTTTTATATTTGGGCTCAGTATAGGAGCCCAAATTTGAACTTCGTGCATTTTCAGGCAAATTTATTTGAAAATCTTCTTCTCAGGATCCAGCAGGCAGAATCTTTTGATATTGGGTATGCACCATGCTTAGGGGGGTGAGATTCAAGTTTGTTCAAGCAAAGTCCCTGGGTTCATATTTGGGCTCAATGTGGTAGCCCGAATTATAACTTAGTTCAAAATGAGGAATTTTCTTTAAAAATCTTCTTCAGATCCAGCAGTCGGAATATTTTGATATTTGGTATGCAGCATCTTAGGGGTGAGATTCAAGTTTGTTCAAGCCATGTCCCTAGGTCCATATTTGGACTCACTGTGGGAGCTTGAATTGTAACTTAGTTCAAAATGAGGAATTTTCTTTAAAAATCTTCTTCTTCAGATCCAGCAGACGGAATGTTTTGATATTTGTTGTGCAGCATCCTTGGGGGGGGGGGGGGGGGGGGGGGGGGGGGAGGGGGGGGGGGGAGGGAGAGGGGGGGGGTAGATTCAAGTTTGTTAAAGACAAGTCCCTGGGTTCATATATGGGTTCCCTGTGGGAATCTTTGGATATTTGGTATAAGCTTTTCTTAGGAGGAGCAGATGCAAATTGTTGAAATCAATTCTCTGGCTTGATATTTAGGCTATCATGTCAGGTGAGCGCCCTCAGGCCCCTTGGGGCCTCTTGTTCATTTGGGGCAAGGTCTACTGAACCTGTTATACAGTGGTTTCAAATAATATTGGCATTAATTTAACCCTTTTCCAAGCGTTTTTCAAAATTAGTTTCTCTAAATTTCAAATTAGGCTTCTACCACATACTTTGTTACTTTTTATCTTGCCCTACAAGGGAGGGATAATAGCATAGAGCTCCGTCCATCCATCCGTCTGTCTGTCAGTCCATCCATCTATCAGTCTGTCCATTCATCCATCTGTCCATCCATCTGAACTTTGTTTATGGCATAACTTAAACAATAGTTGAATGGATTTCAATTCTTTTCAGCAATGTCTAGGTCCAGTTCAATGACCACCATTATCCACCAGCCCTGCCCTCCCCCCATGCCCCCCCCCCCCCCCACCAATTTGGCATTTTTTTTCTTTGCCTCAAAATGCATTTTGAAGTATTTAGAGTGACTACATGCAGAACTTTTTTTAAACTCCTATATCCCCAGCCACGCCCCTCCCCCCCCCCCCCCCCATCCTTGTGCCAATTAGCACTTTTTTTTTCTTTGGTTCAAAATGCATTTTTAAGGCTTTAGAGTGACTAAATGCAGAAAAAATTGATGCCTATAACCTCCCCCCTCCCCCCCCCCCCCCCCCCCCCCCCACACACACACTTGAGGTGCCAGTTCGGCATTTTTAGCCCGAATGTTTACAATTATCTGCCCGTAAACAATTGGTTTCCGACCGACAACTCCAGCTTGGATTATTTGATTTCAACCAAAGTTGATACATGTATTTTCCAGCTAATTAATACAGGCCAAGTTTGAATATGGGTTAGACCCCCCCTCCCCCCTCCCCAAAGTCCCCCCCCCCCCCCTCCTCCCCTGGTCATTTTAGGCAATTTTTCCAAAAATGGATTTTGAAGGATTGGAGTTTAATAAATGCAAACAGACAAGAATTGACTACTATAACACACCACCCACAACTCCCCTCCCCCATCCACCCACCCATGTGTCGCTTAGGCAATTATTCCCAAAATGCTTTTGAAGGATTGGGAGTTATTACATGCCAAAAAAAAAAATCGACTCCTATAGCCCAACAATGTTTTGTATACTGCATCTTTAACCCTTTTCCTAACACAAGTTGAAGCCAACAGTTCAAATTATTTATCTGGGGGCGGTGGCGTCGCGCTGACTGGTTCTCGTCAGATCACCGAAGTTAAGCAACGTCGAGCGTGCTTAGTAGTTGGAGGGGTGTCCTTTTCAGCGACCAATTCGCACCCCCGCATTGTGTCCTTGGGCAAGGCACTTAACCCCGATTGCCTACATGGGGGCACGATGACGCTGTGTACTAAGGCGTACTGCATGTCGATGGTGTGCATGTCTTTCCACCAATCTAATCCTGCCTGTGCCGCGGCACAGAGTTCAGAGTCACGATGTTGAAGAGCTGACAGCTGCTCGTCGTTGCTCGGTAGTTCTCTCCGGGTACTCCGGCTTCCTCCACCTGTAAAACTGTTCGGTCATGATTAGCATAAGTATATGACCTTAAACACCAATAAATAAATAAATAAATTATTTTTCTGAAACATCAGATTTTTTCATTTTTCACTTCTAACCATTGCTTATTAGTCCTTATTGGAACAAGCTCATCAAGCTTGTTCCATTAATAGGTCATAAGGTATGTTTTGGGGTAGAGAAATGAAAAATTGAAATTTGAATAGCAATTTTTGTATATCACGAGTGCAGATATTGAAGATTTGTTAGGTAAATGGTTAACAAAAAATGGCACAGACTATTTTGTGTCGAAGCATTGCCATTGCTGCGACAGTCGGGCTGCATGCGTGACATCACTCTAGTTTACAAATGATGTGATCTATACATAACCTTACGACCATTTGTGAGTTATTTCCTGGCCTGCATAAAGTCATATATTGGGTAAGCTGTTACTAAATACGAAATAAGCACACATGCTTATTTCTTTTATGGAGCCAATAAAGGGAGCAGTTGATGTATATTTATCAGTGTGAAGAAATAGTGCAAACAGGGTTAGCAATATTCAACCCATGGCGCAGTGATTGTCAATTAACATTGCCTTACTGACCGAAGCACATCCTATGGCTTATAAGGAATATATGACGAGACGGTCCTTTTTCGTGACGCGGAAGCATGACCTCACAGTATTGATAGCGTCAGTTAATTTCATGTCGCCATTATTGCTAGTTTACAGTTCATTCTGCTGTTCATATTTATCTACATTGCTGTTTATTCCGGTAAGTTTTAGTTTCGACTTTGGCATTTTTGATATTCATCCGTGATTTGTCGTCGCTCACACGCCAATTTTTTATCTCTGCAGTGGGTTATTTTCGGCAACAGTCGTTAATTTGTATTTACCTGTTTGATTCATCCGGACAGGTCAATTTTACGCTTGTGTTTCAGGCATTAATCGCTTCCTTCATCTGCTGTCATGTCCCGATGTATCCGTATCATGATCGTGGGATCGTCATTTATCTCACGTCTTGGCCAACATTTGTCCAAATGGAAATTCTTTTCTGTCCATCGAAATTTCACTACTGACTTTCACATGACACAACATGATGGCCGCCCTGTTATCATTCATCTTTGTGGAGGCGACTGTTCAATCACTTGACGATTCATTTTTGGACACAATTAAACAGTTCCGGCCACATCTGGTATACGTACAGATTGGTGGCAACGACCTGTCCTGTTCATCCCCGGCTGCGGTCGGCAGTTCTATTGACAACTTAACATCCAAAATTCGGGGCGTTGGACATGCAGAATCGGTCATGGTGGGCCAGCTTTTTCATCGCCTGTCGAGTTCGCCCCGTTGGTCCCACTACACTGCAAAGTAGCAGGAAACTTTCAAAGCTGACATTGATCTGGTGAACGAGTATTTGAGTGTAGTTTTTCCTGACGATTCTTTCACCTTACCGTCCCGTTTTGGGGAACACAAAAAATTGCGGGCTGCCACTGGAACCAAATATTTATGTGATGGTGTACATTTTAATGCCATTGGCCTTGAAAAATTCTGGCGAAGCCTACGTGGAGCGATTCTGCATTTCCTGAACCGTCTTTCTTAATTTGCCTCTGTTCGTATCCATATTCATCTGGGCATGACAGCAATTGGGACGCACACCATAGTCGTGTGCTACAAATTTTGTACCTGTTGGCATTGTTAACCTCGCGCCGTTGTGTTGTCCATGTGTTCAATTATCTAATTCATGATTTCGCATTCTTCCGGTCATGGGCATTTAATTTTTCGTTACATTCAGGGCTTGATTTCATCTGACCATTTTGATATGCCCTTAACTATTCACCCTCGGCGTTGATTGGCTGTTGATTCATCAGCACTTAAGCTGATCATTCTTGCATAGCAACATTAAGAAATTGTGGAGTGCAATGCGTGCTTCTTCCTCCAGTGAAATCGTGCCCTGGTTACATGGGGCTTAGCTGCTTGCACCGGTTCAGTGTGCCTGTTTGTGTGTGCGGAGGTGGGGTATGCATGAAGCCCCTCCCTTTGTTTATAATTTGCCAGCTTTCCCCACTCGCTTGCCGTGACGGGAAGTTCTCCAAGTTCCATTCTTGGTGCATGTTTTTTTCCTCTTCCTCTCTCCTGGGGATTACCACCACCACCCCCCCCCCCCTTTCTTCTGCTAATGGGAGGGGGCGGGGTGGAGTTTGAGCTCCATGTGGATTGGTGGCAGGGTTTATCCCTTGCCGCCCATATTTTTTGGTATGTGGGGAGTTAATTTTCTGCTTGACCCTACTGTCCTGTGGTCTTTTTGGGACCCTGTCATTTCCCTCCCAGGGTGGGGGGATGGGTATTTAGTGGTTTATGCACATGCTACATAATAATTCTGTGGTTGTTTTCATTTCTTTTTCAGACATGCCGCCACAGAAGCAGGGAACCGCCCGCAAGTCTCAGGCCTCTGCTTTAAAGAGAAAATGTGGTGGATTAGCTGCTGCAGCACTGATGGTCGACTTGAGTCCCACATTCATGCCTACTACACCTCGGTGGACTCGCCAACAGTCTTCGCAGTTGGATTGCGATGGGTCACCAGTTACAGACATTCATCGGACTCAAACACTTAGTAGCCCCAGACAACATTGTGATACACTACTGAGGGGAGCCCTCTCCCCATTCACAACTCACACATCCACTAACATTTCTTCTGAAACCATTTCGAGTGCCGTTCCAGCTACAACTTCTTCTACACACATTTCAAAACATGTTGTTTTTGGCTCACCACAGACTTCCAGGGATGCCCCCTCTGGTGGCCCCGTTTCACAGTCGGCCCGTCCGTCTCATGGGGCTCCAATGGAGGCCTCATCAAGTGACAATGTTGAGCCGGCTTTCACCAAATGCCTCTCTCGGACTCCGACCCATCCGGTGCTTCCAGTGTATGAACCATCTGTGCTAAGTGACAACAGGATTTCCACACCTCTCTCTGAGGACCATTCTGGAATATGTGGCAATTTTTCAAAGACACGCCCTACGGCATCTACGACTCTTTCTGACACTGCACGTGCACCCCTGTTGGGTGTCATTAATTCCACTGAAGGACAGATACCCGCCAACCAGGACATTCTGGAGAACCATGCTTATGTGGACGCTATTCCCTTGTTTAACACGGACACCTCTACAATTGGACATGTGCCACTGCAGAGAACTCATCAACAATCTGGAACATTTGTGAATACTTTGCTTGAGCATCAGGTGCCTAGGTTGGATGCTCTCCCTCATGACAGTGGACAATTGACAATCTGTTTACCACCACATCTCCAGTCGCATCGCGACAGGTTGCAACAAGACTTGACAGCTGCCTTTCATTCGGTGCTTCAGTCACATTTACCTCCAAGTACTCCACCTGCAGGTATGGGCGTTGGCTCCTCGGTTTATCACTACCCTTTGCCTGGGGATACTACAGGGTTGTCTCCATTGCCCTCGCTCCAGCCTCGGTTCACGACAACATCTATACCATTGACCTCCACTGTTAGCCCGAAAATTAAAGCTCAGATCTGGTCTCATGAATTTGAGGACTTTGCGCCCCTTCTTCCAAATAATGACCAGACTGCATCCTACTCCATGGCAGTATGCGAGGCTGAGGGCTCGTCTCCTGCTATTATGTGGATGCCCAAAACTTTTAAAGCCTTAAAGTCCATTCATCAATGGATTAGCGCATTCGAGATTTTCATGTCGGTCTATGTTGAAAAATTTCCTGAGCATATACAACATTTGATCCAATATCAGGCCAACGTCAGGCGCCTCTCTGCTCTTGGGTACGATTGGGCATATTATGACTCCAGTTTTTGCACATTGCGGCAGCAGGATCCCACCATTCCATGGAATGAATACCACTGGGAACTGTATATGCAGTGTTTTCCTGGGGGACGGCTTGTGTCTAGCAACACGGCAAATTCCAGTAGTTGTGCAGCCCCATCATCTTCCAACAGGGGTCCACGGGTGTGCTTTCCCACAGTATTTTGTCATAAGTTTTTGGCTGGTCAGTCTTGCGCTGGTGGGTGTGGTTACGAACACTGATGTTTCAAGTGTTCTGGTAGTCATGCTGTCCACAATTGTCCAATCAAAGGCTATTCCAATCAGCCCTTTCAGAGCCACGGGTCTTCCGCAGATCTTCTGGCAGAGGAGCAGGTCCCAGAACCCAGCAAAATCCCAACACCAGTGCGGGTAGCCAAACTAAGTAATATGCTCCAGGGTTATGACCATAAACTGTCTAAATTTTTAATCCAAGGTTTTACCCATGGGTTTTATGTCGGACACTCTGGACCCAAGATTAGTGACATCCCTCAGAACTTGAGGTCCACTTTCGATCATCCTCAGGTTATTGTAGACAAATTACGGAAAGAACTCCTTGCTGGCAGGGTTGCAGGTCCCTTTGTGTCGCCGCCTTTTAAAGATTTTTGGATTTCACCGATTGGGGTTGTTCCCAAGAAAGTTTTGGGTGAATTTCGCATGATTCACCACTTGTCCTTTCCGCCCGGTGAATCGGTGAATGAACATATTCCTGGCCATTTAACATCCTTTCAGTATTCTTCTATTCAAGATGCCATCAATTTAATTCTGGACTTGGGACCTAAATGTTATTTAGCCAAAACGGATATACAATCGGCTTTCCGCCTCCTCCCAATTCACCCCATGGACTACCCCCTCCTGGGTTTTACTTGGGAACACTTATTTTATTATGACAAGGCTCTCCCAATGGGTTGCTCTATCAGCTGTAATCTTTTCGAAAAGTTCAGTACAGCAATTCAGTGGATAGCCCAAAACAAGTTTGGTATCAAAAACATGGTTCATGTCCTCGACGATTTCCTGTTTTTGGCTTTCTCTGAATCGCTGTGCAGGGCCTACTTGGATGCCTTCCTTTTTTTGTGTGGTCAGATTGGGGTGCCTATCTCGCCAGATAAGACATGTTTACCCTCTTGGTGCCTGACATTTTTAGGCATCGAATTGGACACCGAACGGCTGATCGCTCGTCTACCGGACGACAAGTTAAAGTTATGTAAGGATAAGATCTTGCGATTTTTGAGCTGCCAAAAAATTACACTACAAGAGCTTCAGTCGCTCATCGGCCTACTAAATTTCACTTGTTTGGTTATCGTGCCAGGACGGGTATTCCTCCGACGGCTCATTAATCTAACTATGGGGATTCAAAAAGCTCATCATCGCCTTCGTTTGAATAATGAGGCCAAAGCCGACTTGTGGATGTGGTTATCATTTCTGAACAATTTTAATGGTAAAGCTATGTTTCTGGACAAACACTGGGTTAACAACGATGTTTTGGAATTTCACACTGATGCTGCAGCTTCTTGTGGCTTGTGGCAATTTTCAATAAGCAGTGGTTTGCAGGCATTTGGGCGTCGGTGGAGAGAACCCTAAACACCGCTGTTCTCGATCTCTACCCTATTGTGGTTGGTGTTAAGGTTTGGGGACATGCCTTGCGTAATAGATGCGTCATCTTCCATTCCGATAACTCAGCAGTCGTTGCGGTCATTAATGCACAGACTTCTAAAGAGAAGGACCTACTCCATTTACTCCGACATCTCGTCCTTACTTGTTTAAATTTTAACATATTATTCAAAGCAACTAATATACCTGAGAAATTGAATAATGCAGCCGATGCCCTTTCTTGTTCACAGGTGTCCCTGTTCAGACAGTTTGCACCAGAGTGTCTTCCACAGTCAACCAGAGTGCCATCAGACATGACTTTACAAGCCTTACTCACACTTTGAACCATTTGTTGGATAACTCGTTAGCAGCTAGCACACAGCAACTTTACCAAAGGGCTTGCAACCAGTTTGTCACCTTTTGTAGCCGTTTCCAGTTGAATGCACAACTTCCTATTTCCCTTACCACTATTTGTTTGTTTATTTCTTCTCTTGTTAATCTGAATTATTCGCCAAGTTCAATCACATCCATGTTATCCGGTCTTTCTTACTTTCATAAGATTAATAACCTACCAGATGCCACACAGTGCTTTTTGGTACGTAAACTGCTGAGTGGGGCTCACCGTCTGCACCCGTCAGCTGATACTAGGTTGCCCATTACGGAAGAAATTCTCAAGCAGTTATTATTACCTTTACCGCACTGTTGTACATCTGCCTACCAGGTTTGCTTGTTTGGGGCCCTGTTTTCTACTGCGTTCTACGCCTTTGCACGGATTGGCGAATTGTGCCCCAAGCAGGCAAACCACAGCTACACGGTCATTCAGTTAGCCGATTTAACGTTACGTTCTACCTCAGCATGCCTCACCTTTCGCACCTTTAAACACAATTTGTCACACAGGCCGCACTTAGTGGAACTTCAGGCTAATCCAAGGCAGCCTCTTTGCTGTCCCATTTGACTGTTGCATTCCTTTTTGTCGTTACGTCAGAATGCAGCTGGGCCTCTGTTCGCGTTCCCCAACGCAGCTCCTTTGTTCCGTTCAAAATTTGATGTCCAGTTGAAATGATGCCTCACCTTTTGCGGCTTGAATACTTCGGTTTTTAAAGGGCACAGTTTTCGCATAGGAGCGGCTACATTGGAGGCATCCCGTGGCTATACTGATGCCCAGATCCATATGATGGGTCGTTGGAAAACAAAAGCATTCTGCCAATATTTTCGCTCCTCTGCTATTGTGTAAGTAGCAGAGCAGGTCCACCTAGCTATTGCTGCCTCGAACCAGATCTCGGGTCCGTTTGGGCGGCCCTCTCTTTGAATTGAATCTCAAATTTTGACATGGCAGCAATCGCTGGGTGGATGTGGCCTGTTTCACCAGGTCTGTATAGGAGATCCATTTGGCTCTCAATCAAAGGGGTGGCATGTCTCGCATTTCCAAGGTCAACATAAGTGTCCGTTTGGGAGGCTCGCAGCCAACAAGGGTTTCAAATTTCAACTGTCCACATTCGGAGGTCCGTTTGGGCGGCTCTCCTGCAGAATGGTTGTCGGTTTCAAAAAAAAAAAATTCGGTGGCCGAGATACGACCATTGGGGAGGTTGTGCAATGTTAGTTTCTCACCATCCCCCTTGGTCGTATCTTTGGCGGTAGGTCGCCCACCTTTTAGAAATGTAGGCTACACTGTGTTTTTGTTGTAACGTATTACAAGTATGTATATATGTAAATATTGAATGATGGAATAAACAGTGTTTAGTCATTTTTCATCAAATCGTGTGTTCGTCCAATTCTTTTATTGAGTCCATAAATATGAAATAAGCACACATGCATATTTCTTTTATGGAGCCAATAAAGGGAGCAGTTGATGTATATTTATCAGTGTGAAGAAATAGTGCAAACAGGGTTAGCAATATTCAACCCGTGGCGCAGCGATTGTTAATTAACATTGTCTTACTGACCGAATCACATCGTATGGCTTATAAGGAATATATGATGAGACAGTCCTTTTTTGTGACATGGAAGGATGACGTCACAGTATTGATAGCGTCAGTTAATTTCATGTCGCCATTATTGCTAGTTTACAGTTCATTCCCTCCTCCACCCCATTTCAAACCACCATTACGGAGTTATTTCACCATTTATGCATTTCCCTTCATCGGGGTGTTCCCGATGTATTAGCCATTTGTTCCTTCCATACATGGCATGGATAACGGAAGGACTGTTTGCTGTCCTTAAACCACTATAGGACATTTGGTGGGCGGCGGTAGGTTGCCCACCTTTTAGAAATGTAGGCTACACTGTGTTTTTGTTGTAACTTATTGCAAGTATGTATATATGTAAATATTGAATGATGGAATAAACAGTGTTTAGTCATTTTTCATCAAATCATGTGTTCGTCCAATTCTTTTATTGAGTCCATAAAAATTGATTTTTGTACTAAAGTGGTTTCAATGTGAGAACTTAAGTTTCCCAGGGACTATTGTTGAGAAATTTCACACACATGTTAGCACTTTTGACAGATGTGCTTTTGACTTTTCAGGTCAGATATTAGGATCACAGTTACTAAAAATATATTTCTGTGCATAAATTTGTTTCCGAATGAGAACTTGAGTTTGTATGGGCCATTTGTTATGAAACTTTACACACATGTTAGATATCGGTGTAAGATATGCTGTACACATTTTCAGGTCAGATATTGGGATCACAGTTACTAAAAATATATTTCTGTGCATAAATTTGTTTCCCAATGAGAACTTGAGTTTCTCTGGGTCAGTTGTTATGAAACTTTACACACATGTTAGATACAGGTGTAAAATATGCTGTACACATATTTTTATACTGTATACCAATGGCCCAGACTAGCTGGCGCTAACTCAAAAATATTTAGGGCCAAACACAAATTTTGCCCCCCCCCCCCCCCCCCCATCCCCAAAATTTGCATGCAAAACCGAAAATTAGAAGTCCTATCTGGCCCTCCGTACATTTACCCTCCGTGCATGCGCAGACGCCAGGAAGTCACCAAATCTGGCGCCAACATCATTCTTTGTTTGGCCCATGTCAGATAACAACAAACTGACATTTGTGCTTTTTAAAATCTCAATTAATAATGATGCCAGACACAAATCAATGGTTAAATTGGTGGATCCAAGGACACAACTGGATGAAGGAATGAAGAAATGGTGGTTTGAAATGTTCAGGGCTGTAATTTTATAATATTTATAAAAATTAGTTCATGTTCCCCAATTTCGGGACATGGGCCTGACGTCATCATTGATTGATAATGATCTTCCACTGTTTGTTTAGTATTCCTTCCCTTCCTTCCCTTGATCCCCCCAGTTAAGCTTCCAAGCTTTTTGGCTTCTTTTATAAAATTTCTTGGGAGTTTAACGTAGTATACAGAAGATATTCTGTACATCCCCAGGGTTACGTCCTCACTCTAAGGGTGTTTAGGCATTTTGGTCATGCATCATATATCCGATGTATTGTTTTTTCTTCTGATGAAGATCTTGCTTTACATCGGATAGTCTTGTTTCTGTTACTGACTTCAGGCCGTGTTGCCTGGGGCCTTGTTTCCGGTTTTTTGAAGCTGTTTACATTGACATTGCTCTAGGTAGTTTTCTATTATTTTTAAGGAACAACAGCTGTAAGTAACATTAAATATTCTGATAGTGTGGTAGTTAATTTTATGACATATTATTATAATTTTGTCCACACTTAGGCTTTTTTGGGCTCATCATCTCCCTTGGGAACTTGAGCTCTTATATAAGAAAAATGTTTTAAAAATTTTTTTTATTTTTTGAAGGAATGTTTCTTTTGGATGTATTTATTTCGTCGATTATATTTTAATGTTATCTTATATTTATGTAGATTTGGTGGTAGTACAATTGACCTATGTTAGATTTAGATATAATATTTATCTAATAGTAGAGCAAATAGTGGAAGCCTTTCCTCTATTTACATGGTCGTTGTCTTGCGTATAGCCAATGTACTACCACTAATTCTTGCTCCATGTGTCAGGTTTTGACAATGTTGATGATGAGTGTCATGGTTTGTGTTAGGCGAGTGGACATTATTGGTCCTAGCGTGGCGAGGGGACACTGCTGGTCCTCTCGCCAAAATGTCACTATAGTTTTTTAGTTTCTATTTACAGAGGAACAAGAACATGGTGTAGTTTTGTGGCACCGTCAGGTAGTGTGCTTCCGTCGTCGCATTATACTATTAGAGCTAGCAGAAAAGTGCTCAATGATATAAGACAAGGGCTAGGCCTTAGAATACTCGGTTTACATCCCTTATCTCCACCTCGCTCAACCGGCAGATCTATCACGCAGAATATGGGTGGTGTGACGCCGGGTATGTCCGTAGCGGTCGAGAAGAGGAATAAGGGTGTAGCGAGCACTATAAAAATACGAACTTTTCACCCTGCGATGACGGAAAGGAGGAAGGAGGAAGCAGACAAGTTCTGAGGTATGCTCATCCAGGTCTACCATGATCATGAGCAAGAGAGAGGCCCCTCTCTCTTATAACAAGATCTGGGGTCAGAGGTTGTTGGTAGGAACTTGTGTCAGTTGGAGCTTACATCCATGCCTTCCTGTCCGGTATGCTCCTTCTGATAGGCTGCCGGGGTCGGCTAGTCTTATAGCTTCTGTTATGTTTGAAAAGCACACACGACCGCACAAAGTCCGTTGTTGCCAGCTAACTCGACTGATGATGCGGTTACTCAGGCCTCTGAGAACTGTGATGCCGGGTGTGTCCGCTCCGGGCTAGTAGTTGATATAGGGTGGAGCGAGCACTATAATATACAACCAGGTTCACCCAGCGACCACGGAAGGAGGAAGCCTGCAAGTTCTGAGGCACGCTCGTCCAGGACCGCAGGCAAGAGAGAAGTCTCTCTCTCTTACAGCATCATCTGGGGACAGATGTTGTTGGTAGGAACTTGCTTCAGTCGGAGTTTACGTCCATGCCTCCTGTCCGTGACGTCTAATAGACAGCCGGGGTCGGCTAGTCTTACGGCTTCCTCTACATAACGGATAAAGTGCTCTTTATATTGCACAGGGCTATAAACTGCGATGAGTGGTTTCAGTTCCCTGTCGCCAGAGAAACAGTTAAGATTCAATATGAGGACCATGACACCGGATGTGTCGCATGTGCATTGTATTCAGAGCTAGTGGCATAAGTGCTCAATTATATAAGACAAGTTCCTAGACCTTAGGATATAGGGTTTACGACCTTGTCTCCAGCTAGCTCAAACGGCGGATCGTTACTCAGAATATGGGTAGTGTGACGCTGGGTATGTCCATAGCGGTCGAGAGAGAAACAAGGGTGTAGCGAGCACTATAAATTCCAATCATGCTCACCCTGCGTCGATGGAAGGAAGAAGTCAGCAAGTTCTGAGGTACGCTCAGCTAGGTCTCCCAGGACCGCGAGCAAGAGGGAGACCCCTCTCTCTCTTTTAACATCTGGGGCCAGGTGTTGTTAGTAAGAACGTGCATCAGTCGGAGCTTACATACATACCTATTGTCCAGTATGCTCAGTTCAATTCTTAGCTGGGGACGGCTGCTGTTTGGTTTCTTCAGCGTCTACCAAGCACTCCCGACCGCACCTTGGCTTAGTGACTTAGGATATCTAGTCTGCATGGTCAAGAGATCCACCTTCTTTGAAGTAAGTCGCACCATCTAGTAGCCAAGGAGATGAGGCTTCATTCATCGGGACGTCCGCAGTAATAGCCATCTTGGACACAATGTCCCAGGAGCAGCTGGCAGACAAGCAATTCATGACCGCTGCTCCTCAGGCCTCCTTAACAGACTTGCTATCGCAAATTGCGCAGCTTATCACAGTATTCCTTCTAAGGCAGAAGCACTCAATGTCGGTCTCAAAACTTGAGCTGTTGATTGGTGCTTGATCGGTCCAATCATCTGCCTGTTCAGATGCCGGTGGCCATGATTCTAAACTGATTTAGAAGAATGATGAAAGGGATACGGAGGAGATTAACCTTCCCTTTCAGAACAACTCATGTATGATATGTATATGATCCATTATCGTTTCCTTGAACTTGTTCCAGTGAATCACAATACTGCGAGTAATTGTGAGAAACCACTAGCGTTGTTAGACGCTGACTTCATCTGGACAAAGAGCAGGATAATGAGATCTCTTTCCGGTTAAGTCTACACGGGTGTCACAGGTCTTCAATTATGTAGACACCATATTTATCTTTCTGTGGGAAGAAGTAATATGGTTTCTTATCATCTTCTGTATTTTAATCGTTTTTTGATCACATACATTTAAAAAACGACCGGGAAAGATGTGTTGAGAGTTTTTCTGCGTTGAATGAGCAGGCTAAGATCTTTGTTGTAGCCTTACCTTCATCATTTCGCTGTTCTCTCAGATTCTGTTGAGAAGATAATTTCTTATTCTGAGCGAATTTAGACTCACTGTCTTTTGTACTTCAATTTTAAGTACTGTCATGCAACGTCTATATGGCAAGGAATTTTTTGGTAGTTTGTACTTTTAAAGAATTCTTTCCAGGCCTAATTATCATATATATCTTTGTCTTAACAGATGTTAAGTGGGAGTTATTCTGATGTGACGAAGCCTTGGCTCGTCATCTTTAACAATTGACTAGGTGGAAAACTTGCTTCAGGTCGCTTTAGTTTTCCAGACACTGGTCTTTGATGGTAAGCTTTCATTAATGTAGGATTAATCTACAAGAAAGCTTCAATACTCAACTCTTTAAGTTGGGGTCTAATCGACCAACACCAGCAGAAAGAGTAAGAAATGTTTTCCCAGACTAATATCATCTATAAGGACTTGTAGCGAAGGTATAGGTATCCCTCCAATATATTACTTTAGGGATTGACTATACAGCCAGTTGGATAGGGGGTTTAAGTCTGTTTGAGTTTTCTGATCAGACACCCCTGAGCCGGTGGCCTGAGGCTCTTATAGAGCTCAGTCCGACCGATTTTGACTGAACTGGACAATTAGGTTATTTATGATATTCTTTTAGTCGAAAGGTGAGCGTTCGTATGATTGGCGATGCGGTGAGTATAGTTCTTTATATCACTGGAATAATGATCTAGATAATGTCTCATGGGATGCATGATAATATACACGTGTCCTACAATTCATTTTCAACAAGCTGGTTCATTTGTTGTTTCACAGAGCGAATTAGCCAGTTGTTTGGCTCGCTTTTATCTTTTATCTATTATTGTCCCAACCAAAATGAAAATAGGTGAAATAATTCCCATCTTCAAATCGGGCGATCAGCAACTATTTAACAATTATAGACCCATTAGCATTCTACCGACATTCTCCAAAGTATTAGAGAAACTAATGTATTCTCGATTGATACATTTGCTGGAAGAAAATAAAACCATTCACCAGTACCAATTTGGTTTTAGAAAAGCACATTCAACAATACATCCAGTATTGCATCTTATAAACACTGTGGCAGAAATGAATGATAAACCAACAAAAGACTGCACGTTAGCTCTTTTTGTTGATTTCTCAAAAGCATTTGATACTATAAATCATTCCATCCTACTAAAAAAGTTAGAATTGTATGGAATACGGTGGCATGCAAACTCCTGGTTTCAAAACTATCTTGCAGACAGAAAGCAATCAGTATTTCTTCCAAATGCGAGTTCTTGCTTTCGAGAAGTAACAACTGGTGTTCCACAGGGATCCATTCTTGGACCTCTCTTCTTCATTATCTACATCAACGATATCATAAACGCCACATCGCTCAAAATGTTATCGTACGCAGATGATACCACAGCACATGCATCTGGTAATAATTTAGACTCATTAATAGAAACAGCTAACCTCGAATTAAATAATTTATTTGTTTGGTGTACTGCAAATAAACTTATCCTAAATAAAACCAAAACAAAGTTCATCATCTTTCATCCTATGAACGATTTATACACTATTGGAAGCAGACAAATCTTGCTTAATAATTCAAGCATCTCTCTTGTTGCAAATCATCAAGAGGAAAAATCCGTAAAATTTCTAGGTATTCACGTGGATGAAAATTTAAACTTTAGGAATCATCTATCAGTTGTCTGCTCCAAAATTTCAAGGGCTATTTACGTAATAAACAAGGTAAAAACAATTCTCCCGAAAGAGTGTCTGAAAACATTATACTACTCTCTGATTCAGAGTCACATGTTATATGGGATCCACATCTGGGGAAACTCACCCTCGACTAAAACAATTATAAAACTTCAAAAGAAAGCTATCAGAATCATCTCTAACAAAAAATATAATGCCCACACCGAGCCTTTATTTCACAACCAGCGTATCTTAAAATTCGCAGACTTGTATAAACTTCAGGTACTATTGTTCATGTATGATTGGTATAACAAAACACTACCAGAAAGCTTTGAGAACACTTTTAACATATACCAAAATCCCTCAGGAATGGACACCAGACAGACCAGTAATTTATATACACTCAAACCAAGAACACAATTTTCAGCTAACCTTCCAATACACACTTTTCCTAGGATGTGGAATACAGTCGAACCATTAATTCAAAACTATCCCAGAGCATTTGTCAAAAAGACTCTGACTGATAAATTCCTAAACTCGTATCCACAGCATATCGACCGTGACAACCCAGTTTGTCCAGACTGTAGGCCCTAGTTATACCATTTCAACATTTCAACACTATCGCCAAAAAAAAAAAAAAAAAATGTTCTGTTTATCTCACCATTATGAAATTAGCAAATCATTCTTTTACTTAAATGCCATACACCCTCTGAAAGAGGAAGAAGGTTTCTGCAACTAATTCCCCAACAAACCACTGTATCAAATTTAACTCTAATCGTTTCACCACTGAAAAAATATGCTGCTATCAGGATTGTTTCGTATTCAACTATTTTTTATATCGGGAATGGCAGGAATACAGCCCTAGTGGCTGTGCCATTCCCTGTAGTGCAATAATGTAGTTGAGAATATTGTATATTACTGTTACTATAAAATGTATTCTATGTCTATACATGTTGTACTACTGAATAAATTATTCTATTCTATTCTATCAGACGCATTAGCAGCGGAAGATTTTATGCGTCGGATGGGGTTGTGCGGAGTGGCTATGAATGTGAGTTCATATATTGAGTTACAATCCTGAGTCCGATGGTCTTTCTATGCAGGGTTCTTAGGACCCTCGATCTTCAAGTCCACATATTCAGTAATGATGTCTTATTGTTTACACTACATCACTGAATTTATATATGGCGATCATGTATTTATAGATGCAGATCAGAGTTTATCAGAAGAGAAGAATGCTTCTTTTGTCATTAATTTCCAATAGAAGACATTCCGATTCATTCTATTGCTAGATAGATTCAATTAGCTATTCATACTGCTTTGGAAAATGTAAATCCAATCAGCAGTCAATGCTTAACATATCAGTGCATGAAGTAAAAGTGCTGGCAGCATCTCGGGCTTATTCTAACTGTATGACTATTACATGATCTTATGTAGGATCGCTTCAGGATAGTTAAGTTTGCGGCGCACATGAATAATAGTTTCCATCATTTGTGTCGCCAGTATTAGGCATTAGAGCGCATACTCTTGATGCTCAGCCATATTCATGGGAATGAATGATAGAATATATGTTTCATTCAATTCATTTGCTTCTATTGATTACATTGAGGTTAAGTGTCTGTTATTGAACGTTCGCCAGAAGCTTCCCCCACGAGAGGGCCTTCTTCTTCTGGGGAAGTTCTGTTCTTCACGTCACTCTCCGCTCTCAGTAGCATAACGGAGTATGTCAGGCATGAGGGAGCTTGCGGTTACTATATTTTTGCTGTCTGGACCAGCAATGATTAAATAATATGGGTGAGGAGGTTTCGACATATATTTGAATTCCCCCCCCCCCCCCCCACACTCACACACTGTCGCGTATTTATATCTTAATAATACATACTTTGCATTTGGGTCGTGTTGGATGGCACCCTCATAGGCATATACGCAGTTTTGTTGCATTAGTTTCCGGTGTTTATTTTCTGATTTCTAATATACAAGTGCTGTTTAAATCATCATAATTGCTACTATTTGAGTTCATAGGTGACTGCATAACCACTTAGTGGTTTTTTAGATGATTACAGGCTGGATTTTAATGCACTCGCGCAATATTTTATTACGCTATCGCTTTGGTGGGCCTTGAAATTATTATATATTTCAGGGCCGGTCTGTATTGGAACCGGTTAATCATACCTTCCTCCATTTCTAGATCCTGGTCTCGATTTTGTCAGTTCTCAAATCGCATATTCTCACGTGTTTATAGTTGTTGCTACCAAATTGTACACATTGGAGAGTGTTCTTACCGGATTTAATTGTACAGAGGCCGCCTGTGAATGATCTTTGAAGTGTACCTGTATACGCCGTCTGCAGTGGATATTTTGTAGCGGATAATGTTGTTTACCAAAATCATCGCTATAGCCTTGGCTTGTGAAGTGGCATTAAGCACCATTTATTATTCATGAATTAATTCCTGAGTGCCTGATCGATATATATTTATATTGTTTCCTGGTACCACTTATTGATTCCAGAGATCTCTGCTCTTTCTTTTGAAGATATGTTAAAAAAAAGTGGGGAGGGGGGCATTTTTTCCACATCCCTGGCTTATTGGGTATGTAACTATGAAGGAAGTTGTTTTGTCCGTACTATTTTCGGCGTTCAACTGTAGTATTATTGTATGGCGTAGGTTTATGGGCAATTTTCTCTCATTCTCAAATATGCCATCCTAATTTTTAGGGCTTAGTCAAGACAAGCCTTAAAAATTTGTGAACTCGTTACATCCTATTTAGCATGATTTCATGCTCAGATTTAGGATTTACATAATTGGGATCCATATTAGGATATGTCTCTGCTATTATAATATAAAGAGACATGCATGTAAATTCTAATTTTCTTCATCATGGATTGAAGGATTTGATCTATGTTGATCTACTTGTTCGAAAGTTCTAGGCCCTCCACCATTTTACGGTTCAGCTAATTTGGGCCATTGGTATACAGTATAAAAACATGAAAAAATTTAAAGTAATTTATATATTTTTTATACTTACCAATGGCCCAGACGGGAATGGCCCTCCCATGAGTGGGCAGTACTGGGCACTCATACCTCCCCGCTGAATTATTATATTATAATCTTTTTACAAAGAATGATGTTGGCGCCAAATTCGGTGACTTCCTGGCGTCTGCGCATGCGCAGAGGGTAAATGTATGGAGGGCCAAATAGGACTTCTAATTTTCGGTTTTGCATGCAAATTTTGGGGATTGGGGGGCAAAATTTGTGTTTGGCCCTAAATATTTTGGGGTTAGCACTAGCTAGTCTGGGCCATTGGGAAGTATAAAAAATATATAAATTACTTAAATTTTTTTCATTTTCACCTCAGGAGGTCAAATTTTGCTTGGACCTTGTATTATGAAACTTCATACACATGTTACCTGTTCATGTGTAGTATACTTTTTCAGGTCAGAAGATCAAATAAGTGGGTTGCTGTTAATAATGTTTTGCATGCTGCTGGCAGTTATTCCTTCCCAGGACAAGAAATCCCTTGTCATTAAAATCAGTAAATTTTGTGGATATTTATACTGGGGGTTATATTACTGAACCGATTTTGATGAAACTTCTCAAACATTCTGACTAGGAAGTGAACAGGTGCATATTCCAGAAATTTTCATCTGCGACAATTTGAACCAGGTTATCTCCCCTAAACTTAGATTTATTATGAATTTTCACATGAGATTCTTGTGTGTGCAACTCCTCCTACATTAATGAAATGACTTTGATGAAACTTCTCAAATGTTATAACTAGTAAGTGAACATGCTTCACAGCATCCATGACAAGATTTGATAAAATAAAATTTAAAATTACTCAGCAGTTAAAGAGTTAATGATAGATTTTTGTCCAGAATTTCATTTCCGTATGAGAACTTAAATACTCTGACAGAGTTGTTATGAAACTTCAAAATTGCAGTTGTATTTACCAAAAATAGACAGTTGCTGAGATTGCTTATCATTTTTGGATGACAACTTGAATTCCCTCTGGTGATAGATTTCCTTGGCCCATGGAAAAAAACATCTGAGGTGCCTTGTCATAGTGTACTCTCATCTTCTTTTTACAAGTATCATCTTGTTATCCTAGTTAAAAAATTAACTCATCTTTTTTCAATTTCAGATGATGTTAAAGTAGACAATTTACTGTCAATGTTGATGTTAGCTAAAGATGAGGAAAATGGAAAGGGTTTAAGTGATGAACAACTACATCAAGAAGTACTGACATTTTTGTTTGCAGGTCATGAGGTGAGTTAATATTTTATTAATATTAGAAAGCCAAACAAAAAAATGCATTTGGTTCGCAACCAATTAAGTTTTCAAATTAATGAGGGATGGAGGCTTTTATTTTTAGCTCACCTGACTGAAATTCAGGGTGAGCTATTGTGATCACTCCGTCACCTGTCGTCCGAGAACATGGTGTTTGCATCTTCTCCTCCAAAACCACTGAACCAATTTAAGTGAAATTTGAGATGGTTGTTTGTTATGACATTGCATTTTGATTTTGTTCAAATCAAGTTGCCCCACCCCTTGGTAGGGCCACACCCCAAAAGTGTGCCTAAATCTTTAAAAATCTTCTTCTCATGAACCAGCAGTAGCAGAGATTTGATATTTGGTGTGCAGCTTCCTTTTGATGTACATGTGTAGACTTAGATTTGTTCAAGAGAAGTTTGTGGGGTGAAATTTGTCGTCGTAATGGGAGGGGCAAGAATTTTTGCCCTGCCCAAATTTCTCTTTTCCAAACCGAGAGGCTGATTTGAACCAAACTTGATGAGGGCTTATTGGGTCATAAGTACTTAACTTATACCCCCAAAAAGTTTCCCGTCGCCCCCATGGGAACCACAGGAGCTTAAAATAGAAAAAAATTAAAATGCCCATATCTCCAAAATTACACAGCACTGAGAATTCTTATTTGGAGTGAAGCTTCCTCAGGACCAACAGAATGGAATGGTCCAAAAAATATTGCTATAGCTTTTATCATAGGGTACTTTTTCAGGACTTTTGAAAAAATGCTGAGTCAGCATTTATTAACACTGTGGGCAATGGGGAAAACATTTAAGACTCTTCTTCTCCCAAACCACTTCTCCAAAAGCTTTCAAATTTCACATATAACATCTTTGGAAGATTGTTTCACATGTTTATTGAAATCAAATTCCTGGGTCCGTATTTCAGCTCTCTATGGGAGCCCAAATGTTTAAATTAATGCAGTATGAGGAATATATTCTTTAAAAATCTTCTTCTTCAGATTCGCCAATCAGAATCTTTTGATATTTGGTATGCAGCATCCTTGGGGGGGGGGGGGGGGGGGGGGAGATTCAAGTTTTTTCAATCCAAGTGCTTGGGTTCATATTTGGGCTCACTGTGGGAGCCCATATTATAACTTAGTTCCAAATGAGGAATTTTCTTTAAAAATTTCTTCTTCAGATTCAGCTGTCGGAATGTGTGATATTTGGTATGCAGCATCCTGGGGGGGGGGGGGGGGGGGGAGGGGGAGGGGTGATTCATGTTTGTTCAAGCCAAGTCCCTAGGTTCATATTTGGGTTCCTGTGGGAGCCCGAATTGTACCAAAATTTCTATTTTCCAAACTGAAAGGCCGTTTGGAATCAAATTTGATATGAGGGGGCTTATTGGGTCATAAGTACCTAATTTATGCCAAAAAGATTTTTCCAACCACCCTAAGGGAACTGTTGGAGCTAAAAATAGAAAAAATTTAAAACGCCCATATCTCCAAAACTACTCGGCACTGAGAATTTTATTTCGTGTGAAGCTTCCTTAGGAACAGCAGAAAGGAATGGTCCAAAAAAAATTTGTTGCCATCGGTTTTTTCACAGAGTACTTTTCCAGGACTTTGAAAAAATGCTGAGTCATCATTTTTTAATGCTTGTGAGTAATGGGAAAAACATTAAAGAATCTTCTCCCATACCACTCCTCCAAAGGCTTTCATATTTTGCATATAACATCTTTGGAAGATTCATTTACATGTTTGTTAAAATCAAATCCCTGGGTCCATATTTAGGCTCTCTATGGGAGCCCAAATATTCAGATTAATACAATATAAGGAATATTCTTTAAAAATCTTCTTCTTCCGATCCACCAATCAGAATCTTTTGATATTTGATACGAGGCATCCTTAGGGGGGGTGAGATTCAAGTTTATTCAAGCTAAATCCCTGGGTTCATATTTGGGCTCCCTGTGGATGCCTGAATTATAACTTTGTTCAATATGAGGGATATTCTTTAAAAATATTTTTCTTCAGATCCAGTTGTCAGAATCTTTTGATATTTGGTATATCCTTGGGGAGGTGAGATTCCAGTTTGTTCAAGCCAAGTCCCTGGGTTCATATTTGGGCTCCCTGTGGGAGAATCTTTTGATATTTCGTATAAGCTTTTCTCGGAGGGCCAGATGCAACTTGTTCAAATCAATTCCCTGGGTTGATATTTGGGCTACCATGTCAGGTGAGCACCCTCAGGCCCTCTGGGGGCCTTTTGTTAGTTTTTACTTTTTTCATTTGTGATATTTGTGAATAATCTTTGAAAAATAAATATCAATCACATGATATTTGAGTTATTTTCTGCAAAACAAACTGGATGTTTATAAAATGAATATAAAAAATAGACACTATACCTTTACCCATTTGCACACTGACGTAAAAATAAAGAAATTTTATGAGGTAAGTATTTCCCATAATGCAACTAGGAATTTAACGAATTCAGTTGTGTTCAACAGAACTCCATGAGCTTTGTCAAATGCAGTTGAATTGGTTTAATTCCCACGTGTAGTTGCATTATGGAAAAAAATTGTTTGTTGAAATTTTGATATTGGACACCAGTGAGCAGAGGGTTGAATATGGTTTGTTACAGACATATAACAAGCTATTAATTGAAAATAGAATATTTTTTCTTTGTTTGAATTCTTGAGCTGGGTTTGAATAGTGCTGGCTGGTTTGAGCCATTACATTGGGTAAAGGGTTGATTAAGAGGAGATTTACACTAAGTCTGTACAGTGCACAGGATTAGTTACTCAGTTAAAAATGCAATTTGTTTTGTAACCAGAAAGTGTGACTAACCCTATGTACAGGGTTAGTCACACTTTCTAGTTATAAAAAAAATTGAAACCACCATATCATACACTACATGAAAATATACACTGACTGTAAAAATGCACAGGGTTAGTTGGTAACATGTTGTTACAAAGAGTGCAGGATCCCAAAGAATTAATGGAAATACCTATAAAGGATTGCAGAAATTTTTTTAAAGTGAATTCCAAAAATGAAAACATATTCTTCAGTTAATAGCATGTTATACAGAGAGGTTGGGGGGGGGGGGGGGGGGGGGGGGGGGAGGGGAGGGGGGGGGGCATCACCAAAAATTTGCAAGACGTGACGTGGGGGTGGGTGGGTCTCTTGAGTGTGCCAAAAATGTGCATTTCCAACTTGTGCAATTTTTTTAATTTTTTAAAAATATATCAATATATCAGCTAATATATACCATCATTTGTGTTTCCAACCTTAAAGATGATGTTGTACATCACACTCTTAACATAAATACAACATCAGGAGGCTTTATATGTGAGAATATTGGGCTTAATCTGGGAAAATGTCACACGTTAGTAGGGGATGGGTGTCTTGTTCGAAATGTAGAAAATGTGCAGACAATATTTTGGGAAAATTCTCTCTCATGCACTAAATTCAACCCAAATTATTTATTTATTAATTGATTTATTTATTTATTGGTGTTTAACAACACTTTAACAACCAGGGTCATATCGTGTCAGTGACAGGTTTACGGGTGGAGGAAGCCAGAGTACATGGAGAGAACCACCGAGCAATGACGAGCAGCTGTCAGCTCTTCAACATCATAACCCACGCCTGTACTACACACTGCACAGCGGTACTGCGTACTACACAGGGCAGACAGTGTTAGATTGGCTGAAGACATGTGCACCTCGGCGTGCAGGATGTCTCAGCACACAGCATCATCATGCCCCCACGTGAGTAATTGGGGTAAGTTTATTTTGGATTTTAATGGGAGAGTGGGGGATGGGTGTCTGAAAACAGTAGTAGAAAATTTGCACGTAGTGGGTGGGTGGGTGTAAAAAGGAGCCGAATAAAAAATAGGACGTCACGTCTTGCAAATTTAAAAAAAGGTGAAATGTTCATGTCTTGCGATTTTGTAGTATTTTGGAAGACATAATGTGATTAAAAACGTTCAAGGAACGGGGAATTTGGTTTCAGTGAGGGATTGCCCATGAAATAAAATTATTAATTTTTTCTGCCTAAAAACTGTACAACAACAAGGTCATGGGGAATAATTCAATATAAGTCATCAAACTTCACACAATTATAAAGGACCATGGGAGGATGTGTCACACACCATAGCTGGGTTCGTACCTTCAAGGTCAAGGTCACATTTCAAGGTCACACTAAAAATCGGTCAATATTCGTGTCTCAGCCATAAATCAGAAACGAATCATAGTACAATTGTTAAGCTTTTTATAAATGTTAAGGACAGTCAGAAGGTGTGTCACGTATAATAGTTTCCGCCGCATCTGCAAGGTGAAGGTCACAATTGACCTTCATATGTTCAGGGTCACAAATCGTGTCTCAAGCATAACCCCAAAATAATTAGGGCTTCAGTCATCAAACTTCACACAATTATAAAGGACCATGGGAGGATGTGTCACACACCATAGCTTTGTTTGTACCTTCAAGGTCAAGGTCACATTTCAAGGTCACACTAAAAATCGGTCAATATTCCTGTCTCAGCCATAACTCAGAAAACGAATCATAGTACAATTGTTAAACTTTTTACAAATGATAAGGACATTCAGAAGGTGTGTCGTGTATAATAGTTTCCGCCGCATCTGCAAGGTGAAGGTCACAAGGAGGGGGGAATGTGTTACCTTAGTAACATTCTTCTTGTTTTTTTTAATTTTGCATTGGTTATAAAAAGAGAGCATGCAGCAGCCTAAAGGACCACGCAGGAGGGCCTAAGAAACAGGTTTTAACTTTTTCAAGCCTTAAGTGTATCTAACATGTTTGCTGCTCTAGCTGTACACATGTACTACCATTTGTTGGATTGAAAAAGTTTTTTGTCATGCTTCTACTCAAGCCCCCAAACTAATTCTATAAAGAATTTGACACTGTTATGCACTGGAACCAGCCTATCCCTTAAATAGTCCCTCATATGTTTGGATTCACTCCTCTAGAATGTTCCAGTTGATTGGATCATCTGTTCGCTTCAACATATATATTAACTGATATATTCCTGATGATTGAATCCAAAAAATACTATAAACATTCATATTTTTATACAACAACCAATGGCCCAGACTAGCTGGTGCTAACTCAAAAATTAATCCAGGGCCAAACACAATTTTTGCCCCCCCCCCCCCCCCCCCCAATCCCCAAAATTTGCATGCAAAACCGAAAAATTCAAGTCCTGTCAGGGTCCTTCATACTTTTGAGATCTGCGTATGTGCAATCTGCGATCTGCATCTTACGGCTATCATTCTGACCGAAACCCCCACTAACGAGATGTCCACGTTGGACAAATCTTCTAGCCAATCCTTTCAAAAGAGAGTCTCTCCTAGCGGAGGTACAGGCTCTCTTATTAAAGGAAGCAATAAAGGTCATCGAGAATCAAAATTCTCAGGGTTTTTACAGTCACCTGTTTCTCGTACCGAAGCCAGACAGCTCGTTCTGAACGGTAATAGACTTGAGCTGGATAAACAAGCTTATTGTGGCTCCAAAGTTCTTCTATATGGAGACCATTCGGTTGGTAAAAGTGAGCATTCGAGTGAAAGACTATACGGCAGACATAGATCTAAAGGACACTTACTTTCATGTCTTGGCACATCTGGCATTCAGAAAGTACCTGCGGTTCACTGTACAAGGGAAGGTTTATCAGTTCAGAGCAATGTGCTTTGGGCTTAACCTGGCGCCCTGTGCATTCACTCGAATAATGAACTCAGTAACATCATACTTCCGAGCTCATTCGCCTGCGATAGCGTCGGTTTACTTGGCTGACATTCTGCAGAAATACGGCAACAGAATTATACTTCAGAATGATGTTCAGAGTCTGCTTCTATTACTCCGACGCCTCGGTTTCATCGTAAATGAGAAAAAGTCGGATCTAGCTCCATCCAAGTTGTTCACTCACTTGGGAATGAGCTTCGAGACTCACAATAAGCTGGTTCATCTTCAGTTACCCAGAACGAAATTAGTCAGGTGTTATGCTCGCTTTTGTCTACACCCAGACACATTAATAGCGAGGGAATTCATGTGACTGATGAGGATGTGCAGAGCGGCTGCAGATCTTATTCCGATGGACCGCCTGCACGTGCATTCCCTCCAGATATTCTTTACCCAGAACTGGAATGTGAAGACACAATCACTCGAAACCAGTATCGTTTTAACGGACCTAGTAAAACAGAAGGTTCTGATTTGGGCAGATCTTCAGTGGTTAACTCAGGCTTTCACGATTATGACGGATGCGAGTCAGATGGGCTGGGGCGCAACCTTAAGTGCCGCAGACTTGAAGTGTCAGAATCTTTGGGACTCTCGCTTCCTAGAGAAGCACATAAACATCAAACAGATGATGTCAATATGGCTAGCACTTCAACGTTGGGTTCGCCTAATAGCGAACGTCCACATTCAAATCCTGTTGGACAATTCGACAGTAGTTACTTACATCAGGCACCAAGGCGGCACTCATTCGATTCCTTTTTGTGAATCAACGGAGAGGATTCTCCTATACGTCATGAATCATGGCGTTCATCACTCTGTCCATTATATACTGGGTCATCTGGACATACTAGCAGACTCGCTCTCTCATAAAGGTCGCCTGTTACCATTGGAATGGACTCTCAACAAGCTAATATTCACACAGATTTGCTACCAGTGGGATTGTCCATGATAGATCTTTTTGCGACACACCTGAACAATTAGTTGCTGACGTTCGTGCCGACATGCCCAGATCAACGAGTGTATGCAGTAGATGCTCTGTCAATCTCATGGGACGGAATGATAGGATATGCATATCCTCCAACTCCGTTGATTCAGCCGATTCTGTTAAAGATCAAACAGTCTTGTTGCAAAATTCTGCGAGTAGCACCTCTGTCATCACAGAAACCTTGGATCAATCTTCTCAAGTGTCTGTTATGGAATGTTTCCCGGAAGCTTCCTCCATGAGAGGACCTTCTTTATCAGGGGAAGTCCCGCGCACTGCATCACAACCCAGAAGGTCTCAACCTTCACATATTTCTGTTGTGTGGTCCTTCCTGCACGGAAAACATTTTACAGGATGCACAGTGGACGCAATTTCTAACTGCAGGAGGTCCTCCTCTTCGTTGAACTCTTCAGCGAAGTGGAAGGTTTTCTTCCGTTGGTGTAAGGATCAGTCGATAGACATATACGATCTGTCCATACCAAATATTGCTGATTTCTTGGTCTACTTGTTTGATAATCTCAAACTGCAGCCCGTTACTATTAAGGGCTATAGGTCTATGTTATCAGATACTTTCGCTCATCATGATAACTTGGCTATTGGATTAAATACTTCATTATCCATGCTAATTAGAAACTTCTCTATCAATAGACCTAGAACCCTCAGATTAATTCCTAAATGGAATTTGGCTTGGGTTCTGTTGAAGCTCAAAGAAGCTCTGTTTGAGCCGTTGGACGTCGTAGAGTTCAAATTCTTGACCAATAAAATGGCATTTCTCTTAGCCTTTGCATCTACTAGAAGAGTCAATGAACTTCATGCCTTATCTGTTGATGAAACGCACTACCGTAGTGTGGGTAATACTATTACCCTCACTACGGAAGTGAGATTTTTGGCTAAGAATCAGATTCCAGACAAGCGGCTGGAGCCTATTATCAGTAAGGCTCTACCGTCCTCTGATTACCATAGACCTTTGCTGTGTACAGTCAGGTTTATACACATTTATAAACGTTGATCAGATTTTATTAGAAAAGGAAGAAAACCTTTCTTTCTTTCATTGTTTCCAAACAGAAAGGATATTTCTGTTCATTCCATCGATAGATGGATTCAGTTGGCAATACGCATTGCCTATGAAAATCTATCTTCTGACCAACATTCTGTTAATAAGATATCAGCGCACAAGGTTAGAGCACTGTCCACTTCTTGGGCTTATTCCAACAGTATAGCCATTACTGATCTCACGAAGGCAGCGTACTGGACACAGCCCTCTTCATTTACCAAGTTTAACCTGAGAAATTTAGAGTCCATCTCCGGTGACCTTAGATCTTTGGATCCCCTTTTTGTTTCTCAGAATGTCGTCCATTAATGGTTACATCTATAGGTGTTTAGGCTGCCCATTCCAGCATTGACACTGTTCTGCTGCCCTCTTTGTTCTGAGGATATTCACCTCGGAACCAGGGGAGGGGAGATGATTTTTTCCCTTATGATCATCTGGCTTTATAGTGAAAAGCAAGGGAAGAGTAGTCCAGAGTCGGTACTGGGATGGTTTTAATGTGTAGATCAGTGTGAAGCAATAACTATGTCTCATTTATGTACGGTTTTTAAAGTGCAGCTCACTGTGATGCATTTGTATATGTCATGTCAAACGGGCATTAATATACTATCCTCAGACAGTTTTAAATGACTATAAAGAGTCTCATTCTCTGGACTATCTTTATATTTTGGTTTTCCTTCACCGAATTAGCCTAATGGGTTATGCTGGCATTAAATGGAGAATTATATATTATGTAATACTCATTTACATTGTTGGTGTTATGCCTTTCTCTTTCCTTGTAAAGTAGAAAGACATATATAATTCCTAACTTCTCCTATTCTCCTGTAGGAGCTATCCTTTACTGAAGTAATTTAGAGATTGGATTTTTAGCTCACCTGACTGAAAGTCAGGGTGAGCTTAATTTTCTTATCACTCTTCGTCCGTCGTCCGTCGTCTGTCGTCCGTCGTCCTGCGTGAAGGTGGTGTTTGAGCCTCTTTCTCCTAAACCAGTGGCCAGATTTTAATTAAATTTCATGTAAGTGGTGGTTATATAGGGGCATTTTGATTTTTATCCAAATTAGGTTTCGGCTCATATTGAGCAGAGGTGTGGGGAAAAAATGGCCAAATTTTTTGAAAATCTTCTTCTAATGAACCACCAGTAGCAGAGACTTGATATGTGGTATACAGAGTCCTTTTGAGGTTTAGAATCAAGTTTGTTCAAGAGAAGTTTGTCGAGCATTATCCACCATCGTTATGGGAGGGGCAAATATTTTGGCCACGCCTAAAATTTCTATTTTCTGAACCGTGAGGTCAATTTGAACCAAATTTGATATTAGATGATATGAGATGATAGATAAAAATTTTCTCATTGCCCCGTGTGAACCTCGGGAGCTAAAAATAGAAAAAACCTTAAAACTGCCATATCTCCAAAACTACAACGGCACAGAGAATTCCTATTTTGTATAAAGCTTACTTTTATCCAGTAGAATAGAATGGTTAAAAAAAATCCCTATCAGTTTGATCACAAGGTACTTTTTTTCAGGACTTTGAAAAAGTGCTGAGTCAGCACTTTTTAACACTATAGGCAATGGGAAAAACATTAAAAAATCTTCTTCTCCAGATCCAGCAGGCAGAATCTTTTGATATTTGGTATGCAACATTGTAGGGTGGATCTGATTCAAGTTTGTTCAAATCGGCCCCCTGGGTACATATTTGGGCTCAGTATAGGAGCTTGATTTCGAACTTAGTGCATTTCAGGCAAATTTCTTAAAAAATCTTCTTCTCCAGATCCAGCAGGCAGAATCTTTTGATATTTGGTATGCAACATTGTAGGGTGGATCTGATTCAAGTTTGTTCAAATCGGCCCCCTGGGTTCATATTTGGGCTCAGTATAGGAGCCCAATTTCGAACTTAGTGCATTTCAGGCAAATTTCTTAAAAAATCTTCTTCTCCAGATCCAGCAGGCAGAATCTTTTGATATTTGGTATGCAACATTGTGGGGTGGATCTGATTCAAGTTTGTTCAAATTGGCTCCCTAGATTCATATTTGGGCTCACTATAGGAGCTCGAATTCGAACTTAGTGCATTTCAGGCAAATTTCTTCAAAAATCTTCTTCTCCAGATCCAGCAGGCAGAATCTTTTCATATTTGGTAAGCAACATTGTGGGGTGGATCTGATTCAAGTTTGTTCAAATCGGCCCCCTGGGTTAATATTTGGGCTCAGTATAGGAGCCCGATTTCGAACTTAGTGCATTTCAGGCAAATTTCTTAAAAAATCTTTTTCTCCAGATCCAGCTGGCAGAATCTTTTGATATTTGGTATGCTACATTGTAGGGTGGATCTGATTCAAGTTTGTTCAAATCGGCCCCCTGGGTTCGTATTTGGGCTCAGCATAGGAGCCCGATTTCGAACTTAGTGCATTTCAGGCAAATTTCTTAAAAAATCTTCTTCTTCAGATCCAGCAGGCAGAATCTTTTGATATTTGGTATGCAACATTGTGGGGTGGATCTGATTCAAATTTGTTCAAATCGGCCCCCTGGGTTTATATTTGGGCTCAGTATAGGAGCCCAAATTTGAACTTAGGGCATTTCAAGCAAATTTATTAAAAAATCTTCTTCTCCAGATCCAGCAGGCAGAATCTTTTGACATTTGGTATGCAACATTGTGGGGTGGATCTGATTCAAGTTTGTTCAAATCGGCTTCCTAGATTCATATTTGGGCTCACTATAGAAGCTCGAGTTCGAACTTAGTGCATTTCAGGCAAATTTCTTAAAAAATCTTCTCCAGATCCAGCAGGCAGAATCTTTTGGTATTTGGTAAACAACATTGTGGGGTGGATCTGATTCAAGTTTGTTCAAATTGGCCCCCTGGGTTTATATTTGGGCTCAGTATAGGAGCCCAAATTTGAACTTAGTGCATTTCAGGCAAATTTCTTAAAAAATTTTCTTCTCCAGATCCAGCATGCAGAATCTTTTGATATTTGGTATGCAACATTGTGGGATGGATCTGATGCAAATTGTTCAAATCGGCTCCCTAGATTCATATTTGGGCTCACTATAGAAGCTTAAATTCGAACTTAGTGCATTTCAGGCAAATTTCTTAAAAAATCATCGTCTCCAGATCCAGCAGGCAGAATCTTTTGATATTTGGTATGCAACATTGTGAGGAGGATCTGATTCAAGTTTGTTCAAATCGGCTTCGTAGATTCATATTTGTGCTCACTATGGAAGCTCGAATTCGAACTTAGTGCATTTCAGGCAAATTTCTTAAAAAATCTTCTTCTCCAGATCCAGCAAGCAGAATCTTTTCATATTTGGTATGCAACATTGTGGGGTGGATCTGATTCAAGTTTGTTCAAATCGGCCCCCTGGATTCATATTTGGGCTCACTATAGAAGCTTGAATTCGAACTTAGTGCATTTCGGGCAAATTTCTTCAAAAATCTTCTTCTCCAGATCCAGCAGGCAGAATCTTTTCATATTTGGTATGCAACATTGTGGGGTGGATCTGATTCACGTTTGTTCAAATCGGCCCCCTGGATTCATATTTGGGCTTAATATAGAAGCTCGAATTCGAACTTAGTGCATTTCAGGCAAATTTCTTAAAAAATCTTCTTCTCCAGATCCAGCTTCAGAATCTTTTCATATTTGGTAAGCAACAGTGTGGGGTGGATCTGATTCAAGTTTGTTCAAATTGGCCCCCTGGGTTCATATTTGGGCTCAGTATAGGAGACCAAATTTGAACTTAGTGCATTTCAGGCATATTTCTTAAAAAATCTTCTTCTCCAGATCCAGCAGGCAGAATCTTTTGATATTTGGTATGCAACATTGTGGGGTGGATCTGATTCAAATTTGTTCAAATCGGCCCCCTGGATTCATATTTGGGCTCACTATAGAAGCCCGAATTCGAACTTAGTGCATTTCAGGCAAATTTCTTAAAAAATCTTCTTCTCCAGATCCAGAGGGCAGAATCTTTTGATATTTGGTATGCAACATTTTGGGGTGGGTCTGATTCAAGTTTGTTCAAATCGGCCCACTGGGTTTATATTTAGGCACAGTATAGGAGCCCAAATTTGAACTTAGTGCATTTCAGGCAAATTTCTTTGAAAATCTTCTTCTCAAGATCCAGCAGGCAGAATCTTCTGATATTGGGTATGCACCATGCTTAGGGGGGTGAGATTCAAGTTTGTTCAAGCCAAGTCCCTGGGTTCATATTTGGGCTCACTGTGGTAGCCCGAATTATAACTTAGTTCAAAATGAGGAATTTTCTTTAAAAATCTTCTTCAGATCCAGCAGTCGGAATGTTTTGATATTTGGTATGCAGCATCCTTAGGGGGTGAGATTAAAGTTTGTTCAAGCCATGTCCCTAGGTCCATATTTGGACTCACTGTGGGAGCTCGAATTGTAACTTAGTTCAAAATGAGGAATTTTCTTTAAAAATCTTCTTCTTCAGATCCAGCAGTCGGAATGTTTTGATATTTGGTGTGCAGCATCCTTAGGGGGGTGAGATTCAAGTTTGTTAAAGCCAAGTCCCTGGGTTCATATTTGGGCTCCCTGTGGGATCCTGAATTTTAACTTAGTTCAATATGAGGAATATTCTTTAAAAATCTTTTTTTTTTTAGATCCAATGGTCAGAATCTTTGGATATTTGCTTTTCTTAGGAGGAGCAGATGCAACTTGTTGAAATCAAATAATCGGGGTTGATATAAATTTAGGCTACCATGTCAGGTGAGCGCCCTCAGTTCTAGGGGCTATATTTGCCATCGTTATGGGAGGGGCAAGAATTTTTGCCACGCCCAAATTTTCTGTTTTCCAAACCGAGAGGCTGATGTGAACCAAATTTGATATGAGATTTTATTGGGACATAAGTAGTTGATTTATGCAAAAACCAAAGGAGCTAAAAATAGAAAAAATTTAAAACGCTCATATCTCCAAAACTGCACGGCACTGAGAATTTTTATTTAGTGTGAAGCTTCTTTAGGACCAACAGAATGGAATGGTAAAAAAAATTGCTATCGGTTTTATCATGGGGTACTTTTTGGGGACTTTGAAAAAGTGCTGAGTCAGCATTTTTTAACACTGTTGGTAATGGGAAAAACATTTAAGACTACTTTTCTCCCAAAGCACTGCTCCAAAAGCTTTCAAATTTCACTTTTAACATCTTTGGAAGATTGTTTCATACGTTTATTGAAATCAATTCCCTGGGTCTATATTTGGGCTCTCTGTGGGAGCCCAGATGTTTAAATTAGTGCAATATGAGGAATAGTCTTTAAAAATCTTCTTCTTCTTCAGATCTATCAGTTAGAATCTTTTGATATTTGGTATGCAGCATCCTTAGTGGGATGCGATTCAAATTTGTTCAAGCCAAGTCCTGGTTTCATATTTAGGCTGAAAATTTGGGGCCCCGTTCCGAACTTGAAAATTTTGGACCAAAATCCGGAAATTTTTTGTGACGGGTGGGACTTAGAAATAGACAGAACTGCACAAGTGTTTGAATGGATTAATGTTTATCGCACGAGTTTGGTTGGGTGCAATAATACCATGAGAGGCAAAGCCTCGAGTGGTATTCTGCACCAAACCAAACGAGTGCGATAAACATTAACCCATTCAAACGCTTGTGCGGTTCTGTATTTATTACACACCTTTGCAAATTTCTAAAACAGGCCTTTTACGGTAATACTAAGTGAGAATTAACCTATCCTGAGACGTAAAGGAAATAAAATAAGACAAAAATCTAAATTATTCTCCACAAGCAGGAGACCAGTCTTATTAGCTCACCTGACTGAAAGTCAGGGTGAGCTATTCTGATCACTTTTCGTCCGTCGTCCGTCGTCTGTCATCCGGCATCCGGCGTCTGTCGTGAAGGTGGTGTTTGGGCCTTTTTCTCCCAAACCACTGGCCGCATATTAATGAAATTTCATGTGATTAGGGGTTATATAAGGGCATTTTGATTTTTTGTCAAATTAGGTTTCGGCTCATATTGAGTAGAGGGATGGGGCAAAAATGCTCCAATTCTTAAAAAATCTTCTTCTCAAGAACCAGCAATTGCAGAGACTTGATATTTGGTATGCATCTTCCTTTTGAGGTGTAGACTCAAGTTTGTTCAAGAGAAGTTGGAGGGGCTATATTTGACGATGTTAAAGGAGGGACAAAACTTTTGGCCCCGCCCCAAATTTCTATTTTCCAAACCGCGAGGCCGATTTGAACCAAATTTTACGTGAGTGCTTATTGGGTCATAAGTACCTAATTTATGCAGAAATTTTTTTTCCCAAAGCCCCGTGGGAACCACAGGAGCTAAAAATTAAGACGCCCATATCTCCAAAACTACACGGCACTGAGAATTCTTATTTGTTGTGAAGCTTCCTTAGGACCAACAGAATGGAATGGTAAAAAAAAATTGCCATCGGTTTTATCATGGGGTAGTTTTTGGGGACTTTGAAAAAGTGCTGAGTCAGCATTTTTTAACACTGTGGGTAATGGGAAAAACATAAGACTACTTTTCTCCCAAAGCACTGCTCCAAAAGCTTTAAAATTTCACATATAACATCTTTGGAAGATTGTTTCACATGTTTATTGAAATGAATTGCCTGGGTCGATATTTGGGCTCTCTATGGGAGCCCAAATGTTTAAATTAGTGCAGTATGAGGAGTATTTTTGAAAAATCTTCTTCTTCAGATCTAGCAATAAGAATGTTTTGATATTTGGTATGCAGCATCCTTAGGGGGGTGAGATTCAAATTTGTTGAAGCCAAGTCCCTAGGTTCATATTTAGGCTGAAAATTTGGGGTCCCGTTGCAGACTTCGAAATTTTGGACCAAAATCTGAAAAAAATTTTTTTTGTTTTTTCTGCGTTTCGGTCAATTTTAAGACAAAAAAAAAATTAGATTTTTTTCCCCTGAAAATTTGGGGTCCGGGGTTGGACTTAGAAAATTTTGGACCAAAATTCGGAAATTTGTTTTTTTCTGTTTTTTATGCGTTTCTGTCAATTTTAAGACAAAAAAAAAATTTTTTTTTCCCTGAAAATTTGGGGTCCGGGTTGGACTTAGAAAATTTTGGACCAAAATCCGAAAAAAATTTTTTTTTGTTTTTTATGCGTTTTGGTCAATTTTAAGAGAAAAATTTTTTTTTTTTTCCTGAAAATTTGGGGTCTGGGTTGGACTTAGAAAATTTTGGACCAAAATCCGGAAATTTTTGTTTGTTTGTTTTTTATGCCTTTCTGTCAATTTTAAGACAAAAAAAAAAATTTTTTTTTTCCCTGAAAATTTGGGGTCCGGGGTTGGACTTAGAAAATTTTGGACCAAAATTCGGAAATTTGTTTTTTTCTGTTTTTTATGCGTTTCTGTCAATTTTAAGACAAAAAAAAAATTTTTTTTTCCCTGAAAATTTGGGGTCCGGGTTGGACTTAGAAAATTTTGGACCAAAATCCGAAAAAATTTTTTTTTTGTTTTTTATGCGTTTTGGTCAATTTTAAGAGAAAAATTTTTTTTTTTTTTCCTGAAAATTTGGGGTCTGGGTTGGACTAAGAAAATTTTGGACCAAAATCTGAAAAAAATTTTTTTTTTGTTTTTTATGCGTTTTGGTCAATTTTAAGAGAAAAAAAATAATTTTTTTTTCCCCTGAAAATTTGGGGTCTGGGTGGGACTTGGAAAATTTTGGACCAAAATCCGAAAAAATTTTGTTTTGTTAGCTCACCTGACTGAAAGTCAGGGTGAGCTTTTCTGATCACTTTTCGTCCGTCGTCCGTCGTCCGGCGTCCGTCGTCCGTCGTCCGGCGTGAAGGTGGTGTTTGGGTCTTTTTCTTCCAAACCACTGGCCGCATGTTAATGAAATTTCATGTGAGTAGGGGTTATATAGCGGCATTTTGATTTTTGGGCAAATTAGGTTTCGGCTCATATTGAGCAGAGGGGTGGGGCAAAAATGCTCCAATTCTTAAAAAATCTTCTTCTCAAGAACCAGCAATAGCAGAGACTTGATATTTGGTATGCAGCTTCCTTTTGAGGTGTAGACTCAAGTTTGTTCAAGAGAAGTTTGTAGGTCTATACTTGGCGATGTTATGGGAGGAGCAAAAATTTTGGCCCCACCCCAAATTTCTATTTTTTAAACCGAGAGGCCAATTTGAACCAAATTTTATGTGAGGGCTTATTGGGTCATAAGTACCTAATTTATGCAGAAATTTTTTTTCCTGTAGCCCCGTGGGAACCACAGGAGCTAAAAATAGAAAAAAATTAAAACGCCTATATCTCAAAAACTGCACGGCAGTGAGAATTTTTATTTGGTGTGAAGCTTTCTTGGGACCAACAGAAAGGATTGGTAAAAAAAAATTGCTATCGGTTTTATCATAGGGTACTTTTTCGGGACTCTGAAAAAGTGCTGAGTCAGTATTTTTTAACACAGTAGGCAATGGGAAAAAAATAAAGAATTGTTTTCTTCCAAACCACTGCTCTAAAAGCTTTCATATTTTACATATAACATCTTTGGAACATTGATTCACATATTTGTAGAAATCAAATTCCTCGGTCCATATTTGGGTTCCCTATGAGAACCCAAATGTTCAAATTAGTGCAATATGAGGGATATATTTTAAAAATCTTCTTCTTCGGATCCACAAATCAGAATCTTTTGATATTTGCTATGCATCATCCTTAGGGGGGTGAGATTGATGTTTGTTCAAGCCAAGTCCCTGAGTTCATATTTGGACTCCCTTTGGGAACCCAAATTGTAACTTAGTGCAATACGAGGTATATTCTTTTAAAATCTTCTTCTTCGCATCCACCGGTCAGAATCTTTTGATATTTGGTATACAGTATGCTTAGGGAGGTGAGATTCAAGTTTGTTCAAGTCAAGTCCTTCGGCTCATATTTGGTCTCCCTGTGGGAGCCCAAATTATAACTTAGTTCAATATGAGGAATATTCTTTAAAAAAAATTTTTTTTTCAGATCCATCAGTCAAAATGTTTTGATATTTGATGTACAGCATTCTTAGGGGCTGAGAGTGAAGTTTGGTAAAGCCAAGTACCTGGGTTCATATTTGGGCTCACTGTGGGAGCCCAAATTATACCAAAATTTTTATTTTCCAAACCAAAAAGTCGATTTGAACCAAATTTGATATGAGGGCTTATTGGGTCACAAATACCTAATTTATGCCATAAATTGTTTTCCTGTCCCCCACGGCAACTACAGGAGCTGAAAAAATTTTTTTTTTTTGAATGCCCATATTTCCAGAACTACATGGCACTGAGAATTTTTATACAATGTGAAGCTTCCTTAGGGCCGGGAGAAAGGAATGGTGAAAAAAATGCCATTGGTTTTATCATAAGTACTTTTCCAGGACTAAAAGTGCCGAGTCATCATTTTTTAACACTGTAGGTAATGGGAATAACGTTGAATAATCGTCTTCTCCCAAACCACTGCTTCAGAAGCTTTTGTTTTTGGGTTCCCTATGGGAGCCCAATGTATAACTTAATTCAGTATGAGAAATATTCTTAAAAAATCTTTTTTTTCTGATACTCCTCTCAGAATCTTTTGATATTTGATTTTTAGTTTTCTTAGAAGCGGCAAATTGAAATTTGTTCAAGTTCTGGTTTATTGATAAAATTGGGCCCAGTAACCAATTCCTGCGTTGAAAGCCCTGTAAAGTGGGCAGTAATAGGCATAAACGATTGACCAAACCTGATATTATAATTATGCCTCTGTAATGATGTAGCCTTAGAAAGTGACCTTAAATTCCAATAAATAAATAGATAAATTATTGAGTACCCAATATGGGGATCTAACATATGAACACTCTGGGTTACTAAGTAGAGAAAACACTTTTATGTTGAAAAACTGATAATAACCACAAGGCAGAATCCCTTGCTATTTTGGTGATATGACTCGGCCAGTATCAGGTGAGCGCCCTCAGGCCCCGTGGGGCCTCTTGTTTTTTTATGCGTTTTGGTCAATTTTAAGAGAAAAAAAAAAAAAAAATTTTCCCCTGAAAATTTGTGGTCCGGGTGGGACTTAGAAAATTTTGGACCAAAATCCGAAAAAAATTTTTTTTTGTTTTTTATGCGTTTTGGTCAATTTTAAGAGAAAAATTTTTTTTTTTTTTTTTTTCCTGAAAATTTGGGGTCTGGGTTGGACTTAGAAAATTTTGGACCAAAATCCGGAAATTTTTGTTTGTTTTTTATGCGTTTTGGTCAATTTTAAGAGAAAAATTTTTTTTTTTTTTTTTTTCTTGAAAATTTGGGGTCTGGGTTGGACTTAGAAAATTTTGGACCAAAATCCGGAAATTTTTGTTTGTTTTTTATGCCTTTCTGTCAGTTTTAAGACAAAAAAAAAAAAATTTTTTTTCCCTGAAAATTTGGGGGTCCGGGTGGGACTTAGAAAATTTTGGACCAAAATCCGAACAAAATTTTTTTTTTGTTTTTTATGCGTTTTGGTCAATTTTAAGAGAAAAAACAATTTATTTTTTTTTCCCTGAAAATTTGGGGTCCGGGTGGGACTTAGAAAAATTTTGGACCAAAATCCTGAAAATTTTTTTTTTGTTTTTTATGCATTTCTCTCAATTTTAAGACAAAATAAAACATTTTTTTTTTTTACCCTGAAAATTTGGGGTCCGGGTGGGACTTCGAAAATTTGAGACCAAAATCCGGAAATTTTTGTTTTTGTTTTTTATGCATTTCGATCAGTTTTAAGACAAAATAAAAAAAAAAAATTTTACCCTGAATATTTGGGGTCCGGGTGGAACTTCGAAAATTTTGGACCAAAATCCATAATTTTTTTTTGTTTGTTTTTTATGTGTTTCTGTCAATTTTAAGACAAAAAAAAATTTTTTTTTTTACACCGAAAATTTGGGGTCCGGGTGGGACTTAGAAAATTTTGGACCAAAATCCTGAAATTTGTTTTATCGTTTTTTATGCATTTTAAGAAGAAGAAAAAATTTAGGCTGAAAGTATTTTGTTTGGGAAAAAAATCTGTTTTTTATGCGTTTATCGCAATTTTGGGAAGTAAAAGTGCAGGAACTGAAAATAGAAGGAAAATCCTGTGTATTGTGTGGGCACAATCACTTCATCTAGTTGGTATATGCTTTTCTTAGTATGCAGCTTATTCAAGTCAAGTCCCTGGTTTGATATTTAGACTACCATGTCAGGTGAGCGCCCTCAGGCCCCCTGGGGCCTCTTGTTGTTATTTCGTATGCTGATTGAACTTCATTCACCACTTCGATCTATGAACCACTGTTCATCTGAAATCCAGTTTACCGTCTTTTTATGCCTCAATTCTACAGCGCGAATTCTGAACGGTTGATGTGATTCCCACCAAAGAAGTTACCACACATTCACAAGAAACAATAGGTGTAAATTCGGAAAATCCATCAATGAGAAATTATAAAAAAACTCACATGTTTATCTTACTTCCAAATTCCATGCGACTGTTGTTCCTTGACTGATTGACAGACAGGTTAAGATTTTAGTCAAGATTACCGTAGCCATTGTCAATTCATCCCACTTAAATTAAATTTATATCCTTATTGTCCAAGAGAAATGATAGTATTGTTCACTATGCCTGCTCAAAATTTATTAAAGTTCGGTGTTATAGCCTTTAACAGGTACAGAATCCATATGAATTCAAGTGAATATCGACAGGCAATTTGTTTTATATTTCCATTTGGTGACCTAGAAACTTGCTCGCGCAACGTCATTCATTCGAAATGTCGTCACTCATAGACGCTTTCATATTCTGTCTACATTGTTCTTTAGTTTGAACTGCATGCCAGTCATTTCCATGTCATACTTTAACCCATCAGGTTATTTAATCAATAGTCAGTCAGTATTGTTCACGTTAAGAAAATAAATTAGAATGTTTCTTTTGAGGGTTGGTCAGTGTATAGGACATGAGTTTCTTCAGAAACAGTATAAACTCAGATACTATAGACTGCGAACATCCACTTTACAACATCAAAATAAATGATCCATTGCATCAAAACAGGCCCATGTACTGTATCCCCAAAAATATGACTGGTTCCATTCTTACATTAAAAAAGTGCAAAAATCTGTATCCCACACATGTGCAATAAAAGTTTACTTTTATCACACATCCTAGAATGTCGTGAACAAAACTTAATTTTAAATGGGTGTGTAATAACGTTTTGGACCAAAATCCACATTACGTGTACAGTACCCATATGAAACTGGTCAATTAATACCCCAGTTATTGATGCTAAATTTAGATTAGTGCTGTCTATTTATAGAGGAACTATTTATGAGTGGGCATGTACAATTAATTACTTATCTTCATTGACAACAGAGCAACACAGTAACAAGAACATTGGCTTTGATATATATACTTTATTTCATTCAAGTGTTTCAGCTTTTAACAAGCGATAAACTATAGAAACATAATACACTGCACATAGATATTAACATAAATAAGTTTGTTTTTTGCACATAGATATTTATATAAATGAGTTGTCTTTTTTTAATCTTTTAACTTCATTTGATTTCTTATAACTATCATTACAGTACGTTCAACGTGGATTGAAACAAATACGCCGCCACGGTGTGTTCTCCACCGTGGAGTTCCAGTGGACCGCAGTGTTTGATCAGTGGAAGACAGTTTTCAAAACACTGTGACCCATCGTGGTCATGAGCGTTAACAATTAATTTAATTGCTTTTAAATACTGTCTTGTGACGTCAACTGGCAAGACTACTGCGTTTGCTACTGCGTTAGTTGATAATTTATTTTAAATTAAAATTGGAATTTGGAGGAGGAGGCAGACGGTGACTATTACTGTGGTTTGAAATTGTAAATTGGGAATAGAACAGTCAGTTCCATTTGGTTAAGTACAAAGTCCTCGTCACTTTCGAAACTAAACTGTTGTGTTTGCGCGATCGATTTGTTCGAGGAAATAAATAAACCAGACTTGAGAAAAACAACCAATATTCGCAAAGTTCCCAATTTCACATTTTGTTTACAGCTGTAGACCAACACGCGATGAACCGTGTTTTTCTTGGGTGGGAAGTGATGGCGAAAAAGCCTCCTGAACCACGAAAGCGCCCCCTGAACCACGAAAGCACCCACAGCGCATGGCTAATGATCGAAGTGATACCAGTTTACAACATTGAGTCAACTCGACCAGCCTATCCTCTTCCCTGTCTTACTCTTGTCGGGCTACGCAATTAAAGATTCTTATAAAAACGATATAGTAAAAAGAAAATATAGTGTTTTTGAATGGATACCAAAACGTATTTCACTCGTGACTGAAACTAATGATTATTTCACAGGGGGGAGGGGGTGGACGGGAGATATTTGCATACCGAAACAAATATCCTTCATCCAATTCTAAAGGGGTTTGTACATACTTTTATACTCTTTGTATTTGCAGATTTTTCAACGTTCCTCTACATTGTTGTTATTTGTATTATCAATTGAAATAGCTAAGCCTGTGTGTATGTAAAAATACGTGGGTGAATATAAGGGAGATACCGAATTAAAATATCTGCGAAGGTGCCATTCTAAGAGAGAGTACACTTCCGAGACAGATATACGTGATGTGGGGGGGGGGGGGGGGGGGGGGGGGGGGAGGGGAGAAAGTAAGAAAAAGTGAAAGAAAATTAGATTAGTACACGAAAGTATACGCAAGTGCATGTGGACGTATGTCTGCATATTACTCTGTGTGTGTGTGGGGGGGGGGGGGGGGGGGGGTCCGCAAGGGCGTATGTGTGTTGGTGTGCATGCATGTGTTTTGGTTTTTCGGGTTTGGGTCTTTTGTTTTGGGTTTTTTTTTATGAACTACTGTAAAAAAGACCTACCTCTGATGAAAATGTGTCTCATAAGCCTCCATAGGCTGGATTTCATATAAATATTTTGTAAATACTCTATGTATATTATGTATGTGTATTGAAATGTGACACTTAAATAAATTATTCTACAACTATATTAAAGTAGTCGGGATTGAAGTGATTAATTAAGTATATGAGATTAAACTAAAACTTGCACAAGGTGTGAAATAACATTTGAGTGGCGCGACAAAGCACAGAGCTGTTCTTCAAACCAACATCTGTATTAGCACCTCTGCACTTGACAAGCTTGAGAAAAAATAAGAGACAAATCAACATTTTCAATTACTTTTTATTAATTCAGCAATCATAATTATAACCATATATAAATAAAATCACTAGAAAATAATTTTTTTTTAATAATGACCTGCCGATCGACAAGCCAGACCACCACACATCATAACCCTAGCTCAAACATGCCCCGAAATTTCGTATTATAATTTTTTGGTTTTGTCCCCCAACACGTATCTTGAAACCCCCAAAAATTAAATAATTTTTTCAGACAAGAGATTTTAGTTCCTCTATCGGAGATTTTCTGGTGCAGCCCGCACATCAAAAATTTCAGTGTCTTGGCAGTGTAACATTCAGTCATCCATACCACTCCTAAATGGTGAAGTAAATAGTCCCCCACCTCCATATCCCCGAAACGGGGCAACTGGACCCCAGACTCCCATAAACCCACACACACATATAGGCCCATATCATTGACTGCTTGCCCATCTGACCCCCCTCCCCCATCTTGGCCAGCTTTCCTTGCTAGTGCATGCAGACGCTTCAGTATACAAACTCCGTAACGTCTTGGACTGAAACGTCCCAGGGCCACCACAAGCATTCCTTTTTCGTTAATGTAGTTTATTTATGTTAATTCCACTCTCAACATGTACATTTTAACATTCCACTCTGAACTTAACTTTAAAATTGTAAATCGGGGCGCGGGTGGCATTGCGGTAACCGGTTCTCGTCAGATCACCGAAGTTAAGCAACGTCGAGCCCGGTTAATCATCGGATGGGTGAGCGTCTGAGCGATCAATTCGGACTCACACGTTGTGTCCTTGGGCAGGGCACTTAACCCCGATTGGCAACATGGGGCTCGCTGACGCCGTATACTAAGGCGTACTGCACGTCGATGGTACGCAAGTCTTCAACCAATCTAACTCTGTCTGTGCTGCAGTGCGGAGTTACGATGTTGGGGAGCTGGCTGCTGCTCGTCGTTGCTCGGTGGTTCTCTCCGGGTACTCCGGCTTCCTCCACCCGTAAAACTGTCACGGTCATGATTAGCCATTGTGCATAAGTATATGACCTTAAACACCAATAAATAAATAAATCGTATAAATAAAATAAATAAATAAAATCGTAAATCGGATTCCCTTCCCCCAACCCACAATTTATTCAAAATTCAGTACCGGTAACATGATTCTTCTCCATGATTCATGCCCGTCAATAGCTACTTGCTGGTCAAGTTATAATTTTTTCAACTCACATCCATGATTTCAGTATGGTATAATATTTATTTTTTCGTAATTACTCGAGTTCTGAATCGATTTTGATGAACAACGTTCGGAATCGCAATAGCTTTTAATAACTTTTTCGAATATTGAACTATCTTTTTAATATTTCAAGTAAAAAGTAAAAGTAAGTTTTCACTGACTGTGAAAAATTTGATCTAATTAAGAGCCGGTGACTGAGAGATCAAAAGATAAACCGACGTCAGCTGAACATCCCATCACACAGTTTAACATATTCATGCGAGATTAAAAACACGATTCAAACTATATTTTGATCGTTTTTTCTGCCATATTAATGCTTTTTATTATCAAAAAACATGCATGGAGCATACTTATTCAATTTATACTTAAGTGCAATACCTAACAATCACAAAACAACAATGAACTGAAACTATTTCTGGTGGAAGAATAAACCTGATTACCGCACTTGCAAAAAAACACAAGTTAATTATAGACAAATTGAAGTCACGTGGTGGGGTTTTGAGACCCCACCTCGTAGTGTAATTAGTGGGGTCTCAATTTCTGTGTTCATATGGGCAGTGTACACGACATGCAGAAATTTTTTTTTTGTTTTTGTTCTTTTATGCGTTTCGGTCAATTTTAAGACAAAAATTTTTTTTTACACTGAAAATTTGGCGGCTGGGAACAAAAATTTTAAAAAATCTGTTTTTTATGCGTTTATCTCAATTTTGGGACGTAAAAGTGCAGGAACTGAAATTAGAAGGAAAAATCCTGTGTATTGTGTGGGCACAACTGCTTCATCTAGTTGGTTTCTGCTTTTCTTAGGAGGGGCGTATGCAGCTTATTCAAGTCAAGTCCCTGGTTTGATATTTAGACTACCATGTCAGGTGAGCGCCCTCAGGTCCCCTGGGGCCTCTTGTTTATACTTACCAATGGCCCAGACGGGTATGGCCCTCCCGTGAGTAGGCACCCATACCTCCCCGCTGTTTATAACATTTAACAGGCAATCTGTAGAAAGAATGATGTTTGGCACCAATTTCAGTTCCTTCCTGGATACTGTGCATGCGCAGATCTCAAAAGTATGAAGGACCAGATAGGACTTCAATTTTTCGGTTTTGCGTGCAAATTTTGGGGATTAGGGACAAAATTTGTGTTTGGCCCTGGATTAATTTTTGAGTTAGCACCAGTTAGACTGGGCCATTGGTAAGTATTAAAAATATACAAATTACTTAAAATTTATAATTTTCACACAAATTTTACCTTAGCTGAAGGAAACATATTTTATGGCAGGATGCATACCCCAATTGTTGGGCTTTCATGTTGAGAGAAAATAGATGGCATCATATTTTTGTTGGTAGACATAAAAACAATGCAGCTTCCATTTTCAGTACCACATGTTCTTCATTTTCAGTTATCCCTCATGATGTGCATAAAAGTGCAGAACTGTTCCAAAATATGGAACAGGAATAATAAAAATGTGGCTCACAATTGAACTGTTAAGTTATAACATTTCTTCCCTGTTAAAATGATTCTCCCTCAGTAAGGCAATCTCACTGGTGGTTTACAGACTCTTCTGGGATATGAGAAGATGGTAAAACTTGAAGTGAAACAGATCCTCGTTCCTTTTCAGCTATGGGTACACCATCATCACTACTAGTTCTAATTCATAAACCCGAAGGATGAACTTGAGAATCTGCTTCAACAGATTGTTTGTTTACTTTGGCCTAAGTTTCACAATTCAAACTGACAGTAGACCTAGGCATCTTCTACCTTGTGACCTTGACCTTTCATCTGAGAGCAGCATAAAATCGGTGCTAATTTCCACTTCCCTTGATTTCATCTCTTCAACACTTTCCCCAACATGATTTTGGGCCCCTTTGTTATGGTAATAAGTGATCAACTTAGGCATATCTTACCCAAACCTGCACTTTCATTTGGTATGTCAAAGGTCCACATCACTATTCCACCAGTCCCTTAATCCACTTTTTGATTCCCCTTCAATGGTTTCTTACCATGACAGGCTGAAACACAGCAAACTCCCTCATTGCTCAGTGAGTTTTAATTTTTTAGCTCAAAGTCAAATTTGAGGTTTTATCATGGCCCATTGTCCATCTGTCCGTGTGGACGTCTGTCCATCCATCAACAATTCACTACGGCTCTGTCTACAGGCCGTATTTGTGAACCAATCTTTACAAAACTTCTTGGATACCTTTGCTATCACTGTGGGATGAGAACGAATGTTTTTGGATGCAATCTGCAGTTCAAGCTGGCCACCGGCAGCCATTTTGTACCAAAATTAGTGCAATCAGTTTTTTGTACAGAACTTCTGTATGAAATTCTGATTTGAATAAATTTTTGTACGAATGTTTAGTAATATGGAATACATCACATATAATACAGGTTTTTTTCTCCTGCAGAAATTATGCAAATTAGATGAACTTTGATTTATTCAGTGCTTCCTACACACAGTAAGTACACATGTCAATACGGCTTGGGCTAGAGTCTGTATTTATAAACCGATCTTCATGAAACTTCTTGGGTACCTTTGTTATCACCCTGGAACGACAACAAGTGTTTTTGGGTTCGGTCCAAAGTTCAAAATGGCTGCCAGTGGCCATTTTGTACCGAAATTAGGTGCAATCAGTTTTTTGTACATAACTTCCATATGAAAGTTCTGATTTGAGTAAATTTTTGTATGATGTGTCTATTCAAATGTGTTGAAGCCAAGTTCCTGTGTTAATATTTGCTGTTGTTTGGGGAGGGTAAACATTATTAGCACAACCTCCTTACCCGTGGGAACCCTATGAACTAAAGATAAAAAATTCAAATACCTATATTTTAAGAAGGACAATAATTTATTAATTAGTATGAATCAAACTTTAAGAAGGGTTTGAATCAAACAGGCCAAAACATGCTAACATTTGGCTTATGGTGCACCATACAAGGATCCCCATTGTAACATTAACCCTATGGTGATTTCTTTTCTAGTTTAGCATCTAACTGTCACCCACCTTTACAGTACTTTACCTGTACATTTGTTACAGGCTACGGTAAGTATTAATGTACAGACCTTTACAATACTTTACAGATACCTTTGTTATCAGGTCATTACCTAGATGTGTGTCATTGCTGTCGCACTTACTATACATGTACATGTCTTACACAAGTTGAGCTACGGTGTCATTGACACTTTCAATGATTTTTGTTTGGCCTCCATTTCACTGGGAAAATTTGGGTTTAACAAACTGAATTTTGTGGGTGGTTCCCATTTTAAAAATAACTCTGTCGGTCAGGCATGCTCATTCCTTGAATTTCTGAAATCTGCATGGCTGCTTGTGTACGACAGGGTTTGCACAGGTCCCTGTAGTCCTTGAAAGTACTTGAATTTTGCATCCCAATTTTCAGGGCCTTGAAAAACAGGTGTTTTTGCCCCAGGTGCTTGAAAAGTGCTTGAATTTTTACCAGTTGTCAGTGTCCTAAGTTATTTTCCACAGCACTAACAATGTTTCTTATGTAACATAGAAAATGTTATTTTATAACGTAAAAACTAAATAAAACGTAATTTGAACAAAACATTGGGGGTAACAAATTGAATGGGGAACGAAATGCTTGCTGAAAATATGTATGCATAAGTCCGACTTGTTATAAAAACAAGCGATGTCATTGGATTGTACAAAGGAGGTTAGCAGAAAATGGCCAATCAGATATTTCATTTTAAAAAAGTCAAGCTTGTTGCTGTTGGGCACGTCTATTGTAAAGTTTTTGGGTGGAAATTATATCAAGTTCGTAACGATGCCAGGAAAATGTAAATTCAATTCTTTGTGGATAGAAATGACTCTGTGTTCAAGTTGGTTATTGGCCGACAAAACGGATGTTTACAATGCAAGATGTGAAGTATGTGTGAAAAGTTTCAGTGTTGTGTCAATGGGAGAATTGTCATTGAAATCTCATATGAATTCTAAAAAACCATTGTGCTCGTTGTTCGACAATATCTTCAAAATTGAATATCACAACAATTGTGAAGGAACAATCTGAAGCATCAAATTCGGTTTTGAAAGAAAGTTCAAAATTAGTTCGAATGGACTCGGAGGGTTGGTGGAATTTCATCGAAACCTAGCACTGCAAGTACAAGGGAAAATAATAAAAGGTCCTTAAAAGGTTTTATAAAGATGTTTGAAAGTCCTTGAAAAGTGCTTGAATTTCATTTGAAGATTCCTGTGCGAACTCTGTACGACGTATGAGGAGTATTCCTACATGCAAGAAGGAACCCTGATAATCTATGGATCAAAGATTTATGAGTTTTATTCAAAAGAAAGTGCTTTAATGTTTGAACATTTTGTTCAGCACTACCATTAGATGATTGATGATTTGCAGGAATTAATGTGTGCTTTACCCCAAACAAATGTAAAAATGCAGCAAATTCTTCCGTGTTAAGCTGAGGACCATTGTCTGAAACTTCTCTGCAATACCATAAGTCGAAAATAACATGACCTGTGTGGCAACATTGGATGTCATGGAGCTCACATGAAAAATGTCTAACCGTTTTGATCAAAGTTTGAATTTGGAAATACCTCTTGTCTTTCTCTGCGGAGTCTATGTGAATATGTTGCCAAATTCTACTACGATAAGGCCACAGAAACAAAGGAGCAGATTGCAGAGCATTGTGAGTTATCTAACAAGCTTGACATGCATTAAGTACACCTTCTATACATGTGTCCATTTCTGGCTACCACATGTGACATTGAGCCAAGGATTTCATACGAGAAATTCCTGGGTGCTCTACATGTACTTCCTCTAACATTCAGATGGGGGCAGAATGATGACACAAAGATCCTAAAGAACGCAGGCCTGATTGACAAATAATTCATCTTTACGAATAAAATATGGCTTTAGCTGTTCATCAGGACAGAATAGTAGAAGCTACTCTTGACAAACTACTGATCTTTGAAATAGTGAAAACATTATTTTCTGAAGCCTCCTCTGAATTGTATGCAGTATTTCGTGAAAGGAAGTCAGCATTCCCATGATCTGATGACCATCAGTATAAAACATTTTACATCTATACTGACAGCAGCAAAGACCACTACTGTAGTATAGTAGATTTAACACTAGAAATTCCTAAATTAGGACTAAATATTTTAGTTAATGGTTTATGATCTGTGATTATTGTAAATTATTATTTTCCAAAGTGTGATTTACTGGGATTTCCGGGTTTGATTATAAACGATAACTTCACAAGTGAATTATGCAATCAACAATTGGGTCAGGTATCTGTGTGCGCAAACGAAGACGCTTTGCCATGGGTGTAATGGGGACTTCATTGTTTTTTGTTTTCTTTAACCCGTTACCTAACATGAAAAGCAGACAGCACTTGCCAAAAAAATTCTTGAATAACAAATAATGAAAATTAATTGGCGATTTTTTAGAATAGTGCTGGCTGGTTTTGGCTGTTACGTTAGGTAAAAGGTTAAAAAATATAATTATTGTTAATAATGAAAAGTAATAAACAGAGTAATCACTTGACTGAACTGGTTACATGAAATAATTCATTCGAGGCGAGGGACTATATTGTAAAACACTCATGCACATTCGCACACTCGTGTTTGTACAACGTCCCTCACCTCTCATGAATAATTTCACGTAACCAGTCCAGAGATTAGAAGTACCTCACCATTAATTTGGTGACTAAGCACATACCCTATTGCAATAGACAATGCATCACAAGACAGATAAATTGGCTTCTTTGTATCATTGTATAACACAAAATTATCATCCAGATAAAGTTCTTGACACTTTTGAAATGCATGATCACATTCCTGGGCCCAAACAATTTCTCCATGTTTTAGTAACTCATATAATGGTAGCAAAATTGTAGACAAATTTGCCCCCTGTCCTTGTCAAATACTTTGAGTAAAACTGAATAAGACCCCAAAAAGACTGTAAAGATTTCAAATCAGAGTGCGAATGGAAGCATGAAATATTGCCTGAATTTTTTCTTCAGTGGGATGTATCCCTAACTTATCTGTCCTGTATGCCCCAGATATGTAATACTTGATTTCATAAAGCAACTTTTCCGGAGATTTGCTTTTACCCCATGACTCCCTAAAACTGATAGCACGTAATGCAAAGTTTCTTCAGTGTTCCCTTTCATTATTTGAACCAATTCCAATGTCATCCATGTAAACACATACCCCAGGTATACCTTGAAACATTTTTTTCATTATCTTTTGAAAAAGAGAAGTGGCACTTGAAATCCCATATTGTAACCTTTGAGGCTCATAGAGTACTATTTATGGTCACTTATTTGTCAAATATTTTCTTGATTCAGGTGCAGGCCTGAAAATAAGCAATCTGACATTTGCAGAATGAGGTCCCCAGAGGGTGAATTTGTTGACGCTATCCCATACAGTGGGCCAATAAATCCTCTGGATACCTCTTTTTGTTTAGTTTTGAGACCCTGAGTCAGATTGAGGTTCACAGAGGGTAAATTTAATGATGCTACCCTGCTGGGGACCTGATTTTGCAGATGACAGTCTGCTTATTTTCTGGCTTGTTCAGGTGCTACTTCAACTTGCAAATAAGCCTGAGATAAATTGGTCCTGCTAAATACTTAACAACCTGAAATAACATTGAATAAATCTTGAGGTGCAGGTAAAGGGTACTGTTCTTCATGTAATACCCAATTTATGAACACCTTTTAGTCCCCACACAAACAAAATGAGATACCTCCCAGAACTTTGGGAATGACAACTTTTGGACTGTCCCATTCACTGTGTATAACTTTCTTCAACATACCCTCGAAGACCATTTTTTTTTAGCTCGGTTTCTATGGGTACTGGCACGCACACGCGCATGCTCATAAAACTATGTGTAAGGATCAGGGATTAGCAAAATCAACAGCTAAAGGCCTGTTTGTACAAATGGGTTTTGAGACCAGACTTAAATTAATTTGTTATCCGTGGAGATTTTAGATGCACTAGGATGGAGTTCCAGAGAGCTGATGCGGTGCAATATGAAAGCTCTTGTCACCTGCTGTTGCAAGTTTACTGATATTTCTCGGGTGGAAAAAAGACGTGCAACAGATATGATTGACATGTCTATTGCAAGTAAGATTCTCATCCAGGAAAGTTCCGAACTACTTTATTGGGGATGATTGCATGGTCTTCTATTATTAAGGATGCTTTCATTGATGTAGAGAGTTGATGAGGTAGGCCTATATATATGACCTTGGTTTTTTCAGCATTTAACTTAGTTGTCGTTCATCCACTGGCAAATATCCACGACACATCTTTTAAGCTTACAATATGATATGTCTTCTTTGTTTGATTTAAAGTGAATGCATAGCTGAGTGTCATCAGTGTAGAAGTGATACTCTGAACCATGTCTACGAATTATATCACCCAGAGGAAGGACATATATAACATAAAGCAAGGGCCCTAGTACAAAGCCCTGATGGACGCCAAACTTTAATGTGAATTTCAAGCTCGTTCCAATGAGGGGTCATAAGCTATGTTTTTTGAGACAAAAATTGAAAATTTTTAGTAATTCATGAATTTATTTTGCAAGTATCGTCTGCTACCCACAATGGGTAAAGGGTTAAGAATGACCATTCCCAGCTACTGATAGAGTATGATAATCATACAAGTAAACAAGTATGTCAGCAAGTAACTTGCATGCTTTACTCTGTCTCATATAATTGATGTTAGTCAGTGTGACAATGTTTGCCTGTTTTGGAGCAAGGTTTGTTCCTTTGTTAACCCCATATAACACAGGAGTTCAAAAGTAACGATTAATTGATCAATCACTTTTTGGATCAATCAAGATGTTGATCATTGATTAATCAATTAATTGGTTTAACTGTTTCAGCTCTACAATTCAACAACAAAATCAGCAACATATTCTCATGCATGTTGGTCATGTTTATGAAATCTAAATCATGTAGCGATAACAAATGGTGTTGGCTCGTAATGCTCTTTCAATAATGTACAGAGTTCACCAACAATTTTGGAGGCAGGACTAGAGGGGTGACATAAATCTACTAAAAATACCATATGGTTTAGGTCCAAGAGTTGACAGCAAAACAGCTTTCTTACAATCCAACTGTTTTCCATTTGCCAAAAGGAACTGATCAAAGCGTTGGATACCATAATACCCACTTCTCGATTATTGGATCAATTTGGCCAATTAAAGGCATGATTGCTACCAAAATTATTACCAAATACCAGAAAAGAGAATAATAATCACTCATTGCCATTTTTGTTGGGCTTTCACATTGAGAGAGAGAAAACTGATGGAATGAGATTTTTGTGGGATGACATAAAAACATATGGAACAGGAATAACAAAAAGATGGAAAATAATTGAACTGTTAAGTTACAGCACTAGTGTGTTTAGTTTCAGAGTTATTTATTCTTTCCTCACTTGAGAGAACATAAAAATCTGCTTTTGTACCTCCTATAGGAGTCATTTGGTCCATCCATCCATCTCATTTCAAGACAATATCTATTGTACCATTCTCCCTGTGGGAACCCCTGGAAGTGAAGCAGTGCCTGTTCACTGTGGTAAACAGGCTCTGTTTTACTGATAAAATAAGTCCCAGTCACCAATGCTTTGGAGGCGCAAACCCTCTCAAAAATGGGCAACATGGCTTATTAACGCTCTCCCATGGTTTTGAGTTGATAATCATGTCGTGGTCATGATTAGCCACTGTGCAAAAATATGTGACCTTAAACACCAATAAATAAATAAATAATTGTACCATTTTTCATAAATTGTTCAAACTTCATTTATAGGTTGCCTATAATGGGGATGGTGTTGTGATCGCCAAAGGTTGTGATTGATTTGGGGATCTGTATGTTGAAGATCAAGGCAACTGCTATAAATAGATTTTTGGTTTCCATATAATAACTTTAGTTTCCTTTTGCATTCAAAACTATAATGTCATACATATATTGTCTATAAGGGTTCAGTGTTTGGTATTGTGTTTGATGTCAATAGGTCAAAAGTTAAGGGAACTGCACTTTTTGATTCATACAGCTCCATTACAAAATTAATAGCTCATAGTTTTTTTTTCCAAAATTTAATGACAGATTTTTTTTATAAAAAATGAAAAGTTAAAGGCTGAAAATATCTTAGTTACACATATTGTTTTTAAAATAGATGCATAAAAACATAAGCATCAATTAATCAAACACACATTTTTACCACATATATTTCGTGGGTGGGACTATGATTTTCCAAATGCATTTTGTCAAGTTCTCTTTCATCTCCTCCCAGATGTTTTTGGCTTCCATCTTTTTCTTCTCATGTCATATTTTTCATTCTTCCCTACCTCTTCTAATTATTCACAACAATTTATCTGAAAATGTTGTGTAGTTCTTGCATTTACTGTGAAATACATGTCATGTACAGTCCCTATATTAATTATCTCATATTGGATTCCAGTTGTTATGAACAATTATGACATCTTTTCACACCTTCTACAGTTCACTGTGTCTATTAATAGCAGAACTACTTTTTCACAAATTGGTTTTCCCAGTTTGGGAGTGAACAAAACAGTGATGTATTTGAGTGGATTAGTGTTATTTATTACACTGAAGATATATAGACACACAACGAGAAACATGAATTTATAGACAACAATAATTATATACATAAAGAGGAAGTGTTGTTCTTACATCTATGTAGATAACATATACTTTGTTAATTAAGTCGATAAAGAAAATTTCATTCAATATTTTTTCACTCAGAACCTCTTTTTTTATTTCTGTAGAAATTTTATGGCTGAAATATATTAACAGAATTTATCCCTATCTCTTTTGGCACCCCAATCCCCCCCCCCCCCCCAAAAAAAAAAAAAAACACTCAGGTTTGGAGTATATTGGCTTACTATGAAAGACTTCCAAGCTGGTTTATTTCCAAGACAATAGCAAAGTACGAGTGAAAACATAAGTTGTAGCATAACCGCAATAAATTAAGTACCCTGCAGGTTTCACACTGATAATACTACAATTTGAGGGTGGAGGGGGGAGGGGTTGATTAGTCTCGTAAATGCCCATACTCATTGGCGAACTGACAACAAAGTTTTCTGTTTGACCTGCCCACAACATAACGTAGATACCGGTCAATTCAGCAATCAGTCAGCCCATTCAAATATTCTTTCCTTTCAAATGATAGCTTATGACACCTAACTTTAACTAAAATTAAAATTTGGCCCCTTTTCGGCATTCATGTTATTTTAAAATCTTTTCCTCACACTTTGAAAGGATCAGCTTGCCAAGAAATAGCAGAGACAACTGCGCATGTCAAAACTTGAATGCCAGCTGACACCTTATGGAAATGAGACCATTGCAATAGGGGTCATGGTGGCAAAAGTGCTAGCCCCGATGTTTGTTTAGGATCGTAGCTCTGGATACATTAGACATTTCCTGCGAGTGCCTCCAGTATCTATGTGCTATGGTCCTAAAAGATTTCAGGTGGGGAATGGGAGGTGTGACAAAGCAGAGAGGTACAGAATTATTATCGAAACTGCAAGTAGATCTAAAGAATGACTGCTGGTTGATGGCGGTATATTTGGGTAATTTGACAAACTTTAGTTCATACGAAATTTACAGGGTTTGATCTCAATGAAGCAAACTGTTATGACACGAACAAAGAAACATAATGAATAACTATTTATTTATGAGGGGGAACATAAAAGTAAGCTATTTGGATAGCAATATTCCAAGTCAACGATCACTGATGCAACCATGAACTTGCGATGATATGTGACAAATAGCCTTGAACAAATCGCCCAAAGAGAGGAAAATAGTTTCGATTAAAACTCAGAATTATTATTCCCATACTCATTGCCATTCAACTAAGTTAGTGACATGATATAGATTCTAAAATATCCGAAAATATCCATGGACGTACATATAACGGAATGAAGATCACAACATGGTGGATTCAATAAATGCTGGAACTGTACTAGTAGATCACGACAGCGAACTTGAATGTCAAGACTGAAAGGGGCTGACTATAAAAAAATCCAAATTAATATTTTAGCAGGGGTGGCTTCAAGGGAGGGGGGTTAGTGGAGGCTTACTTCCCTCCCCCCTCTCATCAGGTGAAGGACTTTTTAGCTCCACTTAACAAAATCAAGCTGAGCTATTGCCATCACTTCTCGTTGGTCGGCCTACGTACGTACATCTGTACATACATACGCACATCCGGGCATACGTTCGTCTGTGTATGTACACATTTTGCTTTGGCACACCTCACAGGTTGCATTTATGATCAGATCACTTTAAAACATGGTATGCTTGTTTGGGGTGACCTCTAGATGGGAGATATCGATTTTCTTCAATTTCCGTCAAAAAATGTTCCCCGCTGGCAACGTTCTTAGAACTTTTAGTCAGACCTCAATATTTCCCTATGGCACACCCTACAGGGCACATTTATGATCGGATTGGTTTGAAACCTGGCATGCTTGTTTGGGGTGACCTCTAGATGGGAGCTATCGATTTTCTTCCATTTCTGTCAAAAAATGTTGCCGCTGGCAATAGCCTTCGATGAACCTACTGCAGTTATGCATCAATATTTCCCATTGGCGCACCCTGCATTTGAACTTAGTTTAGTCACGCATCAATATATTCCTTTGGCATGCCGTACAGGGCACATTTTTTATCAGATCGATTTGAAACTCAGTCAGCTTGTTTGGGGTTACCTCTAGAATAGAGCTATCGATTTTTGTCGATATCCGCCAAGAAATGTTGCCACTGGCAACGACCTTTGATGAACTTAGTGCAGTTATGCATCAAAATTTCTCTTTGGCACGCCCTGCAGGGCACATTTATTAACGTATCACTTTGAAACTTGGTATGCTTGTTTGGAATGACCTCTAGATGGGAGCAATCGATTTTCTTCCATTTGCATCAAAAAATGTTGCCGCTGGCAACGTTCTTAGAACTTAGTTTAGTCTGACCTCAATATTTCCCTTTGACACACCCTACAAGGCACGTTTATGATCGGATTGGTTTCAAATCTGGCATGCTTGTTTGGAGTGACCTCTAGATGGGAACTGTTGATTTTCTTCCATTTCCATCAAAAAATGTTGCCGCAGGCAATGACCTTTGAACTTAGTTTAGTCAGGCATCAATATATTCCTTTGGCATGCTCTACAGGGCACATTTATGATCAGATTGGTTTGAAACTTTGTTTGTTTGTTTTGGGGTTACCTCCAGATGGGAGCTATCGATTTTCTTCAATTTCTGTCAAAAAATGTTGCCGCTGGAAAATGACCTCGATGAACTTCGTGCAGTTGTGCATCAATATTTTCCTTTGGCACTGAAACTTGGTGTGCTTGTTTGGGGTGACCTCTAGATGGGAGCTATCGATTTTCTTCCATTTCCGTCAAAAATAGTTGCCATTGGCAATGACCTCTGATGAAATTAGTAGAAAACGCTGGCAATGTTCTTAGAACTTAGTTTAGTCAGACCTCAATATTTCCCTTTGACACACCCTGCAGGGCACATTTATGATTGGATCACTTGGAAACTTGGTGTGCTTGTGTGGGGTGATATCTATATGGGAGTTATCGATTTTCTTCCATTTCTGACAAAAAATGTTGCTGCTTGCAACGACATTTGAACTTAGTTTAGTCAATCTTCAGTATTTCCCTTTGAAATTTGAAATTTACTTTGAAACCTGATATGTGTGTTCAGGGTGACCTCTAGATGTGAGCTATTGATTTTTTTTCATTTCCTTTGAAAAATTATTGTCGTTATCACCAGCCTTTGAACTTACTGCATTTGTGCAGCAACTTATCCCTTTTGCACTCTCTGCAGGATATATTTATGAATTTCCATAAAAAAGAGAGAAAAAACATTGCCACAAGCAATGACCTTCAAACTCAGTGCATTTGTGCATTAGAATCTTCCTTTGGCATGCCTCAGATTGCACTTTCATTATCAGCTTGTTTTGAAACTTTGTATGCATATGCAGGGTGACAAAGATAGGAGCTATCGATTTTCTTTTCATTTTCACCCAAAACTGTTGCTGTTACAACGATCTTTGAATTTATTGCATTTGTGCATCAACATTCTTCTTTGACTCGGCCTACAGACCACATTTATCATAGGATTGTTTTTGAACTTGGTGTGCTCATTAGGTGAGACCTTTAGATACGAGCTATTGATTAGCATTCATTTCTGTGAAAAAAAGTTGCCATTTACAATAACCTCTAAACTTACTGCATTTTTGTATCACCATACTTCCTTTAGCCAGTCTTACAGTTTACATTTAAAAATGCATGGATTACTCTGACGTTGTGCACTCACAATGCTGTTATGTTTAAATTTCACCAAATAACATTCGTACCAATGATCTTCAATATTGCCATTTCACTTATATCTTAGCAAGTTCAAGTTTGACAAGTTGAGCTACAGTGTCATTGACACTTTCATTTATTGGATGGTTTCTTGACCACATCTAGCTATTATAAAATGTCTGTTTACTGCCCCTCCTCTGCCCCTAGTCATGAGCACCAACCTGGTGAAGAGTCAGTAGATAACTGTCTTACAGAGTAACAAGTACCTACTCCCCCCCCCCCCCCTCCCCATATTGGGGAACTTTCCTTTTTAGCTCACCTTGATAAAGTCAAACTGAGCTTATCTAATTGCTCTCCATCCATCATCTGTCATCCGTCAACACCATGCTTTGGTCTTCTCCAAAACCACTGGGCCAATTCAAGTGAAAGTTTGTGTGAGTGATGGTCCTGAAGGGGCATTGTATTTTTGTTCAACTCAACATGCCCAGCCCCATAGGGAGGGGGTGGAGAAAATGCTCCAAAATATTTTTTAAATCTTCTCATGAACCAGCGGGTACAATGATTAGATATTTGGTATGGAGCTTCCTTTTGAGTTGTAGAATCAAGTCGTTCAAATGAAGTTCGTGAAGCAATGTTTGCTTTGTAATGGGAGGGGCAAGATTTTTGGCCCTGCCCAAATTTTCTATTTTCTGAACTGATGGTTTGATTTGAAGCAAATTTAGTAAGTGGTATTATTGAGTCGTAAGTACTTGATTCATGCAAAAAAAAAATTTCCTGTGTCCCCGTGGGAACCCTAGGAGCTAAAAATCGAAATATTTTCCAACATCCATATTTCCCAAACCACATGGAACAGAGAAATGTTATTTGGTATGAAACATCCTTAGGACCAGTAGAATTAAATGGTAAAAAAATTGCCATTGGCTATGTCAGGTTGTTCTGAAGGAGAGGGCATCGAAAAAATACTGAGTCAGCATATTTTAAAAAATTTAAAGATTTTTCTCCAGAACAAATGGTCAGAATCTTTTAATATTTGGTATGCAACATCCATTGGGGGGGGGGGGGGGGGGGGGGGGGAGGGGTGGGATGGAGCCCCTTTGTTCATATTTGGGCTCAATACAGGAGCCCAAATTATTAACTTAGGGCAATATGGGAAAAAATCTTTAAAAATCGTCTTTCAGAACCACCAGTCAGAATCTTTTAATGTTTGGTATACAGTACACACCAGGGGGATGATCCAGTGATGACAGTTTTTTCATTTTCCTCTCGAAAAACCTGTGGAAACCTGGGATGACCCGGGAACAAGATCCTGGCATCGACCCTGCATCCTGGTGCATAAAAGATTAGTCCGATTAATCAATAGGTACAGATAATTGCTGTAGGTGAGAACTGTCGGCTTCTGAATAAAACCCGGCGTCGTCACCCCGCGTTGCATATCACGACTATTTGTGATGAATTTGACACAAGATGTCTGTATCACGTGTGAAATTTGTGCTCGTCGCGTTTCGAGCCGTTTCTCTTCGTCAAGAAACAACAAGAAAGAGCATCGAACAGCTGTGGCCTGTGGAAAATTTATATATTTTGAAGACAAGAGTGGATTTCCCGCAACCACACAGGAGTGGGAACCTTCACCCAGTATTTTGTAAAGCACGGTACGTACATGTGGTATGAGAAGGCAGAAGTAAAGACGTTTGCATTTAGAGAATATAGCCTACTATTAATCGCAGCCGTTCTAATGGAGCAACTGTGGGAGAGGCAGGCATGGTTGGAAAGAAAGAACTCTCTCCACAGAATGCCGAACTGACAGTGTATGTTGCCAGCGAATTCGGAATGCCTGGCTATTTATAATGAAAGTTTAAATTTCAAGACACACATGTAGTTGGTGTTCTGTAAGAAAAATATGCATTTGTGTGAAAGCTGAACAATAAATTATTCACAAGAATTTTGAACCCAAAGGCCCAAATGCCATTGACGCCCATTTGCAAACGCCGTGGGAAACTCAAATAAACTATATTTCTGATCATATTGTAGGTTTCAGAAATCTGCTTTTGAGTGAATTTGTGGGCCGGTTGATTCTCGTCAGCATTTAAAAACGCTTTAAAAGATTTTTAAAAAGCGATATTTTTCAACCTCCAGCATGTGATCAGAATGAAAATACTCAGATTGAACAGTATAGGCAGCAATCTCACATGCAATTGAAATTGGAAATAAAAGATACCGTGACTGACACAATGTTGAAATTTGACGCTGCATGGATCTGAAAAGTTCCAATTTATCAAAAGTTCGGCGACATTAAAGTTAACTTTATATATGAAATGGAAACACAAGAACAAGTGTTAAACCCATAACCGTAATTCCAAAGAAAACACAGAGTAGGCAACATATACTTTGAGAAACCACCCCCCCCACCGCCCCTACTTTTCAAATCGACAAAAGTAAAAATTTGGAAACAAAAGTGTGCGGAGATATAAATGGATGTGAACAGGTCAACACTATCACAAGAAGAGACCTGGTCTGTGCTGGTAAATCCTCAGCGCATCAAACTGAGAAGAAAAGTATTAAGCCTACAGTCTTAACTCCACCCGTCTTTTATTTTATGGAAATATAGCCTAGCCTATATGGTACCTTGCGAAATCCCTGGAAGCTAAAAGAAGCAGAGTATTTCAAGGTCCATCAATGAATGTCCTGAAGGATTCAGCAGGATAAGTTCCCCCCCCTCCCCCCCCCCCCCCCAGCAAAACATCCTGCAATATAGTTTGGTGAAGCCATACAGGCCTACTTTGCCCGAGTTTAGGTTAAAAGTGAAAATGAAATTGTATAGGCTTAATTTTTTTTTTAAATTCAGAAAGTGATGGCCCGATCCCTAGGTATATTCAATTATTTTTTAAAAATGATTTCCTGAAAAAAAACATGTCTGTGGACTCCTAACTGGAACGTGCTTGGTCCAACGAGATCTCAC